>CAJNRD030001120.1:17377277-17465715 GCA_905319865.3 Cotesia congregata
TTAAATTGCACTGTAATTTCTTAAATATTGATGTTTTTTAAGATATAAGCTCATCCTGATGTTACACTTATCAAGAGCTTTCATTTGAGTACCCACATCAATTTTTTATATTTTATATATTTATATCTATATATATCGAAATATATAAAATATATGAAAAATTGATGTGAGTACTCAAATGAAAGGTCTCGATGAGTGTAATGTCAGGGTGAGCTTATATCTTTAAAAATGTCAATAGTTCTCAAGATACAAGGTCATTACCTAATTATATATCTAGAGGTAGAATATTTTCGAATCAAGACCTTTGTAATGACACTAAATTTCACTAAAAAAACCGATTTTATCATATAACTATCCTGAACAGAAAATTTTTCTTATTTTCTTAATAATATAGATTATATATCTTCATTTGTTATTACAAAAATTTATTTTAAAATATTCCAACATGAAATTTAATTGTTAATTCCATGCATTTTGTTAATTATCAATTATTGTGAAAGAATTATTAATGATAAAAAAATTTCTTTTTTATTGTAACTATTGTTAGAAAAATTTATTTAGAAATACTCAAATGAAATTACCATTTTTGACACTTTCACTTAAGCGTGAAAATTCTTTTGATCTTGATTTTAAAATCAATAGATTTACGGTTTTATTATTTATTTTTAATGTAAAAAAGTAGTACTTAAGTATCAAAGGTTTCTTTTATTACTTTTACTTATTGTTAGAATATTTAAAACTTTCACTCGGACTTTTTTTTCTCACATTAAATTTGGGTATTTTAAAATAAATTTTCTTGTTGAATCATAAAAAAAAATTTTTTTATAAAAAAAAATAAAAGGATTATTTTTTTAAATTTACTTGTAAAAAAAAAATTGAGTCATATCTTATAAAAAAAAACAAAGGATAATTTTTTTCTCTATTGCAAAAAAAAATAAATATTAAACACATGACATAATCACTCACTACTTTGTAAAACAATAAAAAAGTAATCCTTGTATTATTTATCTACAATCATATAAAATAATGTGTAACAAATAATTAGAGCATGCTCAAATATATTTATTCCATTAACTTCCGTATATACAGATATCGGGTTATTTAACAAATATTTTCCAGCAGAAAAAAAAATACATTGAAACATTTTTAAAATTAGCTTAGAAAAAAAACAAAAAAAAATTATCAACTAGTGTAATTAATTAAAATACTTCTAACCGAGTAAGAGGTAATTATAAACTAGAGACCGATGTCGCGGCCTTTGGCATCGAAATAGTCACACTTTTTTCAAGCTATCAATTGTGTTTTGTGTGTTGCGGTAATATATAATAGTAATAGTAATACTGCCTAATGATCCCAGTATAATCGAGCAACACTTAAGCTTGAACCGTAACAATAATAATAATAATAATAATAATAATAATAATAATAATAATAATAATAATAAAAATAATAAGGGTAGCTTATAATCAACCATGGTATTGTCATAATGTTTATATTAGCATACAAACTACATGAGTTTATTTAATATTCATTTTACTGGATAATAATTCTCATACAATGTTTTTTAAATATTGATTTTCTTCCAGATTTTATTTTATCATTTTTTTTATTTATTATAGCAACAGCGGTACTTATTAAACTTCCGGCGAAACAAATTTGTTTTTTTTTTTTTTTTAATAACTTCTCAGCATAAATATTTTCTCTCAATTTAGTTCATAATGTAGGATGTGTGCATTTATTTATTTTTAAAAATTTTTGTAACAAATAAACTATGTCAAAAAAAAATTTATAAATTTAAAAAAATAAAAAATGCAATTTTTTTAAAATTATTATTTTGAACAAATTAAAAAAAATTTTTTTTTTTTTAACAAATTTGTTTGTTCAAAAAATGAAAAAATGGTGAAGTGATCGCTCACTTACAGAAATTAATTTAGCAGATGTTAAAAAATTTTTGTAATAAATAAATTGTCAAAAAAAAAATGGACATTTAGAAATTTGAAAAAATAAAAAATTCAATTTGTTGAACAAATAAATAAATTTGTTTTTTTTTTTTTTAATAACTTCTTAGCATAAATATTTTCTCTCGATTTAGTTTATTGATGAAGGATGTGTGCATTTATTTATTTTTAAAAGTCAAACTAAAGATGCATAATATCACGTATTTAATGAGAGAAAATTTTCGATTTTATAGGCCGAATAATTTTATTTTTTTATAAGCGGTTTTGCATAAATTAGCTTTTATGTTTGCTACTTAATTATAATTTATAATTTTAATAAATATATTTATATATTTGATTAATTTATGCAATCAAAGCCCGAAAGTTGACTTCTATACAGGTATTTATAAATATTTTACTTTTTCTTGAGGTAATTTCAATTATAAATATATACTTTTATTTTTTCCATTACTTTATAATTATACTTTACGCTTTTAATAAAATGATAATGATCTAGAGTTCAATAGTTTACAAATTACAACGATTTAAAGTAAAAAATCTTGTATAAAATTACATTTTAATATAATTTTTAAACTATTAAATCTAATCATTCTACAATAATTAATAATTGCTAAAACTTAAAAATAATATTAAGAATTTCGGGCTTTAATTACTGTTTATCACTTAATAACAAATACGGCAAAAGATTAATTGCTTCTGAAATAAAATATTGTACAGAATTGCAATCACAAGTCGATGATGCAGAACAAGAAGAAGAATAAGAATAAGAAGCAGTAACAGCAGTATTAATAATAATTATAATAACTCGACGTTATGTGTTGGCTTCCGACTTATCACTCTTCTGCATATTTATTTTTTTGTGATCTTTGCGATACTTTTCAATTGTCAGATCCGCATTGACGCTTGTAGGCAAACGGAGCGCACGCGGATCAAGACTGGCAGCTAGTTTTAAATAAGTTTCCTCCATTTCTTTGGTAATCTTAACTTCGCAATCAATTTTTTTTTCATTGCTACTTCTCCTACTTTTAACTCCTCCTCCTCCTCCTCCTCTCCTTTCATCTTCATCACCATCATCCTCATTTGTCGAGTCAAAACAAATCAAATCTTTAACTTGCTCATTGACAATATGCTCTAAATTTTTTTTAATACCAGACACATTTTTTTTATCAATCACATGAGTTTTTACAACTAATTCATTAGCAATCCCTTTTTTACCAGAAACACTTTCATTATTTTCATCAATATTTGGTATCTCAATAATACAAGATGATTTTGTGCTTTTTATACTTTGTGGCTGTGTTGAATTACTGGATGTGCTTGGCTTAATACCAGTATTAGTATTATTATTAATATTACTACCATTAATATTATTATTATTATTTAAAATAACATTATTATTAATACTATTATTATTACCATTTCTTGTATGAGGAATTTTAGTAACTCCAACAGAGGACTGAACCCACTCAGCGACCCTCTGTAATTGCGTAGCGTCGTTCGACAAAATAGGAAGAGCCTCTTCGCTGCTGGTCGACAGAGATCTCCCAGAGCGTGTTGACTTTGCGAGATTGTGTACAAGAGCAGTATTTGTTTGATTGGCACTTCCACTGCCGCTTCCCGAGCTCGTGTAGAGCACTGTTTGATATTGTCCAGCATTGTCTAGTAAAATATTTTTTGACCCCTCGCGACTGACACGCATCAAACAGTTCCTCGGGCCAATAACCCGATCACCTTTACTTACCGGGTTGAGTAATCGCCGCTTCTCGTTGTTTATCTGGACCAGGTCACTCGAGCTGCTGGAGGGCTCAGAGCTGGACATCAGGACACTGTCGTTGCTGAAACTCGGGCTTGCTGCAAAATCCGGGGTTTGATTAGCGCTTTCTTCATTTGATACTTCAATTACAGTCACTTGATTGCTGTGATTATTATGACTATTAATATTATTATTATTAATATTATTATTATTATTATTATTATTATTATTATTATTATTATTACGAGGTTCTGTTTTCCAAATTCGTTCATTAATAACATCCAAATGAATGTCACTCTTACTATTTGAATTTAAGAGTACATTTGTAGATTCTAATTGAGGAGAATTCAATTTCGATTTGGTCCAATTATTTTTCCATATACGCTCGTTGATTATATCAACTGGATTAACTTGACCCTGTGATTTAGGTATTACTATATTGTCAACCGGAATTTCTATCCTCTTGGGCTTGTTATTTTGTTTTATTTTAAACGATTGACGTTCAATTTTCATTTTTGATGGCGAGTCTTGATTTATTTTTGTGCATACGCCCGTTTTATTAGCGTTTAAAGTTTGACATTTTGTATCATCACTTCTGCATAAATCATAATCATAATTATTATTATTATTATTATTATTATTGTTATTATTATTGTTGTTGTTGTTGTTATTATTATTATTATTACGATTATTATTATTATTACTATTGTTATTTGGACTAGTTTGCATGTTGCAAATAATATCATCGGGGGATGTTTGTGTGTGCGAATCGACAATTAAAATAGATTTATGACAAACACACGTGGAACAATGTTTTGCGAGGATACGTTCTCGCTCCCGATCCTCCAAGACTTTGGCCATAATTGCAGCTGAGACAACGTCTATTTGCGGTTTGCCGTCGTCGCTCTCGTCATCGCTGTGCTTGTCTGGGTTTGTTTTGGTGATGTTATACACCATCGCCGTCGGGGGAAATGTTGATATTGGCACGGTAATGCTCTTCACATCCGATTGTGACTGATCACTCGAACGACGCTTTTGACTCATGTAATGCTTTACTCTCGACTGCACTTCTATGGGTAGCTGAAATAAAATTATTATATTGATTTTAATTAATGCTGATACTTCAATTAATGAAAATCGAGTTATTTTAATTAAATTAAAAATATTTTGGTAATTGTTTACATAATTAAATAGAAATTTAAATTAGTGATTTATAATTTGATTAAATAAAATCAATGTACAGAGACATACTTTATGAGTATTTCAATGTACTTCAGTTTTTATTAAAATGCTTAAATTTGAACTGCTCTTGACTGAGATTTATAAATTTTTTAGGTTCTATAATTCAATTTTAGAGTTTTATTGACGTTTTGTTGGAAAACAAAACAAATTTCGTGTTAAAATTCGGTAACAACCGCTGAATATTGAATTATCCAATACTTTTTCGCTCGATATATAAAACTGTGTGTTTTGAAATAAAAGTTTTATTCTGCAATTAATCACACAGAGTTGAGCTTCATTTACACAAAGGTTCAGCAAGATTATTCAGAGTTACCAAACTATCATAGTTGAAAGTACAATAAATCGTTTATGAGCGTAATTAGAATTTAGAGCCAATTACTTAAAATCTCTACAAAATAGAGGTTTTCCTAATTCCGTAAATTACGACAATTATGACATGAATTTTAATACCTAAAGTATAATAATAATAATAATAATCTATATTATTAAGAAAATGAGAAAAATTTTGTTTTCAAGATAGTTATATGATAAAATCGGTTTTTTTAGTGAAATTTAGTGTCATTGCAAAAGTCTTGACTTGAATTTGTCCCTTTTTAAAGATATAAGCTCATCCCGATGTTACACTTATCGAGACCTTTCATTTGAGTAGCCACATCACTTTTTCATATATTTTATATATTTATATATTTCACAAATACCATATATATAAAATATATAAAAAATGTCATGTGGGTACTCAAATGAAAGGTCTCGATGAGTGCAACATCGGGATGAGCTTATATCTTTAAAAATGTCATTAGTTAACAAGATAGCAATGTCAGTTCTTAATTATTGACATTTTTACAGATATAAGCTCATCCCGATGTTACACTCATTGAGACCTTTCATTTGAGTACCCACATCAATTTTTCATATATTTATATATGTATATATATAAATATATGAAAAATATATCAAAAATGCATGTGAGTACTCAAATAAAAGCTCTTGATGAGTGTAACATCGGGATGAGCTTATATCTTTAAAAATGTCAATATTTAAGAAAGTACAGTGCAATTTAAAAAAAGTAATTATTTCATAATTAAAATTCATACTTTCTTTAAATTTTAAACTCTATAAAATTATTGATTAAATTTCGCTGGAGAAATTGATAATGATCATTTATATAATTATATATTAAAAAACAAATTAAACTTACAGAGTCATATTTCTGTCCGACAAAATTGGATGGCTTGCACTGTAGCGATTGAATAGCCAAGTTCATGTCAGCTCTATATCTCGCCTGAAATAAATAAAAATTTAAATAATCTATCTATAAAAATAAAAAAAATAAAATAAAATTACATTGTCTTGAGATAAGCTATGGATCGTCAAATTAGCATCAGCTAAACGATGTGACAGGGTTGCAATGTCCTTAATAAAGGCACTCTTCTCAGTCTCACATTTATCAACAAGTTTCAGTAGCTTGTCTTCAAGGTTTTGATTGACTTTAAGCATCCTCTTCTGTGCCTCCATCAGCCGAGCATGTTTCTCCTCAGATAGCCTCAGGTCTATCTTCATCGACGCAAGCTTCCCATTAGGAAATTTATCAACCTCCTTTAAATACTGTGTCTCTATTTTCACAATATAATTTTCTTTTTCCTTTAATTTTTGACGCAGCTGTTCTATTTCCGCGTGCAAGTGCACGTCGCTGAATCTGTTTGCGTTTATTGTGCATTTTACACAAGTGCATTCCTGTAATAAGCAATCAATTAGTAAACTAAATTAAAAATAAAATTAAAAATCAACAACTACAATAATAATAAAAATAAATAAACAAATTACAGCTTATTTATAAATTACATAATTATAATTAGCATGAAAATTAAATAAATTTCTCAAAGTAACAGTTTGAGTAATTTAAAAGTTAAATACTCTTTAAATTATGTCCAAACAACAATTACTGTAACTTTAAAACTATTTTACAAGTTTTACTTCTTAACAAACTTTAAAAAAAAAAAAAAAAAAAAAAAAAAAAATTTGACTTCAATTACAGATTATTATTTTCACCTTTAATTTTTTTTTATATACTACAATAATAAATAATATAAATTATTTGTTATTCTTATCAAATCATAAATATTTATCCATATTATGGATATATTAAAACAACTCTAAAAACCTTGAAATTATCAACCTGTAGATTAATTTAATAATTAATAACAACAACAAAGAGTAATTGGATTTATGTCATAATATAAAAAAGGTAATGCAATAATGATGATGTGTAAATTAATTTAATTCTAAAAATAATTATCCAGATGGGTTGTAAAAACAATTTTAATAAATCTCATTACCAACATATATCAATAATAAATCAATTGAATTAGAGTGTACATACCTTGCATTTTTCCGACATGATTGACTTTTTTTAATAAAACAAAAATAATCAGTCAATAATAAAGCTATTAAATAGGATCTATTTGTCATAACCCTTGGATGCTATTGAACAGTAAAAGTAAATTAAATCCAAAAATTAACGATTGTGATTTTAGTAAAAAAATACATATTTCCACTTCATTGTTTAAATACCGACACATTTAGAGTTTAAACAATAATCCACGGTGATAATTAACAGCAAGTTTGTTAAAAAAATTTATTTTATTAAAGATTTAATTCTTGGCGACATGATATAAATCTGCTCTTTATCTTATAATATTTTTTTGACACTCATAAAAGAGTGAAATATCTTCCGGAGACGTGGGGAACAATACACACGTTTAATCGCGCATACGTGTGCGCCCACCATGTTTTTTTGACAGCTGCGCATGCGCGTTCTTATTTCTTCACTCCTAATTTGCGCATGCGCTTAAACTACGCGCGATATTTGTAATTGACTTTTACACTTTGTTAGCGAATTTTTATTATCTGAAATTTTGTGTGTTTTTTCTTCTTATCTATTTGATTAGTGATAAACTGTCTTGATGATAGAAACTTAGACGCTTCTTTTAAGTAAATAAAAAAAATTAATTATCGATCATTGAAAAAAAATATTTACTTAAATATTTTTGAAGAAATATTTCTTCTAATGCTTTTATAATATAATACTGAAGTTAGCTGACATCTGTCAATTTTTTTTTGATTTTTATTACAAATAACTAATAATAAAAATTATTACTTGCAATTTTTTTTTTTTATTTATAAATGTGTAATATTTTTGTCTAAAAAAATTGACAGATGTCAGCATTATTGTAGAAGATATTATTTATATTCATTTCTTCTTAAAATAATGAATTTTATTATTTTAAATTATTCATAATAAACACCCGCTGCAATTCCAATAGCATAAAATTGTGAATTTTCAAAAACATATTTTGAATAAGTGTCGCGTTGATCATCCCAAAGAAATCCCATTGATGTATGGATACCCTGGCTTGCTTTTTCTATAATACTGATCACCACAATATATTTATACCTTGTGATAATTAAAAAAAAAAAAAAATGAATCAATTATTATTATTATTATGTTTGGTAATAAAGGAATTTACCTGCTGAAATCAGCTTTATAAATTTGTTTCTTTACTTGTATAGCGATATCTTGACACAGCTGAAGACAAAGAATGGGATTATATGTTACGCCAGTGAGCTTTGTTGTCATAATATTTTTTAATATTTTATCGACGATGTTGTGCGAGAATGGATTCGTTGACTCTAGTTGATAAGTATTTTGGTATCTCGGAACCTGTTAAATTGAGTTATCGGTAATCGTTTATGTGTTTATGAATTAAGAATTATTAATAACAGTGATAATACTAAAGTCAGCTGTTTTTTATTTTTTTACTTTTTTATTTACTAAATTAGAGCTAAAAATATTTTTAAAAAATTGCATTTATAATTTTTTAATTTCTATATGTCAATTTTTTGTTAAAAAAATGATTAAATATCTGCTAAATTGATTCTCATTATAATTTTTCAAGTTTTTTACAAATTACATTTTTTTTTGTTTGTAATAATTTTTTCAAAAAAAAAAAAAAGTTTTTAGATGTCAGCTAACTTAATTTTTATATTTTTATAATAATGATAAATTGTATGACACTAATTTCTTCATGTATCATTTATTAGGTTATTATTTTTAAAAAGAAGATATAAAAATAAGTAAGTAAGTAAGTAAGTAAACTTGTGAAAGTTACTTATAATAAAAATACCTTGAAGCCGGCTTTGCCAATTCTGAATGCAACGCTGCCTCGATGGATTCCTAATGACAATAAACTGCCAGGACGTGATTTGTTTGCTGATGTCTGTGACAATCCACGCTGGATTGATAATTTTGACGTTTTTGATAATGTCTTTTGACTCGCTTCATTAAAAGAAGAAAAATATAAAAAAATAAATATAATTCTTATTTAAAAATTATAAATTTATAAAAACTTACGCATTGACATTTTTGAGCGTTTAATTTTAATTAAAAAAAAAAAAAAAAAAAAAAAAAAAAAAAAAAATGAAAATCTTAACCTCAAAATTAAAAAATTATCTGTCAACTCTAAATTGAAAAAAAAACATTTGGACTTTTTTGTATTTTTAATTGGTAAAAAAAAATATAAATAATTTGGAGATTGTAAAAATTTAAGTAAGTAAATTTATTTTAATTTTATGCAATAATTATTTTTGAGTTTAATTAAAATTTTTGTTACAGAGTTTGGGTAAAATTTTTGTAAGAAGAAAAAAAAAATTTCTTGTAAATTTAAACTGCGCGCGTTTTTATCGGGAGCAGCTGGAAGTGACGTACTGAAAAAAATACCATTACATCCGTTACTTACACAGGCAAGTACGTGGTTAATGACATTCAATCAGTGACTTGTAACAAATACAAAGGCGTTTTTATAAATTGATATAATATACGTACATTTGCGTATGAAATACATCAGTGTATGAAATCATAAGCATAAAAAATAGTGGATGATTCACGTGACAATTATCAGGTGTCAAAGAACAATTAACCTGAAATAATATTGGTAAAAAATATTTATATTATTGGACTAGTGAATCAACGTGTGTGTTGTAGGATGTTTCAGAGATCACCAAATTTCTACCAATTACTCGGTGAGTAACCTTCATTTACTTTTTACTGTTATCCATAGCTCATTAAATTCACGCTTGCAATGTCTGCTTTATAACAACGTAATTTTATTTTTTTAGATAAAGCTACAAGCCATTTGCATCTCGACCCTGACTGGCCGACGATTTTGCAGATTTGTGATCTTATACGTCAAGGAGATATACAGTATATTATTTTATTAATTTATTTATTGTTTATTATTATTATTATTATTATGACATTATTAGTATTTTATTAATGCGCATATTTGATTTTTTTAGGCCAAAACCAGCTCTTGCGGCGATAAAAAAAAAGATCACCAACTCTAATCCTCACGTATCTCTCTTTGGTCTTCTTGTAAGTTATTTTGATTTATTTTATCAATCAATTTTTTTATTTTTCTTTAACAATAAACTAAGTAGGTCTAAAAAATTACATTTATAATTTTTTAAACCTTTTAAAGATGGAATTTCAAGTTAGCTGTCACTTGACAATTTTTTAATATTATTTAACAAGAAGAATTGTTCTAAAAAATTATTTTAAAAAAATTGCATTTTTTACTTTTTAGTAGATTTCATAGAAATCTAACTATTGCAATGGTCCTCATGACAAAACTTTTGAAAAATTTTGCTATATTCCGACATAACTCGACGAGCTGAGTCAGAAAATACATATGGTTCAAAAGTTTATATATGTATATATACGATATAACGCGGCTTGTCACCACGATAGCGTCGCCAATTTACAATCAAACTCAACATACTTATTCTACAGATAGATACCGAGGTCAAGTTCGAAGATGAGCTTAATCGGTCAAGTAATTTAGAAATGCCATGATTTCAAAATTTTCAAAATCATAAAAATTAACATTTCTCCATTTTCGTCCCCTTCAATAACTTTTGAATGGGATAATTTATCGAATTTCTGTAAATTGCATCTGAAAGCTCTTTAAATAAACTTCAATTTGAGTACCATATCATATGTGTAGTTCCAAAATTATGTCCTATTCCGCTATGCCAATTATGAAATTTGCCATTGCACTCGTTTTTTTTGTTTTTTTTTTTTTTCTTTACTGTACACCAGCAGTATTGTAAACAAATAACGAGTTAGGGTGAAATAAGGTTTTAATCGCCGATTTACTAGAAATCCATTATTTTTTTCTATTTATGATAAAATCTACTTCCATTTCGACTGCCGAATGGTCTTTTTTTAAATTTCTAGATGTCAATTTTTTTTCTTATTTTTTTTTGCCATAATTTATTTGTTATAAAATTTTTAAAATTATTAAATATGTGCTACATTGAATGACGTGTTAAAAAAATTATCAGATGTTTCTCAATTTCAATATTATCATTATTATTTATTGATGTCTGATGTTTTTGAATAGGTATTAGAGTCATGTGTAAAAAATTGTGGAAGTTTAATCCACGATGAAATAGGTACTAAGCAGTATATGGAACAATTGAAAGAACTTGTTAAAACTACAATTCACGACGACGTTAAAAGTAAAATACTTGGATTAATTCAAGCTTGGGCATTTGCTTTTAGGAATAGTCCTAAATATACTGCTGTTAAGGTAAATTTATTTATCCCTTACTTGCAAATTTATTAGCAATAAATATAATTTATATTTTAATAAATAAAATACTGATTAATTGAATTGAAAAATTTTAGGATACTATGAACATAATGAAAGCAGAAGGTTACGTATTTCCCGAACTAAAAGAAAGTGATGCAATGTTCAGCGCAGATACAGCACCCGAGTGGGCTGATGGAGAAGTTTGCCATCGGTGTCGCGTTGCCTTTGGCATGGTACAACGTAAACACCACTGTAGAGCTTGCGGGCAAGTTTTTTGCGGTCAATGTTCTAGTAAAACATCGACGTTGCCGAAATTTGGCATTGAAAAAGAAGTAAGAGTTTGTGATGCTTGTTACATTGTGATCAATAAACCCAGCAGTGCTTCCACGAAAGAAACTGATTTGCCCGTCGAGTATTTGAGCAGTTCACTTGCTCAGCAGCAACAAGTAAGATATTGTTATTATTTTAAATATCATATTACGACTTATTATCTTGATTGATTTTTTTCCATCATAACTTCTTTATTAAATTAGTAAAAAAAAAAAAATGACAGAGTCGCGAGTGAGTCAGATGACTGCCAAATAAAATTCTCAGATTAATTTTTCTTTATTAATTTTTTTTAAAGGTACCACCACGGAAGTCAGAAGAAGAATTGCGTGAAGAAGAAGAATTGCAGTTAGCCTTGGCATTAAGTCAAAGTGAAGCTGAACAAAAGGAAAAAGATAAAAAACGCGTTACAAATGCATACAAAAATAATTCTACAATATCTCGGGCAACTTACTCCCCTCCACCGTCACCAGTTAGTTTTATTTATTTTTTTTTTTTTATATAAAAAATTAATTTATTGATTTATTATAATACGGAAGATGGAAATTAAGTTAGCCGACATCTAAAAATTTTTAGAATTTTTTTTATTGAAAAAATGACTACAAAAAAAAAAAAGAAAAAAAAATTGTCATTTGTTAAAAATTTGAAAAACTGTAAGTGCAATTTTTAAAAAATATTTTTTTTGTTCTAATTTAATTATTAAAAACAAATCAAAAAATTAAAAACGTCGGCTAACTTTAGTATCATAATTTATTTAAAATTAATTATTTAAATAACTTAATCTCGGGAATTTGGACAATAAATAAAGATATTGTCCAAATTCTCAAGATTAAGTTATTTAAATATTTTTAATATGGACGAGAACTAAAATATTTATTAATTATATTTTTTAGGGTCCGAGTCCTTCAAAAATTCACGAGGAAGAAACCGACCCAGAGTTGGCCAAGTACCTCAATCGAAAGTACTGGGAACAAAGACAAATAGTGAATGAAGAGCAAACTGGAGGTTCACGTGCTGATGTAACAAGTCCATCTGCTCCAAATATCGGTAGTCCGATGCCCCAGCGGATTGTCGTAGCCAAGCAGCAGAATGGCGACATCGACGTGCACTTGGACGAGTTTGTCAGCAACTTGCGATCACAGGTCGAAATATTTGTCAACAGAATGAAGAGTAATTCATCGCGTGGCAGGTCGATCGTCAATGATAGCTTCTTCCAGACTTTATTTATGAATATCACCGCTATGCATTCTCGACTGCTGAAGTACATTCAGGAGCACGATGACACGCGGGTCTACTATGAAGGTCTGCAAGACAAGCTAGCGCAAGTGAAAGACGCAAGAGCTGCTCTGGATGATTTACGAGAGGAACATCGCAATAAGTTGCGTCGTGAAGCTGAAGAAGCTGAAAGACAGAAGCAGATGCAAATGGCCATGAAGCTGGACATCATGAGGAAGAAAAAGCAAGAGTATTTGAATTATCAGCGACAGCTCGCCTTGCAGAAGATCCAGGAACGAGAGCGAGAGCTTCAGATGAGACAAGAGCAGCAGAAGCAACAATATATGATGGGTAATTTTTTTTTTTTTAATAAGTTGAGTTTTTAAAAATTAATTATATTTATTAAAATATTTTTTAGGTGGGTATCAAACGGTTCCTAATTATATGGGACCGTCTCAAGGATCACCGATTCGTCATGTACAGTATCAAGTTCCGGGTACTAATTACAACCCAATGTCTCCGACGAGCCAAGGCGTTTATTCATATGGTCCCACGTCTATGGGCCCGTATCCGATGCCTAATTATTCAATGGCGCAAATGGGATCTCTTCCTCCTCATTTGATGGCTAATATGCCGGCTACTCAAGATCAACCGCAATCTGGTCCCAATGAATCTATGATTCAACAGAGAGAAAATATGGCTCCTGCATCGCAACCTGGAATGGTAAATTACTGGAAATTTTATTACTTAATTAATCATATATTATTATTATTATTATTATTATTATTATTATTATTATTATTATTACTAGTAACCTTGCAGTCACTATGTGACTTCCGTGACTTGTGAAATATAAAAAATTAAAATTTTGGTTTATTAAATCATGACTCTTGTTAAATTGCACTGTACTTTTTTAACTATTGACTTTTTTTAGGATATAAGCTCATCCTGAGGTTACACTCATCAAGAGCTTTCATTTGAGTACCCACATGCATTTTCATATATTTTTCATATATACATATATATAATATATAATATATAATATATATAAATATATGAAAAATTGATGTGGGTACTCAAATGAAAGGTCTCGATGAGTGTAACATCAGGATGAGCTTATATCTTAAAAAATGTCAATATTTCACAAGATAAAAGATCATTTCTTAATTATTGACATTTTTGAAGATACAAGCTCATCCCGATGTTACACTAATCGAGACCTTTCATTTGAGTACCCACATGGTATTTTTTATATATTTTATAAATATGATATTTGTAAAATATATAAATATATAAAATATATGAGAAATTGATGTGGGTACTCAAATAAAAGGTCTTGATGAAAGTAACATCGGGATGAGCTTATATCCTTAAAAATGTCAATAGTTCACAAGATACAAAGTCATTTCTTAATTATGTATCTATAGATAGAGTATTTTCGAATGGCTCTTAAATACTTATCACAATATTAATTTATTTTACTAATAATAGATGCCAATGACAAATGTACCATCGATGACACAAATCCCTGGAGCTGGATCTCACCCGATGACACTCCCAGGTCAACACGGACCATCAGCAGGACACATGCCACCTCGCATTGGCCCTCAGTCAGGTGACATTTCTCAAGCAGTGCCTCCAGCGGGTGCTTCTCAAATTGGGCCGAGTCAAACTGGGATGCACGGCCCTCCGGGACACATGGGAATTCCTCAAGCGCCGGGTAGTGCCCAAATACCTCAAGGAATTCCGCAACAGATGCCTCAGCATGTCACAGTGGGTAGTAATATTCCACCGTCACAAGCTCCTGGATCAATTCAAATGCCTGGTGGCGGTGGTGGCGGTGGTGGTGGTACCAACGGCGCTTCTCCGCAGATTTCTCAAACCCAAATTCCATCGCAACCTATTCAATATTCAGCCTCGGTTGTCTCTACAGTTCCATCAGCACAAACAGAACCGCGCCAGAATGACATTAAAAAGAATGATGATAATACCGCTGAATTAATATCTTTCGACTAAAGAGCACTTGCATTTTTATTATTATAATTATTATTCTCATTGTTATTATTACTATGCAAACTTTTTCGAGATATTCGTATTAACATTTATGTATGCTATCATTATTATGATATTAAAATTATTATTCATAATTTATCTTCAAATTTAATTATTTAAAAACTCAATTATTTGGTAATTAGCAACCTTGCAGTGACTATGTGACTGCCGGGACTTGTGAACTATATAAAATTAAATTTTTGCTTTATTAAATAATAGCTTTTGTTAAATTGCACTGTACTTTCTTATCTATTGACCTTTTTAAAGATATAAGCTCATCCCGATGTTACACACATCGAGACCTTTCATTTGAGTACCCACATGCATTTTCATATATTTTTCATATATACACATATATATATCAAATATATGAAAAATTGATGTGGGTATTCAAATGAAAGGTCTCGAAGAGTGTAACATCGGGATGAACTTATATCTTTAAAAATGTCAATAGATTACAAGATATTCGTTAAATTGCACTGTACTTTCTTACCTACTGACCTTTTTAAAGATATAAGCTCATCCCGATGTTACACTCATCAAGACCTTTCATTTGAGTACCCACATGCACTTTTGATATATTTTTCATACATACATATATATAAAATATATAAATATATAAAATATATGAAAAATTAATGTGGGTACTTAAATAAAAGCTTTTGATGAGTGTAACATCGGGATGAGCTTATATCTTAAAAAATGTCAATAGTAAAAAAAAATGTCACCTAAATATGGCCAAAAATAGAGCGGGCTCTATTTGTAAATAATTACAAATTATTTTTTTTGGAGTTAATTTTTTTGATTAAAAAAAATAATACAACACCTTTAAAATCGGTTCAAAATGAAAATTATAGATTGTATTTATTAATTTTAAGCATTTACACAGTCTCTACTTGACCTTTCCGACGACTTTTTTTAATTTGTTGACTTTGCGGTGAAGTGAACGAAGTTTCTTCAGAATGTTTATTCATCACAGCTGATTCGCTATTAATTGATAAATTTAACACAGGTATTTCGTCCCTATCAGAGGAACTAGCGGACCCGTTGACAGTCAGCGAGGATTTTCTCAGCCGCATATCTTCTAGGGGAATCTCTTCGCTGCGAGGTCTCGGCATCTTTGGGGAGCTGTCACGAGACCTCAAACTACTGTCTTGAGACCTTCCACTCGGGCTGGCATCTTCACGCCGAGCTCTCGGCGTTTCTTTGCGCATTTGCGCAGCAAATCCTGGCACTTTGTTAACCATAAACATTGGTCGTGGTTGATCCTTAGGTCGCTGACCTCTTCCAGCCATTCCTAAAAAAGAAAATATAAAATTATTACAAAAAATATTATTTTAATTCGGATTGGTAGTTTTTTTATAAGTTATATGAGTTAGTGTAATTAATTACGTTCATTACGAATACCAAATAGAGCGTAATTTGGGGGAGTTGAACAGCTTGGGAGGTTTGTTGGAATGTCCAAAAGCCGGGCTATTTGACTCATCTTCTTTTGACGTGCTTTGATGCGTCCTTTGCTTAATCTGGATATAAAAAAAAATTTTTTTCAATATTGAATAATTTTATAAAAAATTATTTTTCTTTTCTAGTGTTAATTTTTAGATATTAAATACTTTGAATTAATTAAATATTTATTTAATAAGTATTGATAAGTATTTAGACTGCATTTGAAAATGCTTTATCTCTAGATACATAATTAAGGAATGACATTTATCTTGAGAACTATTGGCATTTTTAAAGATATAAGCTCACCCTGACATTACACTCATCAAGACCTTTCATTTGAGTACCCACATCAATTTTTCATATATTTTATATATTTATATATTCCACAAATACTATATATATAAAATATATAAAAAATACCTTGTGGGTACTCAAATAAAAGGTCTCGATGTGTGTAACATCGGAATGAGCTTATATCTTTAAAAATGTCAGTAATTAAGAAATGATCTTGTATCTTGTGAACTATTGGCATTTTTAAAGAAATAAGCTCATCCCGGTGTTACACTGATCGAGACCTTTCATTTGAGTACCCACATGGCAATTTTTCATATATTTTATATATTTATATATATGTATATATGAAAAATATATAAAAAATGCATGGGGGTACTCAAATGAAAGCTCTTGATGAGTGTAACATCGGGATGAGCTTATATCTTTAAAAAGGTCAATATTTAAGAAAGTATAGAGCAATTTATTAGATATCTTATGAAATATTGAGATTTTTAAAGATATAAGCTCATCCCGATGTTACACTCACCGATACCTTTCATTTGAATACCCACATCAATTTTTCATATATTCATATATATTATATATATGTATATATGAAAAATATATAAAAAATGCATGTGGGTACTCAAATGAAAGCTCTCGATGAGTGTAACATCGGGATGAGCTTATATCTTAAAAAATGTCAATAGTTAAGAAAGTACAGTGCAATTTACCAAAATTAAATATTTAATACACCAAAATTATAATTTTTTATCAAATTATATTAATTAATTTAATTAAATAAATTCAATACCTTTGTTTCGCAGCCATACATCGAATATGATCATCAAAAATAAACTTTGCCGAAAGAAGAGGTAGCTTGTTGGTAGAACTACTGCTTGGTTTATGAATCGTCAAATGAAGACACCTAGAATCATCTTTGTCGCCAGCGACTTCGATATCCTGAAGAAATCCCACTAATTTCGCTACACCCCATCCTAATTTTCTCGTATCAGGTTCCACAAGAATCAATTGAATAACATCAATTACCAAAAACCGTCTTATCTTTTGTCCGTCTTTCCAGACCACTGTGCAAGCGATCAAATCACTGTTATCTAATATAAAGTAAAACAATAAACAGTTTTAATACTCATAAGTATAAATATTTTTGAATACCGTTCAGGAAATTATAGGTATTAAAATTCCCAAACGAGTTTAATGAAATATAAAAACGGGAATAACTTTTACTTAGGTCAAGAACGTTGTTAACCTGGACACAATTCGCCGGGTTAGTAAGTGGTAATTGTGTTTCTGTCTCTTTATTCAGTGTCAATGACAGTTCGCGGATTATAAAAAACACTCGGATTGCTCGGCGAGCTCTCTCGACCTATTTCAAAAGATAAATATCATGTTATATTAGTGGTATTCTTTATTTGCTAGAGTTATTTATTTAGAAAAATTACTACCTCGCCGCAAGGTAGTCGCTTCGTGAACTCAATCCCAGTCATTGGAGTACCAGTTGGTGGCAATAAAATATTACTGTCCATCATCAACCATTCAACGTTCAATGGTTTTTTTTGCACTTCAACGTATTCATCTTCAAACATATCCAAAAAGATATCTTCACTCTGTAAAATATAATAATTACATGAGTAATTTTTAATTATTTCTAAATAAATTTTAAGATTATTATTATTATTATTATTATCTATATTATTATTTTTAGTCAAATTTAGAATCATTGCAAAGGTCTTGACTTGAATTTCTGCCTTTTCAAGGTTTTATTTCGTTCTACTCTAGATATATCATAAAATAAAAAAATGACCTTGTAGTTTGAAAACTATTGACATTTTTGAAGATATAAGCTCATCCCGATATAACACTCATCAAGACCTTTCATTTGAGTACCCACATCAATTTTTCATATATTTTATATATTTATGTATATTATATATATATATGTATATATGAAAAATATATCAAAAATCCATGTTGGTACTCAAATGAAAGCTCTTGATGAGTATAACATTGATGTGAGCTTATATCTTTGAAAAGGTCAATAGTTAAGAAAGTACGGTGCAATTTAACGAATATCTCATAAATTATTCAAATTTTTAAAGATATAAGCTCACCTCCGCATTACACTCATCGAGATCTTTCATTTGAGTACCCACATCAATTTTTCATATATTTTATATATTTAATATATATATATATATATATATGTATATATGAAAAATATATCAAAAATGCATGTGGGTACTCAAATGAAAGCTCTTGATGAGTGTAACACCGGGATGAGCTTATATCTTAAAAAACGTCAATATTTAATTAAGCAAAATTAAAAATTTTTCCAAAAATAATAATCATCATTATTAATTTAATAGATTAATTAAAAGCCAGTTAAATTAATAAAGTATTTTGTCGACTAATTACTTGCTACTGTCCGAGTTTTTGACTTTAATTAAGCAGATACCAATTAATTACTGTATTTTTTAATTAAATTCCTTGTTAAAAGATATCTAAAGTATTGATAATAATTTCGATAAAACTCAGTACGACGCAGGTGATCTAAAAAACTATTATTAAAAAACAAAATCTTAAATTTATTGAACTGACATCACCATCCCTTCTTTTGATCCCTCATTAGAATTATCTAAAGTATAAAAATCCGGCGAATCCTCCCTCGATATCAGTATCAAAAATTGTTCGCAAGATGAAGCTGACCTCCGCGTTTCTGGTAAGTATCAATTATAATTTAAAATTTCTCCAGGAAATAATCCAAGTTATACGGTTAAAATTTTCACAGATTTCCGCGGCAGTTCTCGCGGTTTTACTTGTCGTAAAGCCCGCGGTTTCTTGTTCGTCAGAGTCACGTCGACCTCCAGAGGATCAAATGAAACGGTGGGTACGAACGAATGATGAAAAAAAATCAACTCAAAATTACGAAGATGAGACTTGGAGAATGCAACGGACAAACCACGATAAAAAAGAACGCTATCATGAGGTCGGCAGTCAGCATGAGTTGAAAATAGATCACGAGGAACATGATGTTGATGATTATCGCATTAATAAACCGGGGAGGCAGTCTCACCGCTGGGTAGATCATACTGAAAGCACTGTTAGAGACGAATCTAAAAAATCTTGGGAACCCAAATTCCCATTCGCAAAGAAATAATTTTGAAAAGTAAAAAAAAAAATTAATTTTTTGATTCAAAACATTAATTAAGAAAATGATTATTTTAATAAGTTTTTGTAATAAAAAGAGTTCCAAACAAAAAAGTTAAAAATTACAGTTTCAAATAAAATTTTTATGAATAAAAATTGAAATATTGATTTTTTAGTTTTGAAATTTTATTTTATTCTTACGATAAAATTATTAAATTCTTGCAAAACTACTTGGCTACCCAAAATATAATTGGTAAGAAATAATTTCTAAAAGTCATAAAGATAAAAAATAAAAAAAAGGCTAATTAATTTTTTTGGTAAGTTTAGAAGTCATTATTATTATTATTTCTTTCTAAAAATTAAAAAAATAACTTTAACTTACTTTATAAAAATTTCTTAACAACGCAGTACTCTGCTCTCTTGCAGATTCAATTGCTGCTAAATGTGCATCACATAACAAACTTTGTCCATCAGACATAACGATTTTCAATAATAATTTAACACACAACTCCAACGTTACAAGTCGTATTTTGGCGTCTGTAATAAATCAATAAAAAATAAATATTAATATTCAAAAAATCACCCAATAAATATTTTAATCCAGCGACGTTTATTATTAAAATGAACATCTCTAGACTAAAATCCTTTTTAAAATATAAATATTTATTAAATTACTGTTTTGGCAACTCATTGAAATAACATTAATTAATTTTTCTACTAGTGTCTCATTATACCAGCTATTAGACATTTCTTTTTGTCGACGACTTAACAAAAAATCAAGCGTTTCATCATTAACACTCTGTAAAAAAAATATTTTACATATAATTCTTAAATAAATTATAAAAAAAAAAAAAAATAATTGTTACCTCATTACTGATAAGAGCGTAAAGTAAACAAAGTCCAAAAAGCGCCGCGTAGTCATTTTCTGTACATTGCAACGAGCTGAGAATAGTATCAAGAAAAGGTCTAGATACAACGGGCCCATTGGACAATCCTTCTGGAATTTTAGAAGACACGGGACTCTCGAGAGCCAACCTCTCCTTTTCTTCATCCGTAACATTCAGATGCTTTATTTTATCATCCAAATTATCGAGCTTCACGATATCTGAATCCGACGACTCTGGAAGTTCTTCACTCGTACAACTCAATGGTGGCGAATCATTGGATGAAACCACATCGATAGTCGGACTCTGGGCCTCGGAAATTCCACTCAAACTTTCTAATGACTTCTCCAAGCTTTCAATGGGTGGTGCAAAAGCTATTGACTTATCAGTCTTGAGATCATACTCTTCTAACATTCTACTTGCTCCGTTTTCGATTATCACAGAGTCGGATTTCAGGATCACTGACGCTAGGGTACATACTAGAGGTCCGTGCGAGACGATTAAAAATACTTGAGACAGTAGAAAAAGTGATACGACCACGCTGACATGTTTGCGTTCTTCTTGGGTTGAGTGGCTTGATAGATTCTTTGATTTAGTCAGCGAGTAAACGTACAAAGGAACTAGTAATTTATGAAGCAAGTGCTCTGATAACACTGCGTTCAAGTCCTCGATATTCAGACAAAGAATGTCGTTTAAATAATGTAAGTGGTCTAAATGTTCTGCTACCAAATCCGCTAATCTATTTTGACTTTGATGGCTGTAATTAATTATTAGAGAAATAATTTAGACTGCATTCGAAAATACTCCATTTCTAGACACATAATTAAGAAATGACCTTGTATCTTGAGAACTATTGACATTTTTAAAGATATAAGCTCATTCTGATGTTACACTCATCAAGACCTTTCATTAGAGTACCCACATCAATTTTTCATATATTTTATATATTTATATATTTCACAAATACCATATATATAAAATATATAAAAAATGCCATGTGGGTACTCAAATGAAAGGTCTCGATGAGTGTAATATCAAAATGAGTTTATATCTTAAAAAATGTTAATATTTAAAAAAATACAGTACAATTTAATGAATATCTTGTGAACTATTGGCATTTTTTAAGATATAAACTCATCCCGATGTTACACTCATCAAGACCTTTCATTAGAGTACCCACATCAATTTTTCATATATTTATATATATTATATATATGTATATATGAAAAATATATCAAAAATGCATGTGGGTACTCAAACGAAAGCTCTCGATGAGTGTAACATCGGGATGAGCTTATATCTGTAAAAATGTCAATTGTTAAAAAATTACAGTGCAATTTAACAAAATTCATTATTAAATAAAGCAAAATTTTATTTACTATTACTATTGAATAAAAATTAAATTATTAACTTACTCTGCGTCATTTCGAACACATGTATCAAGTTCAATGATATGATTTCCGATAAACCAAACTAAATTACTAAAATAAGGAGCCGCTGTGCGGTCACGTATAAAAGCGAGCATCGAAGCATCTTCTACGCGGTACACATTCAATGTCAGTGTACGTACAGCTATTCTTACCATCCCCTCAGAGTGGTTGAAGAATTTAATGGCTTCGGTGTACAATGGAAAGTCATTTGTATGCTAAAATAATAAAAATTTTATTAATAATAAAAAATAAATTGAAACTACTTATTAAAAACTGCCAACTAAATTATAAATTAAAACGAAAAAATAAGTAAGTATACCTTGTTTACCTCGTTATAAAAAAAATGAATGGTATGTGCATTCAATTTTAAACTTAATGTCTTTAGAAAACTTATGTAGTAAGCCATTACTTCTTCGTCGCTAAAGTCAAATTTGTGCACGATTATGCTATTTACATGATTGTTACTCAATAAATAATCTGTAATAAAATTTATGTTTATTCTAACTCAAAAAAAATTTTTTATAAATATTATTTTTAAATATCTTACACAGAGATGTTTCATTTCTTATATTTTCAAATAATATATTGAGCGTTTGAAGAAGTTGAACACAGACATAACTACCACATTTTTGTTTCATTATCCTAAGAAAAAATGATAGCATATTTTTTTCTAAAAAAAAGCTGAAAAAATAAAGTTATTTTATTTAAACAATTTTTAAATTTTTTTTTTCATCAATTATAAAAATTTTTTCAATAAAAAACACTTAAAAAATATCGGCTAATTTAATTTTTATACTTAATAAACATAAAAAATGTTTTTTATAATTTCCTAGCAATTAAATTAATATTAAAAAAAATTGAATAAAAAAATTCCGCATTTAAAAATTAAAAAAAAAAAAAATTATAAGTGGAAATTTTTTAAAACTTTTTTTTTTATAAAAATTTGTAAAAAATTTTCAGCTAATTTTAATATAATACATTTTTAAATATTATAATACTAAAGTTAGCCGACATTTTTAATTTTTTTATTTTTTTTCTTTTATTGAACTATAACTAAAAAATATTTTTTAAAAATTGCACTTATAGTTTTTCAAGTTTTTTACAAATGAAAATTTTTTTTTATAATAATTTTTCAATTAAAAAAAATTCTAAAATTTTTTAAATGTCAGCTAACTTAATTTTCATTTAAATATTTACTGTTTCAATTATCATATTAAATAAGTAAAATTTTAAAAACTTTTCTTTGTTTAATAATCTTTAAATTAATAAAAAAAAAAATTTCTTTGTTTCTAGTAATTTATCTATCAGCTCTCAAGCTGTATTATGTCATAAGATAATGAGACTATGTCATTAATTAAAAAGAAATTAAGTTTTGATTTTTTTTAGGTCTTAATTATTTATTAAGATTTTTTTTTTAATAAATAAAAATTAAAAAATGTCTCACTCGAAGACACTGCTATCATTTTGATCTCCCCAGATTAAAATTTCAGCAATACATCTGAGAGTTTCAACAAGTAGACCTCTATTGTTGTCAGACACTGTTTGATTTTTCGATAAGACATTATAAAGATATCTGAAATAAAAATAACAAGTAAGTAATTTAAAAAAAAATACTATCTAATATTTAATAAATTTTTTTTAAATATAAAAAGAGACTTACTTGAGATGCTCAAGCGAATGTGGATTTTTGGGTTTCCACAGACCACCACCAAACCAACTGCGACTCCGAAACATGATCACAATATAATTTATAAATAGTAATAATAAAAACAAAATATTTATCTATTAAATATCAATGATTATTAGCTAATAAATAGACTAGCCAAGTCATCAGTTTAGACATAGTCGTAAGTGTTTTATCCTTATGATTAATTTTTTTATCTGATAATCATCGTCATACATCGTCACTAACCACCTTTATTGCTCGGAATAAATAATAACTTTTTTATTAATCAAGCAATTTTTTTTATCACATTCCATCAATTATATTTTTTATTCCTTGCAATTTATAACTTGAATATTAACTCTCCGTATTTTGTATGGTCTGCCTTCACATTTTTTAATTGACATATTGATAAAAAAAAAATTTATAAATAAGTTCCAACTGTTGTGTACATATTATCTGATGATTTTGTTTGATTTTTGTCATTTATTCGCGACATGAGATTGAAAATATTATTCACGTTTCTTGTTCTTGAGCAACAACGTCATTAAATACAAACATCAGGGGAGGTTAGTTTTCATTGGGTCGCCAATCACACAGTAGATGTAGTTTATGTAGTCCACATGTAAGTCATGTCAAATCGTCGGTAAGTGATCAAAAAATTCACTAAAAATTTTTTTTGTCATTATTTAAAATTATTATTATTTAATTTTGATTCAAAATTGGAAATTGTCATTTTTAATTTTTACAATTTTAAATTTTTGACAGGTGATATTTATTTTTTAAAAAACTACTGTACCTACTGTGCTTAGATTTTTTTGAGGTTATACCATACACATGTGTTTGCTGTTTGCTGTCTGATGGGTATCAATGTTATATAATTGCATATATTTATGAATTTTATTATTGTTTATCTTGTCACAGATAAAGTTTTTATTTATTCATTTAACTGATGAAAAACGGAAATTAATCATGAGAGTTTTAGAACTTTATTCAGGAATTGGTGGAATGCACTATGCTTTTGAAAGTAAGTTTTTAAAATGTTGTTGACATAAAAATTTTTTTAATTATTTGTTTTTACAATAATTTATATTAAAAAAAAAATTTACAAGTATAATTTTTTTTTTTTTTGCAGGAGGATTTTTTTATTAAAGTTTAGTTGATCTTATAAAAATCTAAAAACTTACAGATGCTTTTTAATTTCAGTAATTGTTTTAAACAATAAGATTAACTAGCAACTTTGCAGTCAATAAGTAACTGCCTTGATTTGTGAATTATAAATAAGTAAAAACTTTTTTTTATTAAACAATGACTTTTGTTAAATTGCACTGTACTTTTTTAACTATTGACATTTTTAAAGATATAAGCTCATCCTGATATTACACTCGTCAAGAGCTTTCATTTGAGTACCCACATGCATTTTTGATATATTTTTCATATATACATATATATAATATATATAAATATATAAAATATATGAAAAATTGATGTGGGTGCTCAAATGAAAGGTCTCGATGAGTGTAACATCGGGATGAGCTTATATCTTTAAAAATGACAATAGTTCTCAAGATACAAGGTCATTTCTTAATTATGTATCTAGAGATAAATTTTCGTATGTAGCCTAAATACTTATCATAATAAATTAACTACTGGTGAGAATGATATGAAACCTTGGAAAGGCAAAAATTTAAATCAAGACCTTTGCAATGACACAAAATTTTTCTTATTCTCTTAATAATATACATTATTATTTATCTTTCTCACAGAAAGCGGAGTACCAGGAACAATAGTAGCTGCAATTGAAATTAGCACAGTAGCCAATGAAGTATACAAGCACAATTTTCCATCAACAAAACTAATCAACAGGAACATCGGTTCACTGACAGTAAAAGACATTGAAGATCTAAAGATAGACAGTATATTTATGAGCCCGCCGTGTCAGCCTTTTACCCGAAACGGTCTTCAGAAAGACATCGAGGATGCCAGGACGATATCTTTTTTCCACATTCTAGAATTAATTCCCCAATTAAAAAATTTAAAGTATATATTATTAGAAAATGTTGAACCCTTTTCAAAGTCAGTGTCGCGTGATATATTAATTTCCTGTTTGCAAAATATCGGGTTTAATTACCGCGAGTGTATTTTAAGCCCGAGTGATTTCGGAGTTCCTAACAGCAGGTCCAGGTACTTTTTAATTGCGAAAAAAAATGACTTGCCATTTTGCTTGTCCAAATATTCGTCAGACATAACTGCTGATTTAATTCTGGAACTTTTGCCAAAATCGCAAAGGTTCAAAACGTTCAAGAACAAACATCCTGAGTACCTCACAAATGATTGCATTAAATTGAGCGAAATTGTCTCCAACTCTAATGACATTGACACTCAAGAGTACAACTTACCAGAGTCGATATTAAATAAGTATGTTAAAGTACTGGACATTAGAAGTCCAGACTCAAAAGGATCTTGTTGCTTTACTTCAGCTTATGGACGTTATGCTGAAGGAACTGGGTCAGTTTTTTCTCCATTGCTCAGCTCGGACGTTGAGGAAAAAATTTATGAGCTAAAAAATAATGAACAATTGATTAATTATTTGGATATTATTAAAAGTTTAAGGCTGCGTTATTTTACACCCAGTGAAGTATCAAGACTTATGTGTTTTCCTGATAAATTTACCTTCCCTAGTACCATAAGCAAGCGGCAAAGGTATAAATTAATTGGGAATTCTATCAACGTTCATATTGTTAGTCTGTTAATTATCCTTTTAGACTATGTACCTGATTCAAATTTATAAAAATAAGAAATGTTAATTAATATTTACCTATGTTTTAAATTTAAATATTTATTTTATTAACAAATAAATATTTTTAATAAAAATTTTTTATACTTAATATTATTACATAAATTTACACCCGTTTACCTTTAAATTAAATTATAATTTATTTAATTATTATTAATTAAATGTTTTTTTTTATAATTGATTGATTATAAAAATTCTTAAAAGTTGTTTTCTAAAATTAATGAACTAAATATTTAATATTTATGAAAAAAATGAATTAATCTGAAGAATTGCAGATGAAAATTAAATATTTTCTAATTCATGAGGAATAGGAATTTTTCTCTCAGCAACGAATCTCTTCAATGCCAAGTACTTGGAGTGCCAGGTCTCAATTTCCTTGCGCATCAATTCGTTGTTTTCTTGCATCAACTCCATGTCACGAATTTCCTGAGTTTTTTCTGTTTCCAGCTCGTCTTTCTGCTCGAGTCTTTTAGTCCTGCAGCTGGCAGCGTATCCTCGGTTCTTCAATGTTCTTCTGCGTTGTTTCATTCGCACGATTTCATCGCGGGATAGTCCACGCAGTTTCAGTTGGCGGTTCAAGTCACGGACTGATATTGTCACTAGCTCGTCGTCGCTTATGTCCAAGCAGGGGCTTGGTGATATTGGATCCTGCTTAATTAACAAAAATTATTATTATAAATTATAATTTTTTACTTTAAGAATAATTTTATAAAATGATTAATATTTTTATGAAAATTGAGTTAGCAGACATTTAAAAATTAAAAAAATTTTTTTTATTGAAAAAATGACAACAAAAAAAAAAAAGAAAAAAAAATTGTCATTTGTTAAAAACTTGAAAAACTGTGAGTGCAATTTTTAAAAAATATCTTTTTGTTCTAATTTAATTATTAAAAACAAATCAAAAAATTAAAAACGTCGGCTAACCTTAGTATCATAATTTTTTTTATTGAAAAAATTATTACAAAAAAATTCATTTGTAAAAAATTTGAAAAACTGTTAGTGCATTTTTAAAAAAATATTTTTTAGTTTTAATTTAATAAATTAAGCAAATTTAATAAATCAAAAATGTCAGCTGACATTATTATTATTAATATTATTATTTTTTGACATTTGACTGTGAGTTAAAAAAAAAATTTTGTTTTTTTCAATTTAAATAAAACAATTTTTATTTTTGACATTTATCAATATATTATTATTATTATTATTATTTATGTTACGATATTTATTGAAATTTAATAAAATTATTTTTTCTTCAAAATGAAATAAATATTTTCTAAATAATAACAATAAGTTACTCACAAACATATTAACCACACACATGCACACACCTACATTTATATTGCACACACACTAAACTCCAAATGTCAAGAAAATATCAGCTGTTCTTCCCGTGAATTTAAATATCAGCGAATAAATAATAATTAAATAATTACCATTTTAACAGAGCGTCTTCCTTCCATTTTAAGGTTCAAGTTACGATGCCACAAGAATCCAGGAAAGCTTTTTCTTTCCGTTTTTCGTCTTTATAATTATAACTATTTTGCTGAATCATTCTTCAACAGGATAGAGAGCAGAAGGTAACAGCTTACGTTTGTGTTTGTCAGTGTATTCATACCTAACCCTACTAACACACATTTAATTTTAATTTAATTCAGCAGAAGCTTAAGGCGAATTTTCATGAACAATTTTTTGACAGCTGATTGAAAACTTGAAAAAAGTTTTCAATATTTCTCCAATAAATAAAAAAAATAAAATAATTTTTACTTTTATCAAAACATTAATATATAAATAAATTTGATTAATTAAAAATAAAAAAATAATTTACCATATAATTTTATTTATAAAATTGTTTATTATAGGTCAACATAATTATAATCACACACGGTGTTTGAAATTAATCAATAAAAATATATATATTGAAATAACAAACACAAATAATGAGTTTATCTCAGTCCACGTGTGTTTCAAAGAAATTAAATTTTGGATTTATGTATTGGAGTTAATAATAATAATAATTACTCATGAATAACTTAATTAAACGGTTTGTGTATTATTATTATTATTTTATTAATTAATTAATATTAAGTTATTAATTAGTTTATTTGTATGCAAAGATTGCAGGTAGATGATGCAATTGTTTACTTACTGTGTTTTTTTTTTTGAACATTAATTAAGCCGGTAATTAAATAAGCTTTATTATTACAGCTGTAGGTTCTTTAATTATAAATTTATGCAATTGACTGTCATACATCGGAGAGTTACAAATATCAAAATTAACCCAGCAGTAATGACAGGTAGTGAATTTGATATGCGGTTGGAAAATAAAAATGATTGGGATTCTATGGAATTTTTTTCATGGCTAAAAAAGTCAGCGCCTATTTTTCCTGTCAATGCTTCCAAAGTATGTTTACTTAATTTTTAATTTTAATACCTTAAGTAATTAATATAGCAGATATTTGATCATTTTAAAAATTTGTGTAGCAAGTAAATTATGGTAAAAAAAATTAGAAGAAAAATGTAATTTTTTTTAAATAATTTTTTGGAACAAATTTATTTGTTAAAAAAAAAATTAAAAAATAGTCAAGTTACTGCTAACTTCAATGTCATGTAATTACTTGTAATAAAAAATGTATTTTTAACTCAGGTCACTGTAATTCATGAACCAACAGTATTTTATTCAACTTTGATAGAAAAATGCAAGCGAGCTGAAAGAAGAATAACACTGGCATCTCTTTATTTGGGAACTGGAAAACTTGAAGGGGATTTGGTAGGTTCGTATGTACCATTATGATGGTACAAAATATCTTAAATAATTTTTTAATCAATTCATTAATAATGATACTGAAATTGAGAGACATTTGATAATTTAAAAAAATTGTTTAACATATAAATATATATTTTTTAAAATAATTTCAATGTCATTATTAATAAATTGAATACTAAAAGACTAAAAAATAATTATGATTATTATTATTATCAGGTTCAAGCAATAGAAAAATCAGTCAATTCAAGCAATGGTCACTTAAAAGTAAATATCCTATTGGATTACATGAGAGGTTCGCGTGGTCAAAAAAATTCCCGAACAATGTTGGAACCCTTACTCAAGGGCCAATGGGTTGAAAATATTAAAGTACACTTATATCATACTCCAAAATTACGGGGCTTACTCAAGAAGTTTATACCAAATCGCTTTAATGAATTAATAGGATTGCAACATATGAAAGTTTATATTTTTGATGATTCTCTTATTATCAGCGGGTAAGTTTACAATTTTTTCCAGCAATTCTCAAAATAATATATCTATAATTTACAGAGCTAATTTGAGTAACGACTACTTCATGAACCGACAAGATCGTTACTTTCTTATCGAAGACTGCAAAGAATTATGTGATTTTTACAACGATTTAATATCCCAAGTATCAGAATTCAGTTTCCGATTGCTACCTGATAGCTCAACCTCCTTCGACACCAAGTCGAGTCCTCACCCGTTTGAAAGTTCAACTGCGGACTTTGTATCAGCAGCTCAAAGCCGGATCCGTAAGTTTTACTTCAATGAATTGGATAAGCGTCAAGCTGCCAGTGACACCAGCACAGACACGTGGGTATATCCGCTGATTCAAATGGGCCAGCTTGGAATCTATCATGATAACGAAATCACTCTGAGATTATTAAAAACCGCGCCTCCAGGAGCTAGCCTCAGGTTCGCGACAGGGTACTTTAATTTGACGGCTGAGTACTCAAGTGCCTTGATACGGGACTGCAAAGCTTCAGTCCAACTACTCACTGCTCATCCGACGGCTAATGGTTTCTTTGGTTTGTAATTAAGATTTTATTTTTTATTCAAAATTTTAAATATTAATAAAAATTATTTAAAAAAAAAAAAATAGGAGCCAAAGGAGTAGCCGGTGGAATTCCAGCAGCGTATACTTTAATAGAAAAGTCATTTTATAAATCTTGCGAACGTCTGGGAATTCATGAACGTATCAATTTGCGAGAGTATGTTCGTAGTGGCTGGACATACCATGCCAAAGGTCTCTGGTATACTTTACCAAATCACAAAAAACCTTCTTTTACTTTAATCGGTTCATCAAATTTTGGTAAATTATTTTTTTTTTAATTTTAAATTGACCAAATTTTAATTATGTTTAATATTAATATAATTTTTATCTATCGCAGGTTATCGATCAGTAAATCGTGATCTAGAAACCCAGATAGCCATAGTAACAAAAAATGATAAACTACAAAACGATTTGCATGAAGAATACGATAGATTGTACAAAACTTCACAGAAAGTTACCAGCACTTCATTGGCTCAGCAGGATCGAATAGCTCCAACTTGGGTTTACGCTGCAGTATTTTTATTTCGATACTTTTTTTAAAATAATTATCGAGTTTAAATAAAAAACTTTTTTTAAAAATAGGTATCAATTATTTTTTAAACTTTTTATTGAAAATTTCATCGCTTTACATCATTATCATTATATTTAACAGTTTACTTAAATTGTGAACACAGTATTGCAGATTGTTAAAAGTGAGCACATAAAAATCAAATATTGCATATTGTTAAAAGTGAGAACATAAAAATCAAAAAAACTGGATCAAATATTATTCCTGAGTTTAAAATATTTTTAACCAATAAAATAAAATTTTTCAAAAAAAAACTATTTAAATTTGAATAAATTAAAATTAAAAATTTTAAGTTTATAAACTTTGATTTGTGTTAATTTATTAAAATAATTTAGAGCTAAATATATAAAAAAAAAAAAAAAAAAAAAAAAAAAATCAAGTATGATATTCTATAAGTAAAGTGATAAAATTTGTAAAAATTGAAATTACCATAAAGTACACCTAGGACCACATTAGAGTGGTAAATCAAACTCATTAAAACTCGCCAAATTAAAACCATTATTTTGTTACAGCGCATCATTAATCTCCCCAATAGAATACCCACCTGACGAGTATAAAAACCGCAAGTGGGTAAAGACAAAAAGTTCCAATAATGATTTACTTGTCGTCAATAGGAATAATTTCCTCCTTGACAAAAAATTCCACAACTTCCTCTTCAACATTTTTAGTATCTGAATCCAGATTATCAGTATCAATATTATATCTCAACTCCATGCGTCGCTTCTTCTGACTATTCCACTCCTCAATCCTCTTCTCGCGGTACTCATTAAAGGCCTTCATCAAAGCGCAGCGTTTCTCAATCTGCTCCTTAGAAGCTTTGGTGAGCCGCATTCTATCCTTGCTCTCGAACTGAGCGGAGTATTTCTTCAAATTCTTCTTGATCTCCTTGATCTGCTCAGGAGTCAACAGAGTTGGCGGACGAGGCCTCCAAAGTAACTGATTAAACGCATTCAAATTAACACGCTTCAAAATCCGCCCCTGGAAGGTCCAGATCCAGTAGCCATTGTCAACGTTGGTCTTCCAGTTGGACACAGCAGTGACAACAAACCGGCCAGTGGGGTCCCACTCGACGTCCGAAGTTTGATAGTGGTCTGTCGAGTTCATGATAGTGAAATCATTGGTGTCAATGAACTCCAAAGCGCCAGCCATAGTGGTTAACCCGGCCAAGACAATGAACTGCCCAGCAGGTGACCAGAACAAGTGGTTGCATGCTTTCTTCTCCAATTTCTTCAGCAAAGCCGGCTGGTGTCCGTAACTTACTTCGTAGAAGCTGACATTAACGCTAGGAATTTCTCCATGAATAATCGCGAATTTGCTACCAACTGGTTCCCAAGCAAAAGCGTGAATCGGCTCTTTCATCTCGACACTGTCTACGGGAATTTGCTTCTCTCTCATGTGGAAGATCTCAAAGTTGTACGACATTCCGGTGTACTTTTGCTCAGTTTTTTCCTTCTTTTTAGCAAACCGGTCGACTTTGACACACAAATAGTCTCCAGATTTTTGCCAGAAGATCTTGCAGTCCGCGACATTGAACAGATTTTTATTTCTTATCTCATTGCGGCTGGGTATCTCCAACAAAGTCACCCTAGCTGGGACATCTTTGTCCTCCGGGACCCAATAAGCAAGAACGTTGTCAGTCGGAGACCAGCTAAAGTCCCGGATTCCGGGAGTTTTGATACTCTTCTTATCAAGAAGTCCAAAAGAAGGTGTCTCGTAGACACTCAGGATGTCTTCGCCCATACAAGCTAGGTACTTGTCGTCATGAGACCAGCGGAAAATCGGCCACACTGAGGACCCGTCGGGGAAAAACGAACGCTTTTCGTGACCAGTGAGGATGTCCCAAATGACGAGACGCTTTTGGTCAGGACCACCGTCCATTCGTGGAGTGTAAGACACTAGGTAGCGCTCGCAAGGAGAGTAGTCGATACACTCGACTCCGCTCTGGCTGAATCGAGCTTGTTGCTCGAATTTAGGACCTCCCCAAAGAGCAACTCCTGGCTTGTGGAAGGTTGACAGGTAAGTTCCTAGTGGAGACCATTTGAAATAAGTCTCGGTCCAGCGAGCACGCTCTTCTATCAGGGTTGGCTCTGGAGCTGAGTTCAGCCAAATTTGGACTGACACTCCGGCTCCGTTGCCGCAGAGAACTCCGAACTGGTCATACGCGTCGGGTTCGAGGAGATAGTAGTGCAAGTCGTGGGCTGCGCTGTAAGGTTGCGGGGTCGGAGGCTCCCACTCTTCTGGGATTTGCTCGTATTTCTTGAAGTCGGTGAATAAGTTTACTTTGAAGGTATGCTGCTTATCTATTTTGTAGTTGTTGGTGGCTTTTACAGCTGCTGCTGCGTGCAATGGGCTGTTGTACTCCAAGAAAATGTACCTGGATTATTTATAAAGATAGTATTTAAAAATTGTACTAAAATATGATAGTAAAGTTAGCCGACGTTTTTAATTTTTTTTAATTATTAAATTTAAACTAAAAAATTTTTTTTTAAATTGCACTTTAAGTTTTTCATTTTTTTTTTTTAAATGAAAATTTCTTTTTATTTTTTTTAATAAACAGAGATGTTTTTTAATTTTTAAATGTAAGCTAATTTTCATTACTAAAATTAGCCGAGGTTCAATAATTTTTGATTTTTTTTTTATTAATTAAATAGCAAGTAAAAAAATAATTTAAAAAATTGCACGTATAATTTTTTAAGTCTTTTACAGGTGAAATTTTTTTAATAAAAAAAAAAATAATAAAAATTTTGAGATTTCGGCTAATTTAATTTTCATTATTGAAAAAAATATTTTTTTTAAATTGCACTTACAGTTTTTTAAGTTTTTAATAATTGACAATTCTTTTTCTTTTTCTTTGTATTCATTTTTTCAATAAAAAATTTTTTTTAATTTTTAAATGTCGGCTAACTTAATTTTCATGAAAAAATATAATGAAAATTTTTATATTTAATATACTTAATTTACCCTTTGGTAATTTCCTTATCATTCTTGGGATAAAATCTATTAACAATAGTCCCAAACTTTCCAAAAACTTTGTTGGTAAGAGTGTTGAATTTTTCCAGACGCTCAGGCTCAACTTGGGGCGTGCCGTCGACGACAATCACCGACTCAACGCCGTCAGTCTCCGATGGTTTTTGCGCTAGAATATCCGGCAGTAGATCTGCTCAAAATTACAAATAGAGTGAGTATACTTAACCCAAATATAAATTCAACTAAGATATATATAAGACAAATTTATAAATATACTTAGTGGAAAGAATGTCGAAAGCAAGTTTGGTTATACCGCGTGCCACGTCTCCCGTGGTACGGAGCCATGCTAGTTATTGAAAAAATAATTAATAACTAGTTTTTACCTTCATCAGCAATATCATCAACAAAATCCTCGGGGTCACTAAAATTCGGCTCCTCGTCTTCGTTATTCTCAGCTGGGTCATCGTTCTGATTATTCTTGTCCTTGTCAGCAAAGGTCTTTTTCGCCATTTTACACGTCCCACACCGAGAGATCCGATCTCACGCTAACGCTGATCAGGAATTAAAAGATTTTCCTAACCTCTCTTCTTCTTCTTTAGAGTAACGCAAATTTCCACCGAGTGGCAGCACATTCATCAAATATATATAGTATACAACGAAACTAGCGACGTTTCTTATAATTGTTATGAAAATTAATTTAGCAGATAAGTATTTGATAATTTTTTTCACAAATAAACAATGACAAAAAAATTGACATGTAGAAATTAAAAAAAATTAAAAATGCAATTTTTTAAAAATAATATTTTGGACCAAAATATTATTTAAAAAAAAATTGAAAAATTATTTAGTGGCTGCTAACTTTAATGTCATCTAATTTTTTTATTTTTTTCCATTTATAAAATTAGAAAAAAAAAATATTTTTAAAAAATTGCAATTAAAGTATTTCAAGTTTATTATTACAAATGAAATTTTTTGTAATAATTTTTTTAATAAAAAAAATTTTTAAATGTCGGCTAACTTAATTTTCATAATCAGCTGTGTACCTTGACATTTTGATTTTATCAATTAAAAGTAAATAATAAAATAATAGTGAAATAGTGACAGTACTTACTCATGATAAAATGAATTCCGGTTTTTAATAAAGTGGGTTTTTACGTTACAGTTTATCACATGGTGTTGTGATATGTATATGTGTGATGTATAGTATGACGTGTAAGTCTTGTAGAGTCAATTTATACTATTTTAAGTAACAATATATTATTTTAAATAGTGAAAAGTTTATTTACCGTGAAATATTGTTGCCTTAAACAGCTGTGGAAATAATAAGGATAATTGTCAACAAGCAGGACAATAAGTGTCGACGTGTAAAATGGCGTGGTTCGGTGATGGACTTTCTAGCTTATCTAATTTAAAAGGACAGATTACTAGTTTTACCAAGGAAGTTCTTTCTGAAAGCGTCGTCAGTGATACTGGTATGTTGATTGTTTAATTAAATATTTATTTAATCAAGATGATTATTTTATTTGTTTATATTTTCTTATCCCTCCTACGTTCTGTCAAAATACTCCTCTGCTGTACCGATTGATCAATCATATGGTGCAGCGGGAATTTTAATTTTCTGGTTGAACTTCATGGAACTTGTTTTATTTATTTATTAAAAAATATTATTAAATAAAAAATTTTTCAATTTTTTAATAATATTTTTTTATTAAGGAAATCCTTTCGCTCCAGTTGAGTCAAAACAATTGTAGTAGTCAATATACGATAAATTAAAATAAAAATTCCTAAAATTAAATAATAAATAGTATATGAGGCATTAATCGTTGAAATTTTGAAAATAAAAAAAAAAAAAATCGTTAAATACAAAAATTAATTTGACTCTTTCAAATCAGCTGCTAGTAACCTGTCCGTGATTTGGCAACGCTGTACTTCGGTTGTTTACATTTTCATTTGCACAATATAACCTTAACCACGTTTAAGTTTTTGCAGTCAGTGTAAATAAATAAATTAGTTTGAATTTATTGAATGGTCTGAAGCTTGCGCGCTACGCAACGTTGCCAAATGTTTTGACTCCATTTTAACGTAGATTACTTGAGAATTTTTTGTGATTTTTAAATATTAATTTCTCAATAAATATCTCGGTAACTGATATATTTTATTGCAAAAAAAGAAACCTGAATATTTCGAAAATCTAATTTTTAGTTTTTTTTTTTACTTCATCTAATCCATGACTGATAGTATAATTCGAGAAATACTGCAAACGTCTGACTTTCTCGTAAGACTCTGAAAAAATACTAGCATTTAAAAATTTTATTTTTTCAAAAATTTGTCCGGTAAAGTATAATTTAAACCTCACTATTAGATAAATAAAGACCTTAACTATTAGAAAAAAATTGAATTTACTCATAATCTAATATTTTTTATTTTACATTGGCGGCGAAAGAACCTCCTTAATTAAAAAATAAAAAATTGCTAAATGTCACCTAATTTTAGTGTCAATTAGTAATGTAAATTAAATCAGTTGACATTTGACAATTTTTAGAATTTTATTATTAAAAAATTTAAACCTCACTATTAGATTAAATTAAAGACCTTAACTATTAGAAAAAAATTGAATTTACTCATAATCTAATATTTTTTATTTTACATTGGCGGCGAAAGAACCTCCTTAATTAAAAAATAAAAAATTGCTAAATGTCACCTAATTTTAGTGTCAATTAGTAATGTAAATTAAATCAGTTGACATTTGACAATTTTTAGAATTTTATTATTAAAAAACAAAATTAAAATAAAAAAATTTGGCATGTAGAAAATTTTTCTAATTTTAAATGCAATTTTAAAAAACATTTTTTTATTTTATTAATTAAAAAAATAAAAAATTGCTAAATGTCACCTAATTTTAGTGTCACTTATTAATGTAAATTAAATCAGCTGAAATTTGAAAATTTTTAGAATTTTATTATTAAAAAACAAAATTAAAATTAAAAAATTTGGCATGAAGAAAATTTTTAAAATTTTAAGTGCAATTTTTAAAAAACATTTTTTTACTTTTTATTTTTATTAATTAAAAAAATAAAAAATTGCTAAATGCCACCTAATTGTATTGTCATTTTTATTTTGCAGACGAACAGGCAAAATTACTGGAAGAAGCTAATATTAAATGTGTTCAATTACAAGATTTATTAAATTCAAGAGATGCTGAGGTAACTTGAAATTTTTATTTATTTATTAATTAATTTTTCTGAACAGGTTAAGAAGAAATATATTTTAAACAGTTTCATTTCTTCCTTTTTTTTCTATAAAATATTTTACGAAGCTATGTAAAGATAAATTTCCTTGATTTTAATTATTAACTCAAATATCCTCTGGGCTAATGAATAAATATATATATAAAAGTCACATCAATCATATTTTATCAATAGGATAAAATGAAAAAATGGAGTAAAAAGGCTGAGCAAATAAGTTTACTTTAAAATATCGGTATCCTGATTTTTAACATAATAAAAAGTATCTTATGTCCCTTGGACATATGCTCCGATAAATTTAATATCGATAACGAAGGTAACTCAACTGGAAAATATCCTAACAGATGTTGCATATCCCTTAATAATCGTGACTGAGTGTAAATCAAACATATCCTTATCATTTTATACATTAATCCTTTCCTCATAATCACTTATCTGTTGTGAAATATTATATTCAATTTATATAATAAAACGAGTCATTTCTTTTGTGTTCAAAGACAGGTTTGGTATGATTTTTTTCTTCTTTAATTTATATTTTTAAAAAGCTAAAAATTACATTTCAAATGTTTCAAGTAAAAAAATTTAATCTTAATATTAAAAGAAGAAATAAATTAAATTTAAAAACAATCATAATATTTATTAACTAAATAAATAATTAAAAATACAATCAATATTTATTTCAAAAATATAATTTGAATATAATTATAAATATTTAAAAGAAGAAATAAATTAAAACAATTAAAATTTTTAAAAATTAAAGAAGAAATAATTTTTTTCTAAAAAAAAATTAACATCAATTTATGATTATGCCGAGAAGAAATTTAATTTTCTACTAAATAAAAAAAAAAAAAATTCTATTTAAAAAATAAAACTTCATTATGAATTTCTATTTTTAAATTTCTCTGATATAAAAATATCTACATAGAAGATAATAATTATTCAGTGTAATAAAATAATCGGGATTTGCGCTTACTCAACTGTCTCACAAACGTAATCCGACTACTTGATTGTGCTGAGTATTATTCTTATATCAAGTATACATCCAGTAAGAATAAAAAATCTATTCAATATTATATTAAATATATAATTTAAAAAATAACCTAGGGAAACGATAATTCTCTGTTCGCTCCTGAGCTCAATGAAACACTCAAAAGCTTGGGTTTAGTCGTAGCCGTCTGATCTATAACAGAGACAAGAAATGTGTTGAAGATATATAATATATAAAAGCGAACGAAAATACCTGGTGAAGTAGTTGCGTTTTATCACAATACAAACTAGAGATAAACAAAGTAAATAGAGACGACGCATCGTACGTTCTTCCCTCCCGGGTTATATAGTAAACCACCGGACTTCCTTTAAACTTAAATTTTTTTTATTATTCCAGCCTTTTATATTTATGTTTTTCAGCCTTTTTCTTAATTTGTTTTTCACTTGAGTATACAAATAAATTTACAGGTCTAAAATTTTTATTTTTCTTCCAGATTTCAGTTCTTCGCCGGCAAAATTGCGAGTTGCAGAACGCAGTGGTGGAATCAAATGTTCGCGGTCGCGAGGTAAGAATTTCCTTTTAAAAATTAGAGTTAATAAAAAGATATAATATTATGTAATATTATATATTTACTGAAGTTCTTTATCTTGTTCGAAAATTTGAGTTTTATTGTACAACAAATACTATTAATTATACATACAAATTCTAGGGATAGATCCCTACATTGTGTTTAAATTCAACAAACCGACTTTGAGGTTGCTCGTTTTTTAGTCTCTCCATAATGGATTTCTTCTTTCTATAAAAATAAAAATTGTATATTTTTCCAATTCTAATGTCCTCTGCATATGCGTGGCCAATTATACAATCACTTGTAATTACACGCAACCTGTGGGAAGTTAAACAAACAACAACAGTTAATACTTGATGATTTGTAGCTATAAAATAGGATCATCGTTTTTAAAATTTATTAAAAGAAGAATATTTTATTTTATTTTATTTTATTTTATATGTGGTTTTTTATCGTATCTACGATCAACAAAGGATTGGTCAACATATATAAGTCCAATGCCATCGATGTCTCCCGATCTATTCAAAAAGGTCAACAGAAAGCATCAGGCTGTTCTGTAGTAATGTCTCTTCCGTTTCCTGTCTATCCATGTCAGAAATTTTATCCAAATAGACATTTAACCCTTGACTCGATTCACATCTGCAACGCTGAGGTATTAATACTCATAAATCTTTTGGTTTTATCGACACTTTGCATATTATTTTAATTTTTAATGTCTTATAGATTTAACAATATATTCTTCGTTGATATATTTATTGATTTTAACTATTTCTTCTTTTGAATAATTTTTTTAGCTTCAGTTACTCTCAATAATTTTTTCCCTTAATTTAAATGAATTTTTTTATCAAAGTAAAATTTTTTTTTAATTATTTCTTCATAAAATATAAACTCTAGTATTCTTCATTGATATATTTACTGATTTTAACTATTTCTTCTTTGAAAAAAAATTTTTTTAGCTTCAATTAGTCTCAATAATGTTTTTCCTTAAATACAATGAATTTTTTAAAAAAAGTTAAGTTTTTTACAAATGATTTTTTTATAAAATATAAATCCTAGTATTCTTTATTGATATATTTACTAATTTTAAGTATTTCTTCTTTTAAATAATTTTTTTTAGCTTTAGTTAGTCTCAATAATTTTTTCCCTTAAATCAAATGAATTTTTTTTTATCAAAGTTTAATTTAAAAAAAATAATTTCTTCATAAAATATAAATTGATTCCTAGAAATCTAGGGGATCAGGAAGAAGTACTATAATAATTTACTGGAGTATGATAACCATCGATAATCTATCAACAAATTAAATCTCCATTTAAATGTTCTCTCTACTATTATTTTTACGAGAACTCCTGTGGCAATAACGAAAACTAAATCGAAGAATCGTATGATATGAGAAGATATATTAATTAATTTATAAGTCGTAAATGATCGTTTTGATCCCTACCGAGTTGAACCCTTATGACAATTGAGCTAATAAATTCTTCCGTTATTGTTATTAACAAAAAAACAAATTAAAACTTGTTGGTGCATTAATTCATTTAGGGTTGAAGAAACAATACTCAATGAAATTAATTCTATCAATGAAAATTACCTAAAAAAAACAACCCTTGATGAATTAATTCTATCAATGAAAATAACCCTCAATGAATTAATTCTATCAATGAATTATTCTATTAATTCTATCAATGAAAATTACCTAAAAACATATAAACTACGCCTCTTAGCTATCAATATCTCTTCTTTTTTAGTTAACTTACTTAGAAGGTTGTGTAACTAATATTATTTAGTTCACGAGTATATTCATACCTCCTTATAATTGGTCTTCCTATCGAGTCGTGACAGGTCAGTTAAAATGTTCTGCTAGCAATAATTTTTATTTTATCAATATAATAATATTAATAACGGTACGAAGGACAATGAACATACGAGTATATAATACACTAAATTATCGATGAGTCATTAAAAATGTGTGTCATACAATTTATATACTTAATATATGTATGTATTTTTGTTATCATTTTTAAATAATTAACTTTTACGATGTTGTTTTTAATTGCACCTATAATTATTGTCTTTAGCTGATACACTTTTGTAATTTTCATTTTGCAATTATTTATGCGTTATATTTTATAAATTACTTAAAAAAAATTTTTTTAAATTGGAGAAAAAATTAATTGTGACAATGTAATGGTTTATTAATTTAGCATTAGCTATTCTACAACAATCTTATGATTAATACATTTTTTTACTTAGTATAATAATTTAAAAGTTATAATAACAATCAATATTCAATTTAATTTTCAATCAATTTTCATGAATTAATTCATTATTTAAACTGTTCAACCATTGAAATCCTTTATAGTCAATAGATTTTTCAGCAATGTGCTATCTTTAATAAATTTTGGTTTTTACACAGAAAAAAAAAATTAACTTAAATCAAGTAAAAAATTTTGAATAAGAAAAATTTTGTGTCCACGATAGTCATATGATAAAATTGGTTTGTTTAGTTAAATTTAGTGTCATTGCAAAGGTCTTGAACTATTGACATTTTTAAAGATATAAGCTCATCACGATGTTGTACTCATCGAGACCTTTCAATTAAGTACCCACATCAATTTTTCATATATTTTATATATTGTATATATATATATGTATATGTATATATGAAAAATATATAAAAAATGCATGTGGGTACTCAAATGAAAGCTCTTGATGAGTGTAACATCAGAATGAGCTTATATCTGAAAAAATATCAATAGTTAAGAAAGTGCAGTGCAATTTAACAGATATCTTGTGAACTATTGAAATTTTTAAAGATATAAGCTCATCACGATGTTACACTCACCGAGATCTTTCATTTGAGTACCCACATCAATTTTTCATATATTATTATTATTTATTTATTCATCGACCATGAAGTCGAAACTCCCTGCGGCCGTTCATTGATACAAAATAATACATGGTATACCATTTTATCAAAACAATAAAAATAAAAAGTAGATATAAAATTAAATTTAAATATTAAATATGTTATATTATAAGGTCCAAATTAAATTCGAACAGTTCAATCAACATTGATCACTCAACCTCCTTGCAAATTACATGTAACAAAAATTTAACTAATAATATAATGTAATGTAATAATCAAATAATATAATGAGATAATATAACGCGATAGACAAGATTTCAAACTATAGTAAAATGTCAAATCAATTTAGATATCAAATATCAATTGCACAATGGCTTATGACCTATCCACACTCAAAAAGTAGTTATAAGTAGATCTACGAAATTCCACAAATGTTGGCGCCGACGTACATTGCACTGGTAGCCTGTTCCAAACTCTGATTGCAGAGACAATAAATGATTTGTCATATTTCGTCGTGCGACAGCTAGGTAGTACTAAATAGTCTTGTCGAACATCACCTCTACGAAACCGTGGTTCTAAAGCACATAAGTTCTGCCGGATTAACGGTTTTTGATGTAAATAGAAAGCTTTATAGATTAAGCACGACTGAAAGAACTCACGCCTGGACTTGAGTGATAGCCAATGTAAATCACTGTAATAAGGCGTTACATGTTCAAACCGTGAAATCTTAAAAATGAAGCGCACACAGGCATTTATCTTACGCTGAAGTCTGATATTTCTCTGTCCAGTGATGTCGGTAAGGGCTGCAGCGCAATAATCAAAAATAGGAAAAATTAGCGTAGTGACTAGTTGCTTTCTCACTGACAAATCAAATACTTTGCTATGCATTTTCAGCTGCGCCAGCGTCCTCATACTCTTCTTACATATTTCGGTGACTTGTGACGACCAGTTCAGGTTATCATCAAGCAACACACCCAGGTACTTCACTGAATTGCAGTATTCAACTGGTTCGTTGTTAACCCTAATTGCTGGTACCTGAACATTACGGAGGTCAGATAACTTTTGTGCTGTACCAAAAATCATTGACTTAGTCTTGTTAGTATTTAGTTTTAAGCCGTTGTACTCACTCCATTCAGAAATCACTGCAATTTCATTATTTAAAGTGCCCACACATTGTTCAATATCACAGAGCTTACAGTTCAGATAAATAACCAGATTATCCGCGTAGAATAGATGATTACAGTGTTTCAGAATATCACCGAGGTCGGCAACGTAAATCGAATATAGCAGCAGACCAAGAACACTGCCCTGCGGAACCCCACTCACTGTACTGTTCCATGTAGAAATTCCGATACTGTCTACACGCACTGCTTGAGACCGTCCCTTCAATTATGAGACTACCCAGCTGACTGCTATGTCATCAAAACCCAATGCTCTTAACTTATAGATCAGAATATCAAACACAACCGAGTCAAATGCTTTGCTAAAGTCAAAAAACACCGTGACCGTGACCATTGAACAGTCCATGCTTGCACGAACATCATCACTAAGCTTTAATATTGCGTCCTGTGTGTTGAGCCCTGGCCGAAACGCAGTTTGATACTTATCGTCGAGATCATGCATAGCCAAGTAGTTCACAATTTGGTCATGAACACATCTTTCTAGTGCTTTAGATAAAGCACAAAGTATCGAAATTGGCCTGTAATCCGAACAGCTTTCGGGACTACGCACTTTTGGCAGAGATCGAACATAAGATTTCCTCCAGGCCGATGGAAAATCACCAGTGGATAGAGAAAGGTTGAATAACTCCGTGATTTGATGCAAGAAATAAGGCAATAATATCTTGTAAGCCTCAATCTCAAATCCATCAGGACCCTTCGAGTTAGAGGTCAATCTCGTTATTGCTTTCTTTACTGTTTCACAGTCGAGATGATTGAAGACAAAATCACTCCTGCTAGTTAATACACACTCATCAAGATAATCGTAATTTATCTGCTCATCAGGCGCAAAATAGTTATTTAATCCACATAAATCAAGATCCGTACTTATATTCGACTCAGAGCACTTAATTAGTCCTAATTTACGAAAACAATTCCACAATGATTTTGCGTCTTTACAGTTAAGGAACCGTTGATTAAAGTACTGCTTCTTTGCATCTGTAATTCTACACTTAATCACTTTTCTCATATTAACATACTCATTGAACGCAAATCCAGATCTTCTGAATATCCTGTACAGTTTTGATCGTCGTCGCTGTAAAGTCCTGATATCCTGGTTAATCCATGGTGCTGGCTGGTCTCGAATACAAATCTCTTTAAGAGGAGCAACTGCATCTATGATATTAGCAATATGACGATGCAAACCTGCATTCATACAATCAACTGAGTCAGAGCTATCCAAGTCCGAAAGATCTAGTCGCTCAAGAGCAGCATAGAGGCGTTCATCATTTACATGAACCCACCCTGATAGCCAAACCGGTCGCAACTTTCCGTTGATTTGCTGCAGCAACTTGTCACCAAGTTGGCGGCAAGTCTTAGAAATGAACTCGGTTGTTCACAAAGTTGTCGCCAAGTTATCGGCAAAAATTGCTTTCGAAACTCTTTCGCACCAAGTTGACGACAAGTTTCTCGAGAAATTTGGCGACATATTGCGGCAGTAGATTGGTCTTGTTTTTCTCAGAAACTTGTAGCCAACTTGACGCCAACAGTTTCAAATTCGGAAGTTGACCGCAAGTTGTCGGTAAGTTGGTGGTAACTATCTGACACTTTTATTTTATATATTTATATTTTATATATTTTATATATATATATGGAAAATATATCAAAAATGCATGTGGGTACTCAAATGAAAGCTTTTGATGAGTGTAACATCGTGATGAGTTTATATCTTAAAAATATATATTATATATATGAATATATGAAAAATATATAAAAATGCATGTGGGTACTTAAATGAAAACTCTTGATGAGTGTAACATCGGAATGAGCTTATATCTTAAAAAACGTCAATGGTTAAGACAGTACAGTGCAATTTAACAAAAGTCATTATTTAATAGTACAAAATTTTATTTATTTATAGTTCACAAGTCACGGCAGTCACATAGTCTTTTATTTTATATATTTATATTTTATATATTTTATATATATATATGGAAAATATATCTAAAAATAGCATGTGGGTACTCAAATGAAAGCTTTTGATGAGTGTAACATCGTGATGAGTTTATATCTTAAAAATATATATTATATATATGAATATATGAAAAATAATATAAAAATAGCATGTGGGTACGTTAAATGAAAACTCTTGATGAGTGTAACATCGGAATGAGCTTATATCTTAAAAAACGTCAATGGTTAAGACAGTACAGTGCAATTTAACAAAAGTCATTATTTAATAGTACAAAATTTTATTTATTTATAGTTCACAAGTCACGGCAGTCACATAGTGACTGCAAGGTTACTAGTTTTACTTAATTAAAAAATTTTTCATCTTGATTCAAGTTAACTTTTTTTTCAGTGCAGTATTGTAAAATATTATTATTTATTTATAATAATAATTTTATCTTACATTTAAAAATAAATAAATTGAGTGAATTTTAAATATTATTAATAAATATTAACTTCCATTAAAATATTTACTATTAAGAAACTATTTAAAAAGTAAACTGTCGCCCAAATAAAAAACAACGTTCATTATTTACTTAGAATTAAAAGAAAAAATAATTAACCGTGTGAGTGAGTTATTCTCATCACCTGTGCCCGCAGAATTTTTAACATGAGGGCTGATAAAATTGTCCGGCTTTTAATGCTCTTGACTTGTACAAATTAAACAAGGATCAACAGTTATAAAAAAAAAATTTAGTGGATGCTCACTTGCATTATTCATGAAACTCAATACCGTATTTTTTCTTGGATTATTAATTACCTTTTAATTTGATAGGCTTTTGTAGTAAATATTTATTTACGTTCATACTAAAAAATATTTTTATTAATTGCTCCATTAGAAAAAACAAAGGCCAATTTTTATCTATTAAGGAGGTCCTTTCGCCGCCAATGTAAAATAAAAAATATTAGATTATGAGTAAATTCAATTTTTTTCTAATAGTTAAGGTCTTTATTTATCTAATAGTGAGGTTTAAATTATACTTTACCGGACAAATTTTTGAAAAAATAAAATTTTTAAATGCTAGTATTTGTTCAGAGTCTTACGAGAAAGTCAGACGTTTGCAGTATTTCTCGAATTATACTATCAGTCATGGATTAGATGAAGTAAAAAAAAAAAACTAAAAATTAGATTTTCGAAATATTCAGGTTTCTTTTTTTGCAATAAAATATATCAGTTACCGAGATATTTATTGAGAAATTAATATTTAAAAATCACAAATAATTCTCAAGTAATCTACATTAAAATAGAGTCAAAACATTTGGCAACGTTGCGTAGCGCGTGAGCATCAGACCATTCAATAAATTCAAACTAATTTATTTATTTACACTGACTGCAAAAACTTAAACGTGGTTAAGGTTATATTGTGCAAATGAAAATGTAAACAACCGAAGTACAGCGTTGCCAAATCACGGACAGGTTACTAGCAGCTGATTTGAAAGAGTCAAATTAATTTTTGTATTTAACTATTTTTTTTTTTTTATTTTCAAAATTTCAACGATTAATGCCTCATATACTATTTATTATTTAATTTTAGGAATTTTTATTTTAATTTATCGTATATTGACTACTACAATTGTTTTGCGACTCAACTGGAGCGAAAGGATTTCCTTTTAAATATATTTACAGAAAAAAATTCTCTAATTGTTCAATGGCACTACTATTGAATTAAACCAAGTTTTTTTTTTTATAATAATCTTTAATCTTTGAAATTTTATAACACTGTTGTGATAATAGTCGACGACCCACCTTGAAGATATTCACTATCAGAGAATTATTGCGTTATTTTTCCTCCTACTTCCTCAATTCTTATTAACTTTGATAGTAAATTTGTTTGAGAATGTCGAAATGTTTCAAGTATGAATAACTCTTTTTATTTTTTCTACTTATTGTTTTATCCATTCATTAATTTTCTTTTAGTTACAAAAAAAAATTTTAAGTCTAATAATAAAAGAAGAAATAAATTAAATTTAAAATTAATTATTAATATTTTTAACTAAATAAATAAAAACAATATTTTTTTTTTAAATTAAAAATATTTAAAAGAAGAAATAATTTTTAAAAATAAAATTTAATAAAAATCAAAGACGAAATAAATTAAAAAAATTAAAATTTACTAAAAATTTTTAAAAATTAAAAAAGAAATAATTTTTTTCTTGTTTAAAATCCTTTTCAAACACCAAAAAAAAAATTTCTTAAATAAATATATCTAACAGGTATATTTTTTACCCAGGGTTGAAATTTTTTTCCTAAGCTCCTCCTTTTTTTACCTCCACTCTAAATTTCTTCTTTTAGGTTTCTCCATACTTGATAGCAAGCCTACCACAGCTAAGCCCAACCATTTGAATACACACACACACACACACACACACACACACACCTACAAAAAGCATGTATAGAAAGATTAGTATGGTAGCATACGAAGATAATGGTATCCTCAATATATATTACATTACGAATAGTTAATATTGTGTATGGAGTACGTGGTGAGCAGTCGTGGGGCACGCGTCCATCACCTTACACTAGACCAACCAAACTCCAAGTGTGTGGTATTAGTAATGGTAATGGAATATGGTGCGGTATTATGTGCCCAACTGCCTGCGGGCAAACTCTTGGAGCAGTCGCGTTCATCGCTTAGGCGGTGCAACACGTGTCTTAAAGTCTTAGTCTCTTTAGTAAATTTATTTCTTCCTGAAAATAAATTAGTAATTGTACATTGAAAATTTTTTTAAATAATTATTGTCAATTCACGTGCAAATAGTGAATTTATTTGCGTCAGCTCCAAAATCAGGTAATTTTTTTTATTTCTTCTTTTAGATAAATTTTTAACATATTAAATTATCATATTGCTCAATTAAAATAAAATTCATTCATTTTTGACAACAATAGTGCGGAAATGAAAGTTTTTTAAACAATAGTTGTATCGGATATGAATTATGATGATTATATTATTGGAAATAATTATTGAAAGGAAGTTTATCAATTTTCTAGCACACCAGTAGCTTCATTTTGAAATAATACCCGCGCATTATTGTTTATTATTATTATTTTTATTGTTATTGTTATTTCTATTATATTATTATTATTATTATTATTATTATTGGATAATATAATAGTTTTATTAAAAAGACAGAAAAGAGGATCTGTATTTTAATGACTTGCGAAAAAAAAAAAAAAATCGACGATTGGATATTATACAGAAACGGAAACAAACACATCATCGTGACGATGTCTACACTATTCTTTAGCAGTCTGCATCACTGTTACATACACGTAAATAAAACTGATTTGTGACGTTTAAAATACCTTGAATTGCTTGTAAGCTATCACATGACAGCACCGATAGTTCCGATTGTTAAACGTTTTTTTACTAAATTAATAAACATAAAAAAAGAAATTCCGGTGACATACTTGCTGTACGTCATGTTTCCGTTACACCAAAAATCCAGAATTTAAATTACTACTGAGAAGTTTATTATTTTAACGACAATAAGCTCCAAATTTAAGGCCCTCCTTGTAAATTGTAATTGTATGCTTTGGTGAGAGCTCCGAACATTATGACTTAGCTGGGTTTTAACAACTGTCATAAATTAATACAATGCAAGTTTTAAAGTCGAGTAAGGAACTCTTTTTTTAGAAAGAAATTTTTTCCTTGATTTTTTGCGGTAATTTTAAAAGAGTTTAGAGAATTTTTTATCATAAAAGACGCCGGTTTGTGATAAATGCATCGCTTGCTCTTATCTTAATCAACGATTAAAATACATACGATAATCAGCATCGAGGACACTAATAATCTCTAATTTTTTTTCTAAATATTTATAACTAATAGTACCTGCGACAATTATTGGATCAAATATTGCAGCAAATTGACCCATTTAGGCATCATTTGCATTATACCTTGATCATTACATTTTATATTTATATTTATACATAAATAGTTGGAAAATCTAATTAAATTGATCCTTGTACTTCGAACTCAATGTGTATATCGGCATATGTCAAGCCGATGTCGTCCTCGACTTTCTCGAGTCAATTTAAGATGTTTGAACAACCGAGAAACTTGAAGTCCTTTTAAAAAAGACGATAAATTAGAAAAAAATTATTTATAATAAATAATTTGCAATTTATTATTGAGTTTATATAGACGATTGATTTTATACGCCCTTTTTATAATTTTTTTTAATTTTATTTTTTTAACATTTTGTTTTTTAATTTTTCTTATTATCAATTTTCAAGCTCAATAATAATAATAATAATAATTATTATTATTATTATTAAACTTTAAAATAAATTAATAATAATGCTTTCTTATAATAATTTTTTATTATTTCCAAAAATTGTAGCAATTAATTTTCAGATTATTATTATTATTATTAATTTTCAAATCGGCGAATAATAATAATAATAATAATTTGAAAATTTTTTGGAAATAATCAAAAATTATTATAAGAAAGGATTATTATAAGAATAATGCTTTTGAAAAATCGATCATTATTATTATTTATTTTATATATATATTTCTTCCATTTACAGTATCTATTATTGTTATACAATTTTTTCTGGTTATATAACAATGATATTCTATTGTAAAACGCTGACATAAATTTGTATTTTTATCCTGATAAATTAATATAAAAAAAAAATAAAATAAATAAAACAACATTAATTACGCAATTTTACACATAAAACACATCGATAATACCCATAAAAAATTAACTTCATTTGAATGCAAAGTCCCCGGTTTTATGGCAGTTTTTTAAGTTAACATTTTCTATTTAAAACCGACCGGTAAATTTTTTCTCTTTGTTTTTTGCGGTAACGAAAAATATTAAACAAACTTTAAGATGAAGATGAAGAAGATCTCGGTGGAGTTTGGCGTTAGGCGGGAAGACGAGGATGAAACAGCGTTTCAAGATTAATAAAGTAAAAAATATGCAAAAAAGTAAATATGACACATTGTAAAAAGTTAATACAGACACTAATACTTATACTACTTTCATCGGTCCTTGGTTAAACTGTTGCGCAATAGTGCAAAATACCGCTTGCACAATTAACGTAGCAACAAGTAATTCGCACACACGATGCATATATATATATGTTATGTGTGCGGATAATATTTATGTGTACATGCGTGAGGAGGTGAGGACGGTGCGAATAGTTTGTGGGACACGATTAGGTTTGACGTTCTACGTAACGAGCAATGCTTATCGCATGCCCATTTATTTTACCTATGTTCGATCAACTTTCCACGGTGTTACCCAGAGTAACCCCACAATAAACCGTCTGTAATATCGCTCTACATTATTAAATATCGATATATACCTACACATTAATATATATTTTATTGTTTTTTATTGATATGAAAGCTTTTTATTAGATATCGTACCAAAGATCTAAACTTTACGATAATGATTGATTAATTTTTTTTTCACCTAGTTTTATTGAATTTTTTTTTTTTTAACTATAAAATTTATTTATTTATTATTTTTCAAGACTTTTTTATTATCAAGAAATTATAAATATTTAAAGTAAAAATTTTTTCTTGAAATTAATTCCGAAATTTACTGATTTTTTTTATATATTTTACGGAAAGAAAAAATTAAAATTTTTTGCTTTAAAAAATTTAAAAAAAAAATAGGATTTGTTTTAAATTATTCTATCTATTTTTAATAAACTTAAAAAAATTTATTTATTAAAACAATTATTATTACGGGTTGAAAAATTGTGGGTCGTAAATAATATCTTCCATAATTTATTATAAATTATAAATAATGTTCAAACCTAAATTAAAAAAGTTATTAATTTAGAAAAAAAAAACTGTAAAGTAATTAAAAAACTTTAGTGTAATTTAAAATATATAAGCTAAAGTATCAAAAGGTGACGCACTGGGCTTATCTTCCAGAATGCTGACGACATTTTTTCTCAGTAAAGCAAAACGCTCTGTAAGAAAAAAATGTTATATTAGTAGTATTATATAGCCATAATATACATCCATAAATTATTTTTTATTTTGTTCTAAATGTAAAATCCATAAAACATAAACCATTACCACATTGTTGTGACTACATAGTTTAAATTTCGATAATTGAGTTATTAGCGGTGAATTTTAGCAATGCTCGTACTTACACTTACCTATTTTATTTATATTTATTTTATTCCGAGGTCAGTATTGACGGTGTATAACGATGCGGGCACAATATCGCGTGTCTTCTACCATTGAAAACCGTCTCGATTACTCGTTATCGCAGTACTGGCGACGTATGTATATGTCACTCTACGTAACTTAAATTGTTCAATTTTCATAACATTTTTTCCTCAAATTATTTCCGTTGCATTTTTTTCTGTTATAAGGAAAAAAAAAACTAGTACGCCACGTTTACATCTATGTTTTTTTTTTTATTTTTTTTTTCATAAATACCTGCACAGCTGTTAATATTTACTCAAGAACAATATCGTGCTGGAACGCTTAAGCTCGTTATTCCTGATATCTGGAGTCCGACGTTATCGTGACCTCTTTCTTCGTCCATTTTTTCTACATTTTATTATTATTATTATTAATAATTTTCAAATCGGTGAATAATAATAATAACAACGAGCAAGTTTGCAGTCACTATATGTGTAACTATAAATAAATAAAATTTTGCTTTATTAAATAATGAATTTTGTTAAATTGCACTGTACTTTCTTAACTATTGACATTTTTAAAGATATAAGCTCATCCTGATGTTACACTCATTAAGAGCTTTCATTTGAGTACCCACATGCATTTTTGATATATTTTTCATATATACATATATATAATATATATAAATATATGAAAAATTGATGTGGGTACTTAAATGAAAGGTCTCGATGAGTGTAATGTCAGGATGAGCTTATATCGTTAAAAATGTCAATAGTTCACAAGATACAAGGTCATTTCTTAATTATGTGTCTAGAGATAGAGCATTCTCCTTTGTCTGCTAAATTTATTAACTCAAGAAAGGTGTGCAAAAATAAATTACATACCCATACAATACTTTATTTCTTCTCATATAAAAGACGTCTTCTCACATTTCCGGTAGGAAATAAAAATAATCCTTAAGAGTAATTAATCCTTATAATATCCAGCACTCGCTTTGAATATTATAAAAAAAAAAAAATACCTTTTTTTATTCATCTATCATATCCCAGCGTTTACTTTTATTGATGAACACCTGTTTCATTATAGACTACATAATTTTTATCTACAGTCTCTATACATTACAGTAACGTCAGATAAATTTAAATTTATATATAATATAAAAAGTGAATATCTGAAAATGAAAAAAATATATTTTTTAAGCTGATGCACATTATGATTATTACGCTCGACTTATTATCAATTTTTATCACTAGATAAATGACTTTTACCGCGCTAGTTCGATAGAGCCACTTCCTTTCCCACGTTCACTATCGGTGACTTATTACCCGTGCTCATCAGTACACAAGTGCGATAGGAATGTTTTTTATTAAAATTACAATATTTAAAATTCTCCATTGTCCGGGCGCTCTTTTTACCTATAACAAAAAAAAATAATATTTACTCCAGAATTGTATAAAAAAAGAATAAATTTCTATAATATAAGATAGGCATTCATATTTAGGGAATGTCTGAACAATCAGTCAGGTTATTTATTGTTACTATTACTATTTTATATTATGTTACTATTATTATATTATTTGTCACGGTATGCAAGTCAAACGAGCTATTATTCCTTGACCTGACCTAACGAAGCCCTCTTTCATATTCATTAGCTAACCAGGTTGGACCAACACTTCAATAGCTAAGCTCAACAGAAGAAATTTGAATGAAGTTTATAAAATAGTTAAAAAAAAAAAAATTCATAGACCTCATCAATTTTTTTTTTTTCAACAAATAAATTAATACTAAAAAAACTTTCCTAAAATTTCTTCAAAAACTTTTTTTTTATTTTTCTTCACAATTATTTTTTTTTTATTTTTCTTAATAATTTTTTATGTAAAAAAATGTGGCTAACTTTTTTTTTTAATTTTCTTCAAAATAATTTTTTTAATTAAAAAAAATTAAAAATTAATTTTTTTTAAAATTTTTCTTAATAATTTTTTATATACAAAAATAATGGCTAACTTTTTTTTTTAATTTTCTTCAAAATAGTTGTTTATTTAAAAAAAATAAAAGTTGATTTTTTTTTTAATTTTCTTCAAAATAGTTTTTATTTAAAAAAATTAAAAGTTGATTTTTTTTTTATTTTCTTTACAATAATTTTTTTATTAAAAAAAATGATAAGTGAAATTAAAAAAAAATTTACAATAAATTATTTATTTAAAAACATTATAAATAAATTTTTTTAAATTTCATTTAAAAAAATGATAAAATTTCACTTAAAATACTTTAATTTAAAAAAAATTTTTGAAATAAATAAAATTAAACCTGAAAAATAATTTTTGAATCTTGATAATTAAACGATTTATCAGTTTTTAATTCTCTTTACTTAAAATAATTGATTTATTAGTTTTTAGTAGGTGATTACCGTACCAATTAACATACATTATATCTTCAAAAATACTCAGGTCTTATCGCTTTTGAGCAAACGAAATATTGTACAACCGAATGACGTTGATGAAAGCTGATTATATTTAACGATTTAGATATAATGATCTAAAATTATCACCATAATTAACTTAGAAATTTTTAAACTATTTTGGCTATTACAAAATAATTAGTAGATTAAAATTCAAGTAATTTGTAATTATAATTCTTCTATTATGAAAACTGATTAAATTTTCAATGATCCGATAGAATTTTATTCAAGATCTGAATAATACACTGCAGTTTATATTCAGAACCATAAATCTTAACTCGTTTTTATCTTGATATTCATCAATACGAAATGGTTTAACAGATAATAAGAATTGGTCCTCAGTTGGTCGGCTGGGTTACATTAATTTGCATTTCGATGAGAGTGCCACTTGAATATATAAAAGAAAAATAAGTAAAAAAAATTGACCCGGCGAAACAAAATAAAAAGATCCGCATTTTTATTATGACTCAAAGATATTTCAGATCGAACTTCCTCTTTGCATCAATTTGTATCTCTATATCTAAATCGAGTGAGTTTTATTCCTTAAATCTTTATACATAATGCATTGTCCTTTTAACAGCCCGAGTTTTTATAAATAATTATATTATAAATTATAAACCTTCACCTATTGACACGCTTTGGAGATTTCTTTATTTAATTTCCTTGCACAAAATAATTTTTATTTAAGCATAACACACTCGGGTTTTCTTCTCGCGACCCAAAACTTGAGATATGTAATTTATTTGCATTGCATAATGTTTTCTTTCTTCCATTGCATGACCCTGGAAGTTGCCGGATAGAAACGCTTTGGGCATTGTTCAGACATGAGACTCTTATGCAAAGTTAAGGATGACAATAATTGTGATTTTATTGTCGTTTTATATTAAATTAACGTTGTAATTATTTATTATGATATTGATGAGTGTAATAATTTTTTTTTTTTATTTATTCTAATTATTTTGTGATTTTTTTTTTTCAGCAAGATGCAGGCGCGGATGAAGGCGGAGGATTCTTTTGGGACCCGCCCGCGAGTAATCGGGATATTAAAAGTAATCGGAGTCAAGTACGTGAACTGCAAGAACAAATTGTTCAAGCCACCGTGAGAATTCGCGAGTTGGAGGAAGAACTTGAAAAATTTCGTAATAAAGCCATTGACAAACTTGATGATGTTGCTGATGGGCATCAAAAAGCTGAAATTTTACGGGCTAAACAAGATATTGTTAATCGTATTATACAAATTGGTGAAAAGGTGAATTTTTAATTTATTATTTGATAAGTATGTAGGCTGCATTCAAAAAGGTTCTATTTCTAGATACATATTTAAGAAATGATCTTTTATCTAGTAAAATATGGATATTTTTAAAGATATAAGCTCATTCCGATGTTACACTCATCGAGACCTTTCATTTGAGTACCCACATCAATTTTTCATATATTTTATATATCTATATATATTATATATATATATATATGTATATATGAAAAATATATCAAAATGCCATGTGGGTACTCAAATGAAAGATCTCAATTAGTGTAACATCGGGATGAGCTTATATCTTTAAAAATGTCAATAATTAAGAAATGACCTTGTATCTTGTGAACTATTGACATTTTTAAAGATATAAGCTCATCCCGATGGTACACTCATCGAGACCTTTCGTTTGAGTACCCACATCAATTTTTCATATATTTTATATATTTATATATATATATATTATATATATATGTATATATGAAAAATATATCAAAAATGCATGCGGGTGCTCAAATGAAAGCTCTCGATGAGTGTAACATCGAGATGAGCTTATATCTTTAAAAAAGTCAATATTTAAGAAAGTACAGTACAATTTAACAAGTTATTATTTGATCAAGCAAATTAATAAAGAAAAAAAAAAAAGTACAAAGTAAAAATTAAACAATAAATGTTATTGCTCATAAAATCATGCAAAATTACAATCTAAAGAGTTAATTAAATGGCATTAGATCTCGTGTAATATTACATAATGACATATATTTACCTCGATTATCACGCAAACATTGAATAATATATAAAACATGTATTTTCGTATGTTTGAATGAATGCATATATTTATATACATATATAACTGTACACAGGGTCGGGAGGCGGAAAGAAACATGAAGAAACAGCAGTTAGATGAATCAACGTTCGTTAATGATTTTCGTGCCGCGATATCGAAACTTGATTCTCACGAGCAAGTACACCTGATCCGCTGTGCCCTACACGCATTGGAGCTTGACAATGGGAATGAATTGAAAGACAATGACGACAAAAAGACAAATATCGCCAGAAAACGGAATAATTCCCAGCGTTATCACGACGAAATCGCCACCAATGGGGTTCATAATCGAGAAACCGACTTGCTGGATAAAATAGCTAAATTGCAGGAAGAAAACAAAAATTTGACTGCTAGCATTGAGGAATTGGACCAGCAGCACTCTCAATCAATCGGTAAGTATTTTTTTTTTAATTTAATAATTTTTTAAAAATATTCTTATAATTTCTTCTTTAATTTAATTAATTTAACTTAATTAAATTTACTAAATTTAATTAATTTTATTAATTACAGAAAAAGTTTTGAGTATAAAAGAAGAACTAGAGAAGAAACACAAAAGTCTCCAAGCAGCCTATGAATCTCTTTACGTCGATTACAATTCCTGTCAAGATAAATTAAATAAATTAGAGTCTGAATTCCCAAACAATAATTCAACAGTACTTTCTTTAAAAAATAAATTCTCAGAAGATAAAAATATCCAAACTATATTAAATAACGAAGAAAAAAAAGAGCTTAGCAACGAAACAACCCAGACTGAAGATAATCAAACTAAGGCCAGCATTGAATTATTAATTTCTCGCGTCAGAGATATAATAAAAGACTGTAATATAAATTTAAAACCAGATTATGAAAATGAAACAATATTCGAGTCTTTAGCTAAGCATTACGTTGAAGTGTCATGGAAAAAAGATACTCTTGAACGTCAGATGACAGAGCTAACACATAAACTTCACCAGACAAGTAACATGAGAGATAATTTACAAATGGAATGTGATGAATTGCAGCATCATGTTGAGTCATTAGAAATGGAAATCCAACACGTTAAGTCTAATTTGCCGTCCATACCCGAAGCCAGTGAAGAAAGAGTCGCGGTGCTGGAGGCAGAAAATGAATCCATGATGCAGGAATTAAAGCGCCTGGAAGCTGAAATTGAATTGCTGGGCCACAAAAATTCAGAGCTCATCACTGCGATGAGTAATGTCGAAGGTTCTTTGAGAAATCAGGAGAATCTAGAAGCCGAAGTCCGCAATACCAAGCAGCAGTTGGTGATAGCCCAGCAGCAGCTCGCGGGAGCTTCAAAAAATGTCGAGAATAATGAAAACATGATGGAGGACCTCAGTCGCAGGTTGCACGTCGCTTTGGACGAGAACAACGAGCTCAGGAGCAAAAATGACGCGATGGAAGTTAGGGAGAGACAGATGCAGGAGCAGCTGAGTATGTATGAAGGGAAGTGCAAGAGCTTGGATGAAAATATTGAGCTGATTGAGGAGCTCAAGTTGGATATTAACAATGTGAGGAAGGAATTGAAGCACTCGGTGGAGAACAACAAGCGGCTGGAGAGCGAATTGAAGGTGGTTAGTGAAGCTAAAGGTGAGATTGAAAGGGATATTTTGGTTCTTTCGCAGGAAAAAGAGCAGTTGGAGATGGAGATTAAGCTGCTGAAGAATAGTGGAGGGATTGATGAAGATAGTGGTTTAATTAGGGAGCTTAGAGAGAGTTTGGAGGGGGTTAGTCGGGAGAAGAGCGACTTGGAGTATGATTTGGTTAATATGAGGAAGGAATTGGATGGTGCTTTGAGCCAGGTTGATCTTTCTGAGAAAGAGTGTTTTGAGTTGAAGGAAGAAATTGGAAAATTGGAGAAGAAGAGCAAGGTTGCTAAGGAAGCTAAGGAAGAATCTGAGGAGAGATTAGTGCTGTTGTCTAGGGAGCTTGATTCTCTTCAGCAAGAGCACTTGTTTTTGCAGAATGAAGCAAGGGCTGATAGGGCTGAGCTTGATGAGTTGAAGGGCAAGTTAGATAAGTCGGAAGAAATTTTGAAGGGATGGAAAAGTAAGTTTAGAGAGGCTGAAGCTGAGTGTGAAGGGTTGAAAGAAGAAATTTTGAAGTTGAAGGGTAAGTTAGAAAAGTCGGAAGAAATGTCCAAGGAATGGGAAATTAAGTTTAAAGAAGCTAAAATTGAGTGCGAAGGGTTGAAAGAAGAAATTTTGAGGATGAAGGAAGTTGAGAAGGTGAAAGAAGAAATTTTGAAGATGAAGGAAGTTGAAGACAAATTGAAAGTAAGTGAGAAGAAATATCAGGAGATGAAGGAAGAATATTTAAAATTGAAGGCTTGTAATAAGGAATTAATTGGGTATCAAGAGAAATATTTGGAGGTTGAAGAAAAGGTTAAGAAGTTGGAGGAAGAAAAGAGTAAGGAAGAAGTTGATAGGTGTCAGCAGCTTGAAGGAGATCTGGTGATGTTGTTGAATGAAAAGCAGCAGCTGATTGAAGATAAGAAAGAGATTTCTGATGTGGTTAAGGTTAAAACCGCGGAATTGGAGGCGTTGAAGGAAGAAAAAAGGGAATTAGTTGAGCAGCTGGATTTGAAGGAGAGACAATTACAGTCTGTGGTTGATAATTCACAAGAAGCTGCGGACATGGCTAGGGAGACTATTGAGAACTTGTCGAAAATTGTTAATGAGAAGGATAAGGAAATTGAAGCGATAAAGTCTGTGCAGGCTTTGGATGTTGAGAAGAAAGATTGTGAGAATGAAAATATTTTGGCTTCTTTGAAGAGCGAGCGCGATGAACTCATAAAACTTGTTCAAGTTAAACACAATGAGAGTTTGCAGTACCACGCTGAAATTCAACGTATGACTCAGTTGTTTAGTGACCAGGCGGCTGCTCTGCAAACATCCGTCGCGGAACGTGAGTCTTTGGAGAAGTTGATGAAAGATAAGGAGGCCGAGGTGCTCTGGGCGCAGAACGAACTTCAAGTGGTGCGTCAGAGGCTCAATAATCTTGAAGAGTCGACTAACTATGGGGAGGTTTGTAATATTGTTGAGCACTCGAGTAAGCTCGCGCAGCTGGCGATGCTTGTTGAGAAGTCTAATGCGCTTGAAGCGGCCCTGGTTCAGGAACAGACTAGTAATAGGATTCTTCAGAATCAGCTGACTGATAGTCAGCAGAGGGAGAGTTCTGCTGCTAAAGAGCTGGAGAGGCTCAGGTCGCATTTGATGGAGATTGAAGATAATCATACTGAAGAGATGCTGATTCTGGAGCACAGCAAGAAGGATGTTGAAGCTAAGTTGATGCAGACTGAAGAACAGCTTAAGAATAGTTCTACGGTTTATACTTCGGCGAATATCAGGGCTAATCAACAGGTTGAAACTCTTCAACAGCAAATGACTTTGCTTGCGCAGCAGAGAGATGAGATTCAGAATAAATTGTCGGCTGCTGAAGATAAGGTTCAGTCACATTCTGCTGCGCTTACTAATCTGCAAATTGTTTTGGAACAATTTCAAAGAGGTAATTTAATTTATTATAACTATTATAAGTATTTAGGCTGCATTCGAAAATTCTCTATCTTTAAATACATAATTAAGAAATGACCTTGTTTTTTGGGAACCATTAATATTTTTAAAGATATAAGCTCATCCCGATGTTACACTCATTGAGACCTTTCATTTGAGTACCCACATCAATTTTTCATATATTTTATATATTTATATATTTCACAAATACCATATATATGAAATATATAAAAAAATGCCATGTGGGTACTCAAATGAAAGGTCTCGATGTGTGTAACATCGGGATGAGCTTATATCTTTAAAAATGTCAATAATTAACAAATGACCTTGTATCTTGAGAACTATTGACATTTTTAAAGATATAAGTTCATCTCGATGTTACACTCATCAAGACCTTTCATTTGAGTACCCACATCAATTTTTCATATATATTATATATATGTATGTATATATGAAAAATATATCAAAAATGCATGTGGGTACTCAAATGAAGGCTCTTGATGAGTGTAACATCAGGATAAGCTGCAATTTAACAAAAGTCATTATTTAATAAAGCAAAATTTTATTTATTTATAATTCACAAGTCACGGCAGTCACATAGTGACTGCAAGGTTGCTAGTATAAATTCTAAGTCTAAGTCTAAAAAATAATTTTTTTTTTTGAATTTTTGTGTAAAATTTAGAATTTTTAAATTATTAAGAAAAGATTCAAGTGTTTTATTACAAAATAATATTTAATAGAACTTTAAAATTTGAAGCTTGATTAATTGATATATTTTTTAGATATAATAAAAAATTATTTTTTATTTCAGATAAAGAAAATGATATAAGAAATGCAACAGAAAGAATTCGACAGCAGTTAAATAATTCATTTAAAAAACAAGATGAACTTAATGAAGAAATTAAATTATTAAAGGTTTGTTGATTGATTATTCAAGATCTATTATTACCTAGCAAAACAAGTTGCTTATGCTTAATTTAATACTTTAATAATAAACAATAAATTGAATGATGATAGATATTGAGATAAGTTTCTTTGTTTCAATGTCAAATTTATAATTAATAAATAAATGTATAAAATTAATATTTATTTATTAATACTTGGATATTTCTTCTCAACAGAATCAATTGACAGAAGCAAAAGAATGTTTGCAAGCAGCTTCGCGATTAAGCGAACAGTTGGATAAAAAAACTGAAAAAATACAAGAACTTAATGAAGAAGGTATTTATATTAATTTTTATATTCTTCTAGTTAATTAATTTAATTTATTTAAAAATAGAATGCATGTATTAACTAATGTTACTGGTAATTAGAAAATTTTTTAATATCTTAGATTAATAATTAAATTGCATGGTACTAAAAAATTTCACGCTACTCTAATGCTTCTCGCTATTTCTTCTTTTAATTTAAATAATAGTTTTTAGATATTTAAAATTAGTAATTAGTTTAAGTAGTTTAAGTTTAAATTATTAAATGAGCAGTAATAATTCATATTTAATATAAAATATAATTGTGACTAATTAAAATAGAGCAAATGCACATAAATCTGGTGTCTTAGTCAAATATCAGCTGGTAATTCTGGGATGTTAGAATAACTCAGGATTCTTGCTGGTATCTGGCTAAGCATTAGAACGTCGCCTTTGCACACTAAATCGTATTCACGCATATCCATTTTATTTTGGTGTTGGTTTTTTTACCCAACTTATTTTTTTTTTTTTTTTTTTTTTTTTTTTTTAACAGAAAAATATATATTTAATTTCATTATCATGCGATTAAAAAATATTTTTAAGATTAATAATTCACATGAAATATTTTATTTTGGGTTTCAGGGAATTTTTAATTAAATTTTTGTGTTTAATTTAATTATTAAATTTTTTAAATAATTTAATTATAAGTACATAAAATAAATAATTTTTTGCTATAAAAAATTTTTTATAAAAGAAGAAATCAAAGTTGCATTTAAAAAAAAAAAAATAATTAATTAAATTTTGATAATTCTATTTAATAAAAAAAAAAAAAATATTTTATTATTTGGTAGCGATTGAGTAAGTAATCTCATTTGGTAACTGTGAGTCGGTTCATTACAGTTGCTCATATTACCTTGTGGGATTTCCTACCCGCTACCATTATCCTTCAATTTAATTTTATTATTTTATTTAACCACCAAATATTTATTTATCAACACCTTCACCATTACTTGACACTTAAAAAAATTTTTTTTTTCAACACAATTATTGCCATTTTTTCAATAAAAAAAATCGACACTTAAATATTAGCCGATAATTGCAATAAAATTTATTATTTAATAAATTTATTATTTTAACGCATATTAATAATTAGAAAATTAGCATGATAGCTCAATAAAATGGCATGATACCAGAGGAATGCAGCATGATCATATAAACATAGGTGTGAGTATTACATCAGGTACTGGTTATATTAATTGAATGCCAGTGCTTGTGTTATACTTGCATTTATGTTTTCTTAGTCCTCATCAATTTACGTCAACTTGGATGAAAAATTAGTGCACATTTTTATGCGACAATAGGTATCACTGTTCATTTTTTATTTTAATTATAATTATCAATTAATTATTTAAATTTTTAATATTTCTTCATGCTCGTTTATTTATTATTAATTAATTTTTATTTATTTACAGTCTCTAAATTAAATGAACTTGTTAATACTGCGGAGCAGAGAATTCAAGAAGCTAAAGAAAGTGGCATAGGAAAAGTTGACAAGTAAATTTTTTTTTTATTAACAATTAATGAATTGTATTGTCAATTTTATTAATTGTAAATTTTTTTTTTCTAGAAATCTTGTGAAGAATTTACTGCTGGGTTTTATATCAGCTTCAAATGCTGATAAATCATCGGTGTTGAGAGTAATGGCTACTGTTTTAGATTTTAATGAATCTGAACGTGATAAATCTGGACTGAATAGTTCTAATGCTCATGGGGGTTGGTTCTCTGGACTTTTACATGGTGGAGCTACTAAGGTAAATTATTCATTTTTTTTTTTAATTAATTTTTTAATTAGTATAAAAATTTAACAGTTCTTAGAAAATTTATTATCAATCAATTATCATAAAAAAAAATATTTAAAAAAATTCGCACTTTTAATTTTTATATGTAGAATTTTTTTGCTAAATTTTTTGAATTATTATTTAGGTAATTATTACAAAAATTCAACAATTCTTAGAAATTTTATTACCAATAAATTATTATGAAAAACAAATATTTAAAAATTTTACATGTAAAATTTTTAGATGTTTTTTAAATTCAGTATAGAATAGAATATAATTTTATTTGTATCACTGTAGGAAGTTATGGATAGGATTAATAATAAATAAAGTGAAAAACAATATTATTATCCACATAGAGTGATTCAAATAGAATCTTTATTTTAAAGAAAAGAATCGTATCGAGAGAAGTGTCGTTACTTGACAGAGTTTAGTCGCAGACTAACTATAATGTTAAAAACTATTTTATTGTGAGGTCTAAAACCCTCTGTATTGTCCTTAGTAAAACACATGTTTTTCTTCTTAACTAAGACCGTAATATTATAGTGGTTATACTATACAGTGTAAAATAGAGAGTTGTCCTTTGTACAACTCAAGTACCTAAAGGTCATAAAATCAAGCCTATACAGGCTTTCTTATTCTAGCTGCACAAATGTGCCTTAAATGTGTTTTTCACATATAAAAAACTAATAAAAGAAAAATACGTTATTTTTCTAAAATAAATATTTCTAAGAACTAAATATATAAAATATAAAACTAAAAAGTTTGTAACTGGAATTTATTTTTGCTCAGAGAATCCAACAATCACCATATTTAGTGTTTTACAAAACTGTTACTATATTACATTTACAAAAATAATTGCTTTTTACTCATTTTTCTTTGGTACACTCTTAGTTATTTATAAGTACACACCACTCTCTACACTACATTTTATTTTATTACATCCACTTACAATTATCTTTGATTTAATCTAGTATATCACACTCCTTACAGCTTTTATAACAAATAATAATTTTATACTATACAAAATTACTAGTATCACATTTCTGTTCTTACTCTTATAATTAATTTTGTATTTTTTAGTATACATTATATGTCCGCAGCGCCTTGACAATTTTTGTTATTTAGTGCTTTTTCTTTAAACACTCTTTCTACATCTCTTATAAATGTACATAAGTCTTTTTTTTATCTCCCCTTTTAAAGTTTCTATCATTAATTCAGTGGACACATCGTTATTTACCTCTTCTAGCCATTTATTTTTTGCTTGTTTGCCTTCCACTGTTATTTTTTCATGAATTTCCTTGCACTTTATAATGTGAATAATCGTTTCTTGCTCTTTTTCACAAATTCTGCACCCCCAGTTATTTTGCCCTTTTTTTCCGTCCCTCCAAATATTACCGCATTGTAATCTAGCCCATGTTTCTTTATCTTCACTTCTTGTGTTGTCTCTTTTCCAATAGTTGTTGCTTTCCTCCGCTTTTATATTTTTATATAGCTCGTTGTATGTGGATTTTTTTATTAGTATCTCCTCTTTTTCATCCAACATCCACTTATAATTTTCTAATCCGCTTTTTATTTAAATTCAGTATAATTTATTTTAATAACAAACTTTAAAATAATTTTTTAATTATTTTTAAAGGACCAAGAAGCCTCTTTATCAGCAGCATTTATTAAATTTTTGGAGAGTGAATCAAAACCGGTGTCTTCTGTCCCAGCGTTACCTATTTCAAACACAGTAAGTAAAAATAATTATTTCCTAAAATTATAAATACATACATATATAATTTCATTTATTATAATTTATAATTTATTTACAGTCAATACGGCCTGGACACAGTAGACAACATTCAACATCTTCAAACCAATCAGGCGGCCTTTTGTTATCCAATATGACGCTTCCATCCTTTCCTGACTTTATACCGTCCAGAAATACTGGATCGATACTGAAAGAAGTACTAAAAGACAGTTGATATTAATTTTCTTCTATCATATTATTATTACTATTAATTGATTGTAAATAATTATTATCGTTTTCAAAGTGATGGAAATTGGTTTTAAATTTTATTAGAATTGCTCTATAAATTTAATTATGATTGCCTTGTACTAATCTTCCAGAAAGTTATAAGCGTTTGCTTTTATTTAATAATTTATAGAAATTCCGGTAGCACTAATCGTCGCTCAAAGTATTTGAGATAAGATGCTATTTTTTAATGAATATAAATAAATAATTTGTATACTATTAATTAATTATAAATAAAATATTACAATTTATTAATATATTTCTTCTTATTATTATTATAAAATTAATTTTTTGCTTTTAATTCATTTCTTCACTAATCAAATAATATTTTTTTTATAAATAATAAAATATCATTTTAATTAAATATCATTCAATAATGAATTTTCAAATTTTTAAATAGTTTTAAATTTAATAATTGATTTTTTCAAAATTTTATTTTTATCAATACTTAAAAATTAAAAAATATATATAAGTACGATAAATAATAATTTGAATTATTATTTATCAATAATTAATATGAATGTAAAATTTATACTTACTGTTATTATTATTAATTATCCAACTATTTATAGTGAAATAATTTTATTTTATTTTTTCTTAAGGTAGTACTACCGTTACCACAAGTGTCAAATCCCAAAACCTAACCTTATTTGATTAACGTAGTAGATTTCCCTATACTAAATTACGTTGGAGAAAGAGAGACAGAGATAAATTTTGAATGTTTTTTATTAATAAATATTCTCACATTCTTGGAAACCATACTGATTGTTACTAAATATGTTCTAGATGTTATTTCCTCTCGTTGTGTTGATTTTTATAAGAATCTCAACGTCCAGTTTTGTGAAATAAAATAAAGTCTGTGATTCTCCATAAGGATCAATGGTAAAAGTAAAAATATGTAGATATTAATATCTTTTTTTCAGGAGTTGCTCGGCTTCCAAAAATTTTACTGCTTAATAAAACAATAAGTAGAAAAAATAAAAAGAGTTATTCATACTTGAAACATTTCGACACTCTCAAACAAATTTACTGTCAAAATTAATAAGAATTGAGGAAGTAGAAGGAAAAATAACGCAATAATTCTCTGATAGTGAATATCTTCAAGGTGGGTCGTCGACTATTATCTCAACAGTGTTATAAAATTTCAAAGATTAAAGATTATTATAAAAAAAAAAAACTTGGTTTAATCCAATAGTAGTGCCATTGAACAATTAGAGAATTTTTTTCTGTAAATATATTTAAAAGGAAATCCTTTCGCTCCAGTTGAGTCGCAAAACAATTGTAGTAGTCAATATACGATAAATTAAAATAAAAATTCCTAAAATTAAATAATAAATAGTATATGAGGCATTAATCGTTGAAATTTTGAAAATAAAAAAAAAAAAAAATAGTTAAATACAAAAATTAATTTGACTCTTTCAAATCAGCTGCTAGTAACCTGTCCGTGATTTGGCAACGCTGTACTTCGGTTGTTTACATTTTCATTTGCACAATATAACCATAACCACGTTTAAGTTTTTGCAGTCAGTGTAAATAAATAAATTAGTTTGAATTTATTGAATGGTCTGAAGCTCGCGCGCTACGCAATGTTGCCAAATGTTTTGACTCCATTTTAACGTAGATTACTTGAGAATTTTTTGTGATTTTTAAATATTAATTTCTCAATAAATATCTCGGTAACTGATATATTTTATTGCAAAAAAAGAAACCTGAATATTTCGAAAATCTAATTTTTAGTTTTTTTTTTTACTTCATCTAATCCATGACTGATAGTATAATTCGAGAAATACTACAAACGTCTGACTTTCTCGTAAGACTCTGAACAAATACTAGCATTTAAAAATTTTATTTTTTCAAAAATTTGTCCGGTAAAGTATAATTTAAACCTCACTATTAGATAAATAAAGATCTTAACTATTAGAAAAAAATTGAATTTACTCATAATCTAATATAGTTTATTTTACATTGGCGGCGAAAGGACCTCCTTAATCTAATTACTTACTAATCAACTCATTTTCATTTTTAATTTAATAATTGATTTTCAAAATTTTATTTTTATCAATACTTAAAGATTAAAAAATATGTAAGAACGACAAATAATAATTTGAATTAATGTTTATCAATTAATATGTATGTAAAATTTATACTTACCGTCATTATAAGTGTCCAACAATTATTTATAGTGAAATAATTTAATTTTTTCTTAAATTATTACTAAATAAATGTAATTCTTAGGACCAGTTTTTCAATTCAGAATAAAATTTTATCCAATGATAAAATATATCTATATATTTCATATATATAAATATACTGACAATAATAATTTCATCCTGGATAAAATTTTATCTCGGATTGAAAAACTGGCCCTTAAAGTTACAAGTATATAATAATAAAATTAATCTTAATCTAATTATTAACTAAAGGATAGGAATCTTAAAAAAAATAATCAACTCATTTTTATTTTTAACTTTGATCTTTATTTCTTAACTCAAATCTTGCATAAAATTAACAATAATTTAATCTTAAACAATTAATGACTTAAAAAGTCCAAAACATTAAACTTAATGAACTAGATCATGAAATTAAAGATAAAGTGACACATGAAGTCAGTCAGTATCTCTTACAAAAGTACAAATACAAAAACAAAAGCAAGAAAAAAAAAAAATTAATATTTTATAAATACTGTAAATTTATTTTTTTCCCTTCTTGTCGTCCTTCTTGCACTCCTTGGCGCAGGCGTCTTTTTCGCAAGTCTCGCGAATGGCCGGCTTGCCGGTGTGTTCAATCTTGATCGATCTTTCTCCCTCGACCTTGGGAATGTCTTTTCTAGGAGCTGTGATGGTAAGTACTCCGTCAGACGACAAGCTGGAGTTAACCTGGTCGATGTCGCACTGCTCCGGGATCATGTACTTGCGCACAAACTGTCTAGAGATGAAGCCATGTTCGTCCTGCTTCTCCTCGTGCTTGGCCTCGACGATGACGCACTTGTCAACCACCTTGACGTTGATTTCCTCTGGCTGGAACTGCTGGACGTCCAAGATCACCTGGAACTTGTCCTTGTCGGCTTTTACGGTGGAGGCGCCGGAGTCGGCTTTGCGGAGCAGCTCAGCCCAGGGGCGGTAGTAGGCCAGAGGATGACGACGACGATCAGCCGCACGAGGCACCAAGTAACGTTCAACAACGCTGGGTGGCATCAGCTGGTCTGGAGACAGCCCCAATCCAAAGTCCTGGTCGAGCAGACGGTGAGGAGCCTCCAGGTCTTCCCACCAGTTTGAGAACAACAATGGTACTAAAGCCATCTTCGTACGTTTTTATTTCACTCACAAATTAAATTAACACTTGAGATAATAGTTGCGTAGAACGCTTTGAGTTTTCGCTTGCAGCGAGAGAAGTTTACTGTTTGCTTGCTTGAATTCAACTGTGCCGGTCGCCAATCGCGCGGCGCGGTTATATACGCGCTTGCTGTGTTGCGCGAAGCTTCACGAACGTTCTTAACTGAATTTTCGAGAACTTTTTTATAAATTTTATATAAATAATTGAAAAATTGTTTTTTTTTTTTATTTAGTTATTAGATTTGTTTTGTTATTTTTAGTGTACTTACGTGAATAACTTCAGATTATTAAATAATAAAATATTTTTTCAACGACTGATAGACCGAGAAACCGGCGTCAGCTGACAGTTCAACGACTTTGTTCGAGAACCTTCGTGACACTTCAGTGTAAATATGTGTTTTGTTTATTTTTTTGTAAATTATTTTAGACGTGTATAATTGAGGTATGTTTTATTTTTTATTTTAATTAGCTTGACATGACTTTAAAGTTACCTGTCACTTGAATATTTTTTAATTTTATTTAATAAACAAAATTGTTATAAATAATTATTATTAAAAAAAATTGCATTTTTAATTTTTCAAAATTTATACATGACATCTAAAAATTTTTAGAATTTTTTTTATTGAAAAAAAATTTTTTCATTTGTCAAAAACTCGAAAAACTGAAAGTGCAATTTTTAAAAAATATTTTTTAGTTTTAATTTAATAATTAAAAAAAAAATTTTTTAAATTCTTCAGTGACTGCTAAATTTAATGTCATTTGAAAATTTAAAAAAAAAAATTGTTATCAATAATTTTTAGGAGTTTTTTTTTTATGATATTGAAATTAAAAGACCTTGATAACCTTTAGAATTTTTTTTTATAAATAAAAATTGAAAACAAATTATAAATTTAATTTTTTTAAATTAATTTTTAGCAATAATTAATTTATTAAGTAAAATTTTAATATCATAATTTTTAATTTGATAATTATCTATTATATCACAATGAAAATAAAGTTAGCCGACATCTAAAAAATTTTATGATTTTTTATATCAAAGAATTATTAGAAAAAAAAGTAAAAAAAAAAATTTTCATATATTAAAAACTTCAAAAACAATAAGTGTAATTTTTTAGTTATAATTTAATAAATTAAGCAAAATAAAAAAATAAAAAATGTCGGCTAACTTTATTATTATTATATCACAGATTTATCAAAATGTTTTGATTTTCTATAAATAGTACCAAAATAATTCTCTCAGTAAGTAGAATGATTAATATTTTATTTTCATAGCATGATATCATAAATTGTATGATTTTTTTTTAGTCAATTATTTTGGCGGTTATTGATCTACATATTTATTGCCAAGGTGAAGTTTACGCCCGTCTGGATCCAGACCAGAATAGGAAAGAAAATACTAGAAAGGTCTATACGTTTCTGGGTTACAGGAAGAGCGAGTGCGATGGACGACTACTGTTTCCTTTGTTTACGAGTTACGAGGCTCGAAAGCTCGAGATTGGTCGAGGATGAGCTAACTGGTCGTTGGGGAACTAAACAGAACGAAACTGCAAGTGGAATGAGTTGAAAGCAAGAGTAAGAGAGAGGTAAAATTTAATTTTGGCAACGGAGCTGTTTTTTTTTTATCCACAGTAATATGTAACATAATAAATATAATAATATATTATGATTATGATTTGTTCTAGAAAAGAGTAAATTACATGTTAACTATCATAAGTTTTTTTTTATTTTATTTTTTAGATGAATTTCAGCTGAAAAATGTTATATTGATTGGAAATAAAATACTGCGAATTTTTTTTTGTGTTTATGAAACCCGAGAATTCTCAAATGTTCGTTGGAAGGCGGTTACTGACAAGATTAGGGGACTGAAGAGAAGGAAGGAAGAAATTCGACAGTTCGTTTTACTGTTTATATAATCTTCTATTATGTTTTATATAATAATAACAAACGTCAGCTGTTTGCTGGAAGAAAAAAAATTAAATTCAACGGTCTGTATACAATAGAGTTCCAGTAAGTATATAAATATAAATATCAATATATTTTTATGTTAAAAGTACAGTATCGTTCAAAAGCAATTGTTTATTTTTTGTTATGAAATTTGCAGTACAGTTCAGTCAAAAAATTTCATCACAATTTCACCATTTAATTCTCTTTAAAAAGATAAACATAATGACATTAAAGTTAGCAGTCGTTTGACAATTTTTAAAATTTTTTTTAATAAATAAATTATGGCAAAAAAAAATTATTAAAAAAATGGACTTGTAGAAATTTTAATAAATTAAAAATGCATTTTTTTAAAAATAATATTTTAGAACAAATTTTTTTGTTAAAGAAAATGAAAAAATTATCAAGTGACAGATAAATTAAATGTCATATAAACATAAGGTAAAATTAGACCCAATTATTTTGACATGAGCTTAGTTGTTTGATTCTAATTAAAATAATGATTTTTTTAATTTTATTCTAATTAAAAAAATAAAATATTCTTAAAAAAGTAATTATCTTAAAATTTATAATTCAAAAATTATATTTATATTTATTAATTTGTCAGAGTTGATTTTTTTTTTTTAATAAAAAAAAATTAAAATAAAACTGCAAGTGTCAATAACTGGGTCTTTTACCTTAGTGAATATTTATTATGAAAATAAAATTAGCAGACATTTGATGATTTTTAGAATTTTTTTTTATTAAAAAAATTAATGAAAAAATGAGAAAAAAACAATTTTTTTAGTTCTAATTTATTTAATACAATAAATTTTTAATATCAGCTGATTTTAGTGTCATAGCAGTTCATGCCAAACATACTTTTTGATAAGAGTTCTAAGTGAAGAAAACAACACATATTTTTTTTTAATAATTTTTATTAAAATAATCTCACAATTTACAATCAATTGATTAACAATTCAAGGATTATTTATGATTTGAAATATATTGTCGAGACATTATATTATATTTATTTATTAACAATATTAAATTACATTTGGGCAGAAAAATATATTTATTTATTTAATTTTAGTATTCAAAATATATTTTATATATTACAGCCAATTTTTTAAAATTTATTTAAATTCTATCAAGCTCAGATTTATTTCAATTTTTTAAATATTTTAAAGCTGCAAATTTTATAAATGTTATTTAAAATAATTATAAATAAAAAAAATTTTAAAAAATCACATATTACTAATAAAATATATTTACATAATATTAATAATTCAATATGAATAATTTTAAATTTAAAAAATAAATTATTAAATTTTCCAATTAATAAAAATATTCAATTTATCTAATTTAAAATAAATTTTTTAGTTAACAATTAAATAAAAATTATCCAGCAGCAACAGACCCATTGTATCTTTGACGTCGATTTGGTGACCTTGGCCTCTCAACCTCAGCAACATTAGGATCAACTTCAATAACAGCAGGATAAGGTAAATATTCAATCAAAATAGGTCTACCACTTTCTGATTCTTTTTTAGGCACTCTGATTGTCAAAACTCCATCAGAAGACAACTCAGACTTGGCTTCATCAACATTATACTCTTCCGGAACTTCATACTTCCTCTCAAATTCTCTGGACAAGGTACCGAACTCATCCAACTCATATTCATCTCCCGCTTGGACAATAATAACATTGCCAACAACTTTAACTGCAATGTCATCGGGGTTATACTGGGCCACGTCCAAGGTCACGGTGAACTTATCTTCATCTCTGTATTTTGGCGTGATAAATCTACTGCGTTGATAAGCTACATCAAACAATGGATGCTGGTAATTCCTGTAACTGGATGCTGGGAAGTATATATTATTAACAGGCATCCCGAATTCTTGATTATCAATACGGTGAGCCTGCCTCAGGCTTTCCCACCAGCTGGAGAACAGCATTGGTACCAGTGACATTTCACTGAATTAAATCACAATTTATTGACTAAATAATTTTTTTTTTATTTTTTTTACTACCTTAAAAACAATTTAATTTACGCTCTATTGTAATTATTTATAGACTTCTTCCTGAATACCTATTAAACAAAATAAGAAGATGACATTACACGAAAATATCTCTTTTGCAAGTAATGTATTAACTCTAACACTTATTTTAACTTACTTGTTTTTTTTTTTTTTTTTTTTTTAACTATCTAGTAGGAAAATAAAGAGCGTTGCAGAAATTGCGCTCCGCAATTGACATTCACCGAGTTACTAACGTCATCATGTATATTTTCTAACATTGATATTGACATACTTCTTATATAATTATTTATGTACACTACTCATGTCAAGTGATGTATTTTTTTGGATATATTTATTAATTTTAGTTAATATTTAGAATTTTCAAATAATATTTTTGGAATTTTAAATTTCTTTAGGCAATTTCAATTTTTTTTACAAGTATTCAATTGATTTATGCGCGCGCATATTGAACTCCGTTCAATTTTCAACAAATGTATTAAACTGTATATTGTTTAATAAATAACATTAATAACTTTAAGGAGGTCCTTTCGCCGCCAATGTAAAATAAAAAATATTACATTATGAGTAAATTCAATTTTTTTCTAATAGTTAAGGTCCTTATTTATATCTAATAGTGAGGTTTAAATTATACTTTACCGGACAAATTTTTGAAAAAATAAAATTTTTAAATGCTAGTATTTGTTCAGAGTCTTACGAGAAAGTCAGACGTTTGCAGTATTTCTCGAATTATACTATCAGTCATGGATTAGATGAAGTAAAAAAAAAAAAACTAAAAATTAGATTTTCGAAATATTCAGGTTTCTTTTTTTTGCAATAAAATATATCAGTTACCGAGATATTTATTGAGAAATTAATATTTAAAAATCACAAAAAATTCTCAAGTAACCTACATTAAAATAGAGTCAAAACATTTGGCAACGTTGCGTAGTGCGTGAGCTTCAGATCATTCAATAAATTCAAACTAATTTATTTATTTACACTGACTGCAAAAACTTGAACGTGGTTAAGGTTATATTGTGCAAATGAAAATGTAAACAACCGAAGTACAGCGTTGCCAAATCACGGACAGGTTACTAGCAGCTGATTTGAAAGAGTCAAATTAATTTTTGTATTTAACTATTTTTTTTTTTTTATTTTCAAAATTTCAACGATTAATGCCTCATATACTATTTATTATTTAATTTTAGGAATTTTTATTTTAATTTATCGTATATTGACTACTACAATTGTTTTGACTCAACTGGAGCGAAAGGATTTCCTTAAGTTGAAAACTAACTTGTCGAATATTTTTTTATTTATTGAGGCTAAAATTAATTTTTCAATCTATATTATTAAGAGAATAAGAAAAATTTTGTGTTAGTGAAATTTAGTGTCATTGCAAAGGTTTTTATTTGAATTTGTGCCTTTTAAAGGTTTCATATCATTCTCATCGATAGTCAATTTATTATAAGTATTTAGGCTGCATTTGAAAATTTTTTATCTTTAGATACATAATTAAGAAATGACCTTGTATCTTGTGAACTATTGACATTTTTAAAGATATAAGCTCATCCTGATGTTACACTCATCAAGACCTTTCATTTGAATACTCACATCAATTTTTCATATATTTTATATATTTATATATATGTATATATAAAAAATATATCAAAAACGCATGTGGGTACTCAAATGAAAGCTCTTGATGAGTGTAACATCGGGATGAGCTCATATCTTTAAAAATGTCAACATTTAAGAATGTACAATCCAATTTAACAAGTCATTATTTAAAAAAGCAAATTTTAATTTATAGTTCACAAGTCATGGCAGTCACATAGTGACTGCAAGGTTGTTACTATTATTTATTTGTCCAACTATTAATAAAATAAATTTATAATTACCTTTTAAATTCTTATAATTAAACACAACTTAATTAAATTAAAATTACTCTAATTAAAATAAAGGAAAGGACCAATATAAATAAAAAGATTTATTTGACTCATGAGTGTTTTTTTTTTTATTTACTTTTATAAAAAAAATTCTCGAGAATACATAACCACAGTGTAGTAAGAGACTAGAGTGCTTACATCCTTACTAATGTCTTTATTAAACAGTAATAATTAAATTTTATAATTAAATGCAATGAAGTTAAATTTAATAAAAAAATGAAGTAACATTAATGATAGTGAGTCTTCTTAGTTAATAATAATAATAAAAAAAAATATTTAAGCCTCAGCTTTCTTAACTTTAGCCTCTGCGGGCGCAGCCTCACGAATCGCCGGCTTGCCGGTGTGCTCGATGTTGATCTTCCTCTCGCCTTCGACCTTCGGCTGTTCTTTGCGTGGGACAGTGATGGTAAGCACTCCGTCTGAAGACAGCTTGGATGACACATGATCAATATCGCACTGCTCGGGGATGAGGTAGCGCCTGGTGAACTGACGCGAGATGAAGCCATGTTCATCCTGCTTCTCCTCGTGTTTTCCCTCGACGACGACCGAGCGGTCGACCACTTTCACATTAATCTCCTCTGGTGTAAATTGCTGGACGTCTAATGAAACATGGAAGCTGTCCTTGTCGGCTTTGACAGTTGAAGCTCCGCCATGGCCTTGACGAAGAAGTTCACTCCAAGGTCGGATGTAGTCCACTGGACGTCTTGACTGAGTCTTTGGTTTTGTCAGGTAGAGGCTGACACTCTTTGGAGCCGTCACTGCCGGGTGTAGTCCCAGACCGAAGTCCTGGTCAAACAAACTGTGCGGCGTTTCCAAGTCTTCCCACCAGTTTGAGTACAATAATGGTAAAAGTGACATCTTGATGTTTTTTTTTTAGTTAAATTAATTAATAATCACTTGATAAATCTTTTGTAATAAATAATTACAAAGAAATACTTTAGTAACTTGTCAAAGTTGTTTCTCGGTTGAGTTTTTGCTTTAGACTGATGCGTTAGCAACCGCGGACTGGCTTTTTATGTGTTAGGTGGCGCTGAAACGCCGGCCGGCGACTGTTCTCAATAATTCTTGAATTTTCTACAACGTTCTCTTTGTTCTTTATTAAATTATATATTATAATATTTTTTTAATTTTTTTTTAATAATTAATATTTTTTTTATTTATTATTAAATTCAATATTATTTATAATTTTCAGAGGAATTATGTATAAAAATTGTGGAAATTAGTTACTGATGCGCAGTATCGATCGGAGTGTCAACAAAATAATACACAAAAATGTACTAGGTATTTTTTTGTTCGAGATGTTTCTAGAGGGAACCATAACTTTTTTTTTTTGTTAAAAAAAAATGAATTCATGAACAAAAGGAAGGTAAATGATTTTAATTTATTTATATTTTATATGATAATAAATTTAGCGGATTTTTAATAATTTTTAGAATTTTTATTAACAAATAAATTATGACCGAATAAAAATTGACAAAAATGCAAATTTTTAAAAAATAATTTTTTGGAACAAATTTTTTTGTTAAAATTAAAAAATTCTCTAGTGACTGATGCTAACTTTAATGTCATATATTTTATTTAATAAAACAACATGGTTTCTTTTTTATTTTCAGACATTAAAAATATTTTTTTTTATACTTAGACCAATTTTTGGTGGATCTAAAAATGAATATTGTTTAACTGATTTATAAATAAAAAATGACTTTTGTTGCTAAAATTAGTAGCGCATAATAACAGATTATGCATTGTGATATTTCAGAGAGTGAATCAGAATGTTTGTCTGAGGAAAAAAATTATGAATGGAAGTGAAAGTAAAATAGTTATTACTTAAAATTATCAATGAACTTGATCTTGCAATTTTATTACATAATTATTTAATGTCAAAATTTTTTTATTTATGCTTGCATGTAATTTTAATATTTTCAATAATTTCAATTTAAATAGTATAAAAAAAAATTTTATTTTTGTCTAAACATGGAATGATTTTTTAATTAAATATTTTTAAATGAATAATAATAATTAATCATTTGTATCGAATAATTTTTTAATCAAATTTAATTAATAAATTATTGATTAATTAAATTAAATCTAAATCTAAAAATAAACATTCACAATTGGAGTATAAATAAAAAAAAAAATTAGTAATGTATTGACCTATATATTGATCATAAAATATGTAAAATAATTTAGCGTAAATTCGAGATTTTTCTCGCTGCTATCTAATAATTATTTGAGGCGTTTTTATCAGAAAAATAAAGAGTAAATTTAATTTTATTGATAACGTTTAATAAAACGTAAATAGAGTTACGTCAGGTTTAATTGAGTGCATTTACACTGCAGTTTAATGGTAGCACCCGTCGATTTGAAAAGGTATTTTTACTGCAAATATTTATTTTAATTTTACTTGAAATATTTTTGAAAATTAAAATAAAAAAAAAAAAAAAAACAATAGATATTTATTGAGCTTCTATTTTTTTACTGCGTAGAATACTGGAGAAACTTCAAGGAAGTGGCGCATATTCTAATCAATTGATTAATAAAATGAATAAAAAGGTAAAATTTTTTAATAATATTATTTATAAAAAATAAATTAATTATTAAATAATTTATTTTAGGAAAATTAAAAAAAAAAAACAATTATTACAATTGAAATTCAATAGAACGTCCTCGAAACGTCGAGTAGATGTCAGTCTGACGTTTGCGGAGAGTATATAAGCGCGAGACCGCGCGGCTAGTGTCAGTCGAAAAATAGAAAGCAACGAATAAACTTCTAAATAAAAATATAAAAAGTATTTTTTTTTGTAAATGAGATCAAGAATGTCTCTCGTACCGAAGTTATTTTCCCACTGGTGGGAAACTTTGGAGCGTCCTCACCATCTGGTGAACCAACACTTCGGAGTGCCCTGGAATCCTGACCAAATGTTCCGTGACATGGAGCGGAATTTCCGCGAGATGGAGAGAAGATTTCCATCAGCGTACTACAGACCTTGGGCTGACTTGATGAGAGAAGATGGCAAAGGAGCCTCCACCATAAAAGCCGACAAAGACAAGTTCCAAGTGGCCTTGGACGTCGAGCAGTTCAAGCCCGAGGAGATCAACGTCAAGATTCGGGACAACTTCATCGTCGTCGAGGGCAAACACGAGGAGAAGCGAGACGACCATGGAATCGTGTCCAGACAGTTTGTCAGGAAGTACATGATTCCGGAGCAATGCGACCCGGAGAAGGCTACCAGTGCGCTCTCCACGGACGGAGTGCTCACCATCACTGCTCCCAGGAAGCCTGAAGCCATCGAGGACAAGAAGGAGATACCCATCAAGATTGAACACACTGGGAAACCTTCTATCGAACATCAGGAACAAAAGAAAGTCGCTGCCAAACAGTAAATTTAAATTATCTACTTAATTATTTAATTATTGATTAATTATAATCATATGTAAGAAACTTTTGTTATTATTGAAAAGTCTGAGTCATTTTTTTTACTTGTAAATTCTACGTCTCATTAAAATGTAACTAGTCTTTGAAACACTCATTTTTTTGTAAAAATATGTAAGTGAAACATTTCAAAGTTTAGAATAAAATAAAGAGAAAAAAATAATTGCAAGTTAATTTTAATTTATTTTATTACTTACCTTTCCTTTTAATTATAAGTTATTTATAAATTTAATTATAAGTTTATTTATAAGATAGAGTAAGGCAATTTTATTTTATTTAAAAAAAAAAAATAAATTAACTAATCTATATTATTGAGATAATAAGAAAAATTTTAGTCTCCAGGATAGTCATATGATAAAATCGGTTTTGTTAGTGAAATTTAGTGTCATTGCAAAGGTCTTGATCTGAATTTGTGTTTTTTCAAGGTTTCATATTATTTTTACCGATAGCCAATTTATTAGGATATGTATTTAGGTTGCATTCGAAAATTATTTATCTCTAGATACATAATTAAGAAATGACCTTGTATCTTGAGAACTATTGACATTTTTAAAGATATAAGCTCATCCCAATGTTACATTCATCGAGACCTTTCATTTGAGTACCCACATCAATTTTTCATATATTTTATATACTTATATATTCACAAATACCATATATATAAAATATAATAAAAATACCATGTGGTACTCAAATGAAAGGTCTCGATTAGTGTAACATCGGGATGAGCTTATATCTGTAAAAATGTCAATAATTAAGAACTGACATTGCTATCTTGTCAATTAATTTATAAGTTATTTATAAATTTAATTATAAGTTTATTTATAAGATAGAGTAAGGCAATTTTATTTTATTTAAAAAAAAAAAATAAATTAACTAATCTATATTATTGAGATAATAAGAAAAATTTTGTCTCCAGGATAGTCATATGATAAAATCGGTTTTGTTAGTGAAATTTAGTGTCATTGCAAAGGTCTTGATCTGAATTTGTGTTTTTTCAAGGTTTCATATTATTTTTACCGATAGCCAATTTATTAGGATATGTATTTAGGTTGCATTCGAAAATTATTTATCTCTAGATACATAATTAAGAAATGACCTTGTATCTTGAGAACTATTGACATTTTTAAAGATATAAGCTCATCCCAATGTTACATTCATCGAGACCTTTCATTTGAGTACCCACATCAATTTTTCATATATTTTATATACTTATATATTTCACAAATACCATATATATAAAATATATAAAAAATACCATGTGGGTACTCAAATGAAAGGTCTCGATTAGTGTAACATCGGGATGAGCTTATATCTGTAAAAATGTCAATAATTAAGAACTGACATTGCTATCTTGTCAATTAATGATATTTTTAAAGATATAAACTCACCCTGACATTACGCTCATCAAGACCTTTCATTTGAGTACCCACATCAATTTTTCATATATTTTATATATATATCTATATATGAAAAATATATGAAAATGCATGTGGGTACTCAAATGAAAGCTCTTGATGAGTGTAACATCGGAATGAACTTATATCTTTACAAGTGTCAACAATCAAGAAAATACAGTGCAATTTAACAAAAATCATTACTTAATTAAACAAAATTGTTGTTTATTTAAAGTTCACAAGTCACTGCAGTCACATAGACTACAAGGTTGCTAGTAAATTAATAAATATAAATTTTGAGATTTAATTTTTTTAATTAGAATAAAATTGCACATATCAATAACTGGGTCTTTAAATTAATTTTATTAAGAATAATCAAGGTAAGTGAAATTTTTATTCAAATTTTCAATCTAAAATTAAACAAAAAATTTGAATAAAATTCGCTATTAATAGCTAAAAATAGTACAAACTAATTAATTGAGTTATATTACTCAATAAGATTAAATTATAATAGTAAACTACAGGACTAATTAACTCTACATAATACAACAGGATTAATTACACAACTACATATATATATAATGCTAACTATAATAATTTATTCAATTATATATACAAAATAGTTCTGAATTTTGTAAATATCAAAGTTTACAATTTTAAATATCCCATAAGTAATAAAAAATCCATTAATTTAAATTAACAAAAAGAAAATTATTTGTTTAAATTAAATATTGCTGACAGCTATGAAATAAAAAACTAAAATCTTATTTAAAGATTAAACTATTTACAATAAAAAATTTTCTCTAATCATACTAACTAAAATTAGTTAAATTTAATTAAATAGTCAACGTCAACTGCACTTGATCATCTCCAGGTAATACATGAAAGACTCTTGAGGCTCCAACTGATGCTCGGGGGTTGTCCTGATCGTCGTCACCAGTTTGGAGGATAACTCCATCGGAGGTTGTTATTTTCCAGGTGTCAAAAACGGGAACATCATCTTCTTCGAAATTTAGTGAGGGACTTACAGGCGGAGTGATGTCTTGAAGATCTTCCGAGTCTGCTGGGTTATCAGCATCATCATCATCATCATCATTATTATTATAATCAGTGAACAAATCTCCAACCGGGGGCGTTTTATCCAAGTCAACTTCTTCTTCTTCTTCTTCTTCTTCCTTTTTACAATCATCATCATCTTCATCATCAAATAAATCTCCAACAGGAGGAGTAATATCCAGGTCAATAGAGTCTTTATCCTTACCATCATCTTCATCATCTTCATCATCAAACAAGTCACCAACTGGCGGAGTAATGTCCAGGTCAACAGAATCCTTGCTACTCTTAATACCATCATCTTGATCAAATGAATCACCAACTGGAGGCGCAACATCCAGGTCAACTTTATCTCCAGCAGCATCACCAACCAAAGGAGCAATAAATTCACGATAATCTTTATCAAAAAGTAAATTACTTGTAAATTTATCATCCAAATTTTTGCTATAATTTCTAGACTTGTTCTTAGAGTCCGAAGACCCGAGCTTCGCCCAGGATTCAGTAAACGCCGAGATCTTCTTCAGAGAATGAGACTTTCTGTTTCTGTGTGGTCTTGTATCCTTCAGCAGAAAAGAAGACATCCTCGGCATTGAATTAGACTTTGATTTTTTAGAACTTGACTCTGTAGCAACGGATTGAAATGCTGAGTCCAGATTTTCATTATTTCTTGGAGTCTTGAAGGAGAAACTCGATGACCTGGACAGTGGAGTCAATTTGTTATTTAAATCACTATTTTTAACTTCAACTTTTCTTCTTTTTGGCACACCACTCGGGACCGCGAACTGAAAGTCGGTATCTTCTAGTTTCCGGGACATTTTTTTGGAAACTGATTTTTTTTTTTTTTAGGTTTTTATTACAATTGTAACAAATATAACGCTCTGGTGATGCACACTAAATGACTGACTAGAACAGACTGAAATACGGTCTGCTGTTAAACCTCAAGCACGTGTTTGTTGCAGACTAACTTATTGTTACTCTGAGTGGGGAACTTTACTTATTATTCTAGGTACAGTCTGTAATGCTTAAATTATTTTTGGGACTTTTCAGGTACAGACTCAAACTCGTCTGGCTAAAAGTATAGCTGTCATTAATTATAAAGTATATATTTTGAGAATAGAAGAGACGCTCTTTAAATTTTTAACAGTACGGTCAGGTACTAATTGCAGGGTCTTTTCTTTTGTTATGACAATTGTAAAAATAAGCTTTATCTTTATCTGTCATCAAGCAAAATTTAGTTTTATGTATTGTGTTTAAAAAGAACAATATAATTTTAGGAATAGAATAATTAATTTTATATTAGTAAAATTTTGCTAAGAATATTTTTATGATTATTACTTTTGTTGGATAATTGGATTTATTTGGTTATGGTTAATGATAATTATTTAATTATTATTGATACTAAAAATGTCACTAAAAATCAGATGATTGTTTTTTGTTTTTTATATTATTAAAAAAATTAATAATTTAATGTATTAAAAATAATTTAATGTCTGATGACTTCACTTTAAACAAATGACCTTTAAAAATTTTTAATTGTGTTTTAAAAAAAGTATAGTAATTCAAGTTTTAAAAAAATTAGTTTAATTTCTTGAATTTTTCTGAGTGATTTAAGTACTTACATGATGTATGAGAATGTTGAATATTATTATTAATAATGTTAAATTAAGAGTATAGTTAGTTTGTTTATTTATTCTTCAAGTGTCAAGAATAATGAGTATAGTTTCTTGTTGATATAATAAATTTGATTTAAAATTCTCACGCAAGCGCTTTTAGGTTAGTTACGCGCCACCTGTCAGAGGAATTTGGAAATAACTTTGTAAACAAAGCCTATGTGATGTATAAAAAAATAATAATAATTCAAATAATTGCCAGAAAGAAAAGTATGTACTTATGTTCGATTATGTCATTGTTTTTCTACAAATTAAAAATAATAATCATAATTTGAGAAATTTATATTTTAAAATTTGTTTTGTAATTAAAATTTAATAAATTAGGACCAATTTTAATTTTCTAATGATTTGTCTATAAATTTCTCGAGTTGTCTACAAGCTAAATACGTCGTGCTTATACAAAACACACCACCGATTTATTGTTATTTACATTATTTTTATTAAAAATCAATTATTTGTTTTTTAATGAAATAAATTTATAAGAGTTTATTTTATTATCAATTATCAATAAAGACATTCAACTGATAGTAATTACAAAAATTTTAAAAGGTAATAATTTCTTAAAAATATTTTGTGAAAATTAATTTAGCAGATATTTGATAATTTTTAGAACTTTTGTTAACAAATAAATTGTGGCAAAAAAAAAAATTGACATCTAAAAATTTAAAAAAATAAAAAATGCAATTTTTTATAATTAATTTAACAATTGTTAAATAAAATTGAAAATTGGTCAGTTGACAACTTTTTATGTCATAAATATTTTCTAACCATTAATAATGATGATTATTTTTTTTTTCGCTCTATACAACAAGTTTTTTACAATTTCTAGATAAAAATTTTTTTTTCTTAACATGCCCTGTCAAAAAATTTTTAAATAATTAAATCTGTTAATTTTAATATCTCTAATTAAATAAGTAAAATAAATAAATTAATTAAATTTAAATGACTTATAATAAAGCTAATAAAAAAAATATAATGTTTCAAGTAACGGCCAGAAGCATCTCGAACGTTAACATTCTCGAAAACTCTCGAGCGTTAATTCCCCCCTCTCAGTGAAGAGTGAGCGAATATATAAAACCGGCGCGCGGGCATCCGCCATCAGTCTGAAAACAAAAAATCAATAAGTATCTTAACGTATATACCTAAGCTCAAGCGTTATCTTACGTTTTACGTGTACTAAACCCAAGTTAAGTGATCTAATAAATTTGTTTTTTTTTTATATAAAGTGTAATATAAGTGAATAATAAAAAACCAAGATGTCATTATTACCAACTCTATTTTCTCACTGGTGGGAAGACTTGGACCGTCCTCATCGTCTGTTCGACCAACACTTTGGTACATCACTGAGTCCCCAAGACCTGACTCGCGTCTACGACGATGAACCGAGCATCATGGTGCTTCGCAATCCTAGACGTCATCTTCACCACAACTACCACCCGTACGAGAAGACCATCGCCCGCAGATCCGGCGGCTCATCAGTCCTGCAAGCAGACAAAAACAAATTCCAAGTCAACTTGGACGTCCAGCAGTTCACTCCAGAGGAGATCAACGTTAAAGTAGTCGGACGTCACGTCATCGTCGAGGGTAAACACGAGGAGAAGCAGGATGAGCACGGCTGGATCTCTCGGCAGTTCTGTCGCAAGTACTTGGTGCCAGAACAGTGCGACTTGGAGCAGCTTCAGTCTCATCTGTCTTCTGATGGAGTCTTGAGCATCGTCGCTCCCCGTAAGAAGGCTCTGGAGGATAAAAATGAACGAGTTATTCCTATCACTCATACGGGACAACCAGCTATCACCACTGAAGCCAAAGCTGAAGCTTCTGGGTCCAAGGAGTCTTCAAGTCCTGGTAAAACTCATGCCACTCGGGCTCAGGACAAAGCTTCTAAAACTGTCAAGGCTGCTTAAATACTTAAGTTTTCATTTATAATTTCATTATTATTATTTTTTCATTTTTCTTTATTTTGCATTTAATGTAAATTAAATCATTCATGTTCACTTTAGTTGTATTACTATATATTTAAAATATTATTATTATATTTAGTAATTTAAGAGGTTAAAAATAAAAGTAAAGTCGATCTTGAACTGATGTAAACTTTTTTTATATTGAAAATAAGTTTGTAATAAAAAGAGTGTTTAAAAATAATTGTTTTTGTTTATTTAATTTATTTTTTTTACTCCTCTTTAAAATATATAACATTTAGATGAAGAAATGATACTAAAGTTAGCCGAGGTTTTTAATTTTTTTTTTTAATAATTAAATTACAACAAAAAAATATTTTTTTTTTAAATTGCGCTTACAGTTTTTCAAGTTTTTATAACAATTGACAATTTTTTTTTGTAGTCATTTTTTCAATAAAAAATTTTTTTTAATTTTTAAATGTCGGCTAACTTAATTTTCATGATGAAGAAATGCATGTAGAGAATTTTTTAAAATTTGTAATAAATATACATACTTCTTGAATGACATTAAAAGTTAGCAACTTAATTTTATTTTTAATTTTTTTAACAAAAAGTAATTTTTAAAAAATTGCATTTTTTTACGTTTTAAAATTTCTACGTGTGAATTTTTTTTATAATTTTTTTTTGCCATACGTTATAAAATTCTTAAAATTTTTAAATAAATGCTAAATTAATTTATAACACTAAAGTTAGCCGACATTTTTGATTTTTTTTTTTTCAATAATTAAATTAGAGCAAAAAAAAAACTATTTTTTAAAAATTCCACTTACAGTTTTTCAAGTTTTTTACCAATGAAATTTTTTTTTTAATTTTTTCAATGAAAAAAAATTCTTAAATTTTTTAAATGTCGGGCTAAGTACTAAAAATTTTTTTATTTTGGTCACTAATTAAATTAGAACTCAAAAAATACTTACAAAAAATTAGACTTATAATTTTTACATGTGGAATTTTTTTTTTTTATATTTTTATAATAATTTTATTAATCAAAAAAATTCTAAAAATTGTCTGAGGTCTGCTAATTTTATTTTTATTATAATTCTTATCTGGATAATGTCTAAAATTTTTTTATTAACTTGAATTTTGAGATAAATAAATTATATAGTTTTTTTATACACTTGCTACGAAGTTCATAGTGAGTCACAAGTTCATTAAATGATAATAATAATAATAACAATAACAATAATAGAAAATTGAGTCTCTGATCATAAACTTGTACGTGATATCACCAGAGAGGAGTTTTCCTAACAGCTGTTCAGTGCCAGTACAAAACAAATGTGACAGTTGACTTGTCATAACAGAGGAGCTGCATCGAATTTCATTATATTTTAGTGATTGTTTAAAACAATAATCAAAAATGATTATTTTTAAATAATAGTTTTTTTATTTAAAAATAAAAACTAAAAATATCTACACAAATATATATTTTTTTATTAACATGTAATAAAACGCAATTTTGAGGTTAAAGCTAAAATCCAGTAAATAAATATATATTAAAAATAAATTTGTAAATATTTATAAATTAAATATATATATATATATATATATATATATATATATAAATGGATAATCAAAGTACAAACTCAGTTGAACATGATTACACGGAAATAGTTCAAAGGTTGTCAAGAAAGCAGAAATGGGCATATGGAGTTGGACACGTCCTCAACGATGTCTGTGCTTCTATGTGGTTCACCTACTTGATTGTATTTTTTCATTTTGTCCTGGGATTCAATCCAATTTTATCAGGAGTAGTTTTATTAATTGGTCAAATTGCGGATGCAGTTTCTACGCCGTTTATTGGACTACAGTCAGATAAAAATGACGACTTCTGGTTGTGTAGATATGGTCGAAGAAAAACTTGGCATTTGATAGGTAATTTTTTTTTTTATTTATCAAATAAATAAATTTGCTCCAAAAAATTATTTCTAAAAAATTGCATTTTTTATTTTTTAAATGTCTAGGTATTTTTTTTTGACATAATTTATTTGTGGTAAAAAAATTCTTAAAATTATAAAATATCTGCTCAATTAATTTTCATTATTTTTACCCTAATTAATACAATTATTTAATTTTCAGGAACAATATGTGTGGTGTTCAGTTTTCCATTTATATTTTCACGCTGCATAAATTGTTACCAAGCTGATCAGTGGGCACAAATAATCTATTACTCATCTTTTATCATAATTTTCCAGTTTGGCTGGGCAGCTGTACAAATTTCACATTTATCAATGATTCCCGATTTGACACCCACTGAACACGAAAGAACAGAGCTTACGGCAATTAGGTAATACGGAATTAGTAATAAGGAAAAAATTATTCAATTATTCTATTGTATTCATTGCGGTTATTATACTTCGGAAAAAAAATTTGAATTCTTATTTTCATATTCAAGAGATAATTTTATGATAGCTTCAATTAATGAGTCATTTTAATTGCTCATTATTATTATTATTATTTTTTTTATAGATATACATTTACTGTTTTTTCAAACGTTTTTGTCTACGGAATAACTTGGGCAGTATTACATATTTCTAGTGATGATTTAAGCAATCAAATTGGCCCAAAAGATGTCTATAAATTCCAACATATTGTTCTAATTGGAATGGCTGTTGGTATTATAGCTTCAATTACTTTCCATTCAATAATCCAAGAAACTCCTCATGATTCTACTGGTAATAAAATTTTCTTAAAAATTTTGATTTTATTATTATTATTATTATTATTATTATTGCTTATAAATTATAATAATAATCTTATAAAAATATAATAATAAGAATAAATTTATTCAAGGTCCAATAAGAAGAAATCTAAGACCTGCATCATCATTTTTAAGAGACATAAAATTTTATCAAGTAGCTGTCGTGTATATGACTACAAGACTTTTCGTAAATATATCACAAATTTACGTACCTCTGTACTTACATGATACTTTAAAAATGCCTGCGACGTCTTTGGCAATAATACCCTTGATAATGTACCTCAGTAGTTTTAAAGTATCTCTGATAATAGAAAAAATTAACACTAAGTTTGGTCGAAAGAATTCTTATGCTCTGGGAGTATTGATGGGAATCTGTGCTTGCGTGTGGATATGGTTTGGTCAAGGACCAAATTTTGTTAGATTATATATTTATCCTGTATCCTTACTTCTAGGTAAGCTAATTTTATTTTATTGTCATTTTATTTTATTAAAGATTTATGATAAACTTATTTTCAGGTTCAAGTGGGTCTATTATGTTAGTGACGAGTCTTGGAGTGACTGCAGATTTAATTGGACCAAACACTGAAAGTGGAGCCTTTGTTTATGGTGCTATGAGTTTTACTGATAAACTCAGTAATGGATTCGTTGTTATGGCAATTCAATACACGTAAGCTAGCTATAGTTAATAGCTAATTTTAATTAATTATTAATGATACTAAAATCAGCAGACATCTTTCAATTTTTATAACAAATAAAATATGATAAAAAAACAATATTTTTTAAAATTCACACTTGTCATTTTTTATATTAATTTTTTTTTTTCATGATAATTTAATTATTGTAAATATTAAAAAAATTGTTAGATCGTTAATTTTCATATAATATAACTGATTTTTTATTTAATTATAAATTTTGATTATCTAAATTTTGTTAACATTCAATAAATTGTTTTTTTTTTTTTTTTTAGAATACATAAAATAAATACGCCCAATTATTATCGAGACGTATTAAGTTTAGTCTGTGGTGGATCTGCGATTATAGGACTTTTAATGTTGTTGTCTATTAGATCTATAAGGAGTCAAATTGACGGTAATTTTTTTTTTAATTTTTTAAATTACATAAGTGTCCTTGTTGAAGCAACTAAAATTAATTTTTATAAAAAATATATCTTAAAAAAATTTTAATATTTATTTGAGTCAATAAGGACATTAATTTTAAGCTAATTGATATTATTTTTAACTTAATATTTCTTCAGATGGAAGACAGTATCGGAATATTCAATCAGAAGAAACATTCGAACCCAGTGAAGCTGACTCGCGAGTCATTGTTGATAATACATAATAATATGTATAAAAATTGTACTTATTGATTTTTTAGGTAAATTATTTTATTGAATTAATTGGTATTATTTATGAGATCAAATGAAAATTAATATATTTAAATTTATAAATATTAATTATTTTATTACTAAATTAAATTATATAATAAAATAATGCTGTGAGGTTTTGATAAAATAAATTTTGCTTAGACATTTTATTAAGACAAGATTTATTTTTTATAATTATAATTCACTTAAAAAAAAATTTTTTTAAACATTAATTTTTTTTATATTATATTAAAAAAATTTTTTTTTAATATTATAATTATAAAAAAATTTTTAATTATCTTCTTGATCCACTAACGCAATTAAAGTGTATTTTTAATCACAACTTTTAATTTAAAAATTGTAATTAAAGAAAAAAAAAATTGTAAAGAAAAAAAATTAAATGTATGCCGGGTCAGTAAAAAAAGTCATACAAAATAAGATTAAGAATAAAAATTTAATAGCTGAAGTATGATAATAGCGTGATAGCGACGGTGCCTGTCTCTCCTAAGTACGGATGACTTTGCGCACGCTATCCTCAACTGGTGCCAGTCTCTGGTTTCGTCCTGTTGAGCAAAAGTTCAATTTACTTAGCTTACAAGCCCTCCCAAGTAGTGCTGGAAGATTTTACATTGCTCGTGTGCTCTACTGTTCCATCATAATCGATTGGACTATAACCAGCGAGCTTATATCTAAAGCTCTCCTCACCGGGGATGCCATTATGAGAACGGAATGCTACCAGCCAACAGCTATTCTCGACGATGTCGGGCAGGTCTACCCTCCTCAGTCATCCAAAATCCTGGAAGTTATTTGCTGAGACCAAAGTTACCTCTAAGGTCTACCTATAACAAGCCCAAGAGCAATTGTAGCTTCACACACATCGAAAATGCTCCCTTTGGAAGGCCTAAACGTTTCAAACTCAAGTAAGCTCTATTGTCAATCAATAATTATTAACTAGATATTTCTTTCTTTTAAATTAAATGTTGATTTAATTTCTTTTTTTAGGAAATTAAATTCATTTCAAAAAATGGATACCATGAAGAAAAAAATTCCTGATTATACTGAAACAGCTTATAGAGAAGCAGTGTCACGATTGAAATATTTACTAGCGGAATCTTATACTCCAAGAGGGTCTGGGTAAGTTTTTAATCAATTTTTAATTTTATATTAGTTTTTTTAATTATATTAAATAATGACTTTTGTTAAATTGCACTGTAACTTTTTAACTATTGATGTTTTTAAAAACATAAGCTCATCCTGATGTTACACTCATCAAGAGCTTTCATTTGAGTACCCATATGCATTTTTGATATATTTTTCATATATACATATATATGATATATATAAATATATAAAATATATAAAAA
>CAJNRD030001120.1:17468366-17490814 GCA_905319865.3 Cotesia congregata
TTTCTTAATTATGTTAAATTGCACTGTACTTTTTTATCTATTGACATTTTTAAAGATATAAGCTCATCTTGATGTTACACTCATCAAGAGCTTTCATTTGAGTGCCTACTTGCATTTTTGATATATTTTTCATATATACATATATATATATAATATATATAAATATATGAAAAATTGATGTGGGTACTCAAATGAAAGCTCTTGATGAGTGTAACATCAGAATGAGCTTATATCTTTAAAAAGGTCAATAGTTTAGAAGATACAAGGCCATTTCTTAATTATATATTAAGAAAAGACACAAATTCAAGTCGAGACCTTTGCAATGACACTAAATTTCACTAAAAAAACCCAATTTAATCACATGTCTATCCTGGCAACAAAATTTTTCTTATTCTCCGAATAATATAGTTTAATTAAAAAAAAATATTCTTAATTAAAATTTTAAATACTTACATTTGTTATTATTTTTCAGCAAATTTACAAAGTGATTTAAATCAAATGGCTGCTGAAAAAGATGCAGTAGAGCAAGAAGTCGCAACTGCTAAGTTAGCTCTTGAAAGAAGTGAAAGACATGCTAAGCAGGAACAAAGTCGTTGGCAAGGTGAAATCAACTCGTACAAACAACGCTTGGAACGTGCTGACGCTGACATTGTCCATTGTCGGCGAGAAAATTTACGGCTTTCTGAGCAGATAGCTTCCCTGGAAAAAGAAGTATTGTTTTTAATAACTTATTGAATTTACTGTAAAGTTTGTCTTGGAATTGTTAAGAGTAAAAAATTAATATTTTTCAGCTTAACATGGTGAAGATCATACGTACGGACAGTCAGACACCAGCAGCAACTCCGAGGCTGGAAAACGAGAAAGATTTGACATCAATGATCATGGACATGGAGACTAAACATGGTGAGATATTACCAAGTTACCTGTGTTGGGTATATTGTCCGTTTATAATTATAAATTATAAATTTTTGTATTTTGGTCATTATTTTTTTAAAATTCAAGACTAGAATTAGTTGACGAAAATTTGTGTGGGAAATCGGCACTATGCCTAGCATGGGTAGAAAGAATAAATATTAGTCAGTTTATTTTAAAAAATTGACTAATATTTGTGGAATTATTATATAACATGAAAATTCTCTAGCTGCCACGGTGGCTGGTCTTGAAGACGCTCTCAAAAATCAGGCAATGCTCGTCAGCCAGCTGTCTGCAGAATGCCGATCTCTCACACAGCGTTTGGATGCTAACAATCTTACTCACAAGTATTTTTATATTATAATTTTAAAAATAAATTACATTATTAACGCGAGGGGACTTACTCAATTAGGCAGGAGTATTTTTTATTTTTATTTTTTTATATACCTTGAAAATTAAAATAGAAAAATTGCATAGACTGTTCTGTGTTGACAGAGGTGCCAGGTGACCTGGAACATGGACCATTAAACTTAACAACTTCACCGTCAAAAAAGAAACGTACTGTCAAGGTTGATTTGAAACTTAAAATAAATCCAAAAAAGAAGTCTGTTGTTATCAAGTCTTAGACCTCTATCAACACAGTAATAGTTTTTATTATTATTATCTATATTATTAAGAGTCAATTTATGATGAAAAGTATTTGGGTTGCTTTCGAAAATACTCTACCTCTAAATACATAATTAAGAAATTATCTTGTATCTTGTAAACTATTGACATTTTTAAAGATATAAGCTCATCCTGATGTTACATTCATCGAGACCTTTCATTTGAGTACCCACATGCATTTTTGATATATTTTTCATATTTACATATATATAATATATATAAATATATAAAATATATGAAAAATTGATATGGGTACTCAAATGAAAGGTCTTGATGAGTATAACATCAGAATGAGCTTATATCTTTAAAAACGTCAATAGTTAAGAAAGTACAGTACAATTTTACATATATATATATTGTGAGCTATTGACATTTTTTAAGATATAAGCTCATGCCCATGTTACACTCATTAAGAGCTTTCATTTGAGTACCCACATCAATTTTTCATATATTTTATATATTTATGTATATTATATATATATATGTATAGATGAAAAATATATCAAAAATGCATGTGGGTATTCAAATGAAAGCTCTTGATGAGTGTAACATCAGAATGAGCTTATATCTTTATAAATATTAATAGTTAAGAAAGTACAGTGTAATTTAACAAAATTCATTATTTAATAAAGCAAAATTTCATTTATTTATAGTTTACAAGTCACAGCAGTCACATAGTGACTGCATGATTGATAGTTATTATTATTTTTTAATATAAAATTTATATAGTTTAAAAAATAATATTTTAATAATAATTTTATTTCTTCAGGGAAGAAATTGTCAACTTACAAGAAAAAATAGACCATTTAACAAACAAAATAAAAGACTTATTAGAAAATCAAAAAGGTATGGCTTAAAATAATAATAATTATTTATTAAAATAAATACTAATATAATTGATATTTCTTCCCAGGAAAATTACCCGAAGCCCCATCAGAGTCCCAGAAAAATCCAGTGGATCCCAACGAATACACCCACGAATCTTATCAACAAAATTACAATCTAGAAACGAAAACTCCCGAGCTTGACGCTACCCAATATGATCCACAAGATAACCAAAATTATCCTGAGTACACAACAAACGATCCTAATTACACTGGGGAGTACGCAGCTGAAGACTATCAATATGAACAGCAGTACGACCCGTCACTTTATCCAGAAGCTAACCAGGACCAGAGTAATCAAGATACTGATCAGTACGAAAATTACTCAGCTGCCAACTACGAAAACCAGCAACAACCGCTTGAACAAAATGAAGCTATTTCTTAATAATCGTAGATAATATATAAATATTATATATAAATATGAAAATTAATTAAGTTAGCCGACATTTAAAAATTTTTATAATTTTTTTTATTGAAGAAAACTTAAAAAACTTTAAGTGCAATTTTTAAAAAATATTTTTTTGTTCCAATTTAATAAATAAAAAAAAAATTAAAATTGTCGGCTAAGTTTAGTATTATTAAAAAATTTTTAATTTATTAATTTAATTAATTGCAATTACTTACTTAAATATGTAGACGCTTAATTATTAACTGAGCGTGAATGTAGAAAATTATAAGACAATATAAATTATGAATAATTAAATTTATCATCTTCCCGCGTTGATTTAAATTTGCCGATCATTCTCGCAATAGTCCGAGGTTCGACCTAGCGTGATCTTATTTTGCTTTGTATTTTTTTTTATCCGCATATCTATGCGCAAGTTGTTTTGAGAGCACCACGCGAAACTCGAGTTAATAAGTTATAATTTTATGTAAAGCAAAAAAAACATGTATAGAAGTTAAAAAAGATAACACAGTCGATATCACAGGTTATTGTGTAATCGCATAAAATAAAGACTGCATGTTAACAGAGTATCTCATAGAATTAAATATTAAAATTGTTATTTATAATTATAGTTTATTTTGTACTTGAGGTCTTAATATAAAGCAGGTTAGTCATGTCGGCTTTTCTAACGCGAAAACTTGCCAGTTCGGTTGGCTCTTTTGCTAAATATTCACAAGCTGGACTTTTGTCCGTTCGACATTTAAATTTATTGGAGTACCAGTCAAAAGAATTGTTAAAAGACAGCGGAGTTTCAGTACAAAATTTTACTATTGTTGACGACTTGCAAAAAACTGACAGTGCACTTGATAAATTTCGTAAGTTTTTTTTTTTAATTCATTATTATAATTTTTAAATTATTTCATTTTTTATTACATTAAAGTTAGCAGTCACATGGCCATTTTTAAATTGTATTCATCAAAATTAATTAAGTAGATATTTAATAATTTTTTAACAAATAAATTTAAGTAAAAAAATTAAAATTTTAATAAATTAAAAATGCAATTTTTTTTAAAACAGTTTTTAAATTAATTAAAGAAAATTAAAAAATTGTAAAGTCAATTTTAAAAAAATTAAATAATTCAATTTAATTATAGCAAAAAAAATTGACATGTAGAAATTTTAATAAATTAAAAATGCAATTTTTTGAAAATAATTTTTTTTAAAACAGTTTTTTTAATTAAAGAAAATTAAAAAATTGTAAAGTCAATTTTTAAATAATTAAATTGTAGAAAAAATTCCATAAGTAAAAATTAAAAAAAAAAATTATTAATGTAAATTTTAAAAATTATTTTTTTTGTCAAGATTTATTTTTGTGATAAAAATTAAAAACATTTTTAGATGCCAGTGAGTATGTTATTAAAGCCCAAGTTTTAGCTGGTGGACGAGGTAAAGGATGGTTTGACAATGGATTCAAAGGTGGTGTCCATTTGACTAAAGAGTAAGTATTTTTTCAATAAAATAATTAAAATAATTTTATTTAATAAAAAATGACACTGAAGTTAACAGGCATTAAAATAATTATTTAATAATTTTATAGACATTAAATAATTATAAAATTTAAATAAATTTTATTTAAAATTTTGAAAATCATTTTTATCATTGCAATTGATTTGTTATAAAAATTAAAAAAATTGACATTAATTAGCTAATTTCAGTATCATAATATAAAAATTCTAAATTTTTATTTTATACGACTAGATAAAATTTAATTTATTTGTTTACTTGATTACAGCCCAAAAGAGGTCAAAGAGATAGTCAAAAAAATGTTGGGTCACAAGTTAATAACAAAGCAGACGACAAAAGATGGGATTCTTGTACAAAAAGTAATGATAGCTCAATCCGTAGATATTAAAAGAGAAACATATCTCTGTATTTTGATGGACAGGTCACATAATGGACCAGTCCTTATCGCTTCACCCGCTGGTGGTGTCGACATCGAAGCAGTGGCTGAGAAGACTCCCGAGGCTGTCAAAACAATTCCACTGGATATTTATTACGGAATTGACGATAAAATAGCCAAAGAAGTCGCCGAATTTTTAGGGTTTAATGAAGAAACTATCAAGCGCAAGGCAATCTTTGAATTGAAAAATTTGTGGAAGTTGTTTGTAGATATTGACGCGCTTCAGATTGAAATAAATCCTTTTGTTGAGACTGAAGACCAGCAGGTGGTTGCAGTAGATGCTAAGATTGCGTTTGATGACAATGCGCAGTTCAGGCAGAAAGATATCTTTGCTTTAGAGGACGTCAGTGAAAAGGATCCCAGGGAAATTGATGCTTCGAGGCATAATTTGAACTATGTTAGCATGGACGGGAATATTGGGTGTCTAGGTAATTTATTTATTTATTTATAATTTACCTAGAAAATTATTAATTAATTTTTTTTTGTATCTTCAGTCAATGGTGCGGGCTTGGCGATGGCGACAATGGACATTATTAAAATGAACGGCGGAGAGCCAGCGAATTTTTTGGATGTTGGTGGTGGTGTCACGGAAGAACAAGTCTTCCATGCATTTCGGATTGTTGCAGAAGGTACTTTACTTTGAGAGAAAAAACTATTAAAAAAAAAAAATAAGCAATCTTATAAAATCTATATTATTAAGAGAGCTGGATTCGAAAATGCTCTATCTCTAGATACATAATTAAGAAATGACCTTGTATCTTGTGAACTATTGACATTTTTAAAGATATAAGCTCATCCCGATGTTACACTCATCAAGACCTTTCATTTGAGTACCCACATCAATTTTTCATATATTTCATATATTTATATATATATATATATATATGTATATATGAAAAATATATCAAAAATGCATGTGGGTACTCAAATGAAAGGTCTCGATGAGTAACATCGGGATGAGTTTATATCTTTAAAAATGTCAATAATTAAGAAATTACATTGAATCTTGTCAACTATTGACATTTTTAAAGATATAAGCTCATCCCGATGTTACACTCATCAAGACCTTTCATTTGAGTACCCACATCAATTTTTCATATATTTCATATATTTATATATATATTCTATATATGTAAATATGAAAAATATATCAAAAATGCATGTGGGTCAGCTAAGAAATTCAAAAATTGAAAATAAATTTTTCCTCTGTGAATTAATAGGATTTGTCTCAATTATTTACAATAATTTTTTCAATTTATTATTATTAATAAATTATTATATTAAATTTTCATTATTTAAATAGAAGAAATTAATTTTAATTTTTTTTACAGATCCAAAAGCTAAGGCAGTTTTTGTAAACATATTTGGAGGAATTGTCAACTGTGCGATCATAGCCAGAGGACTAGTCGCAGGTGCTAAGCAACTGAAGATCAACAAACCAGTAGTAGTTAGATTACAAGGAACAAATATGATGGAAGCTAGAAAAATACTCCAAGAATACGGAGCGCCTTTCACGATGAACAACGAACTGGACGAAGCAGCTAGAAATGTTGTTGCGACGATACACGCATAGTAAATAATCTTCTTTATCCATGTCAAAAAATCTCAAAGAATCAAAAATCAAATTTATGGAAAGTAAAAGTTGATTCTATGTGAGGTAGACAATAAGTAGCGTGCTCGCTATTATTTTATAGGCTACTGTTAAAATTAAGATGTTTTTTTAAAAAGCTAATTGTTGTTACTTAAATATAGCGACTTATATACATGTTAATTGACTGTTGAAATAATATAAGGTCTGTTTATATTTTATTCTAAAAATATATTTCTACACGATTAAATTTTTGTTATTAAAAAATTAGATGTTTTGTATATTAAATAATTTCGCTTGTGTTATCTGAATGTTTTGGGTTAATTAATAGATTAAAAAGTAATATATAAAAATTTAAATATGAGTTGATCGATAATGACAGATACAATCAAGTTCTCTGAAATGTGATTAAATATTTTTAGAAACACAATTTATAACTTAAAAGTACAATACAAATATTATATTCTAAATCTTTATCATAAAATATGAATGTATAAATTTATCACAGTTAGGTATTTAAAGCTTAGTAAACTAGTTCGTGATAAATAGCTCGGGGATAATCTTTTCAGGTATGAGATACACTGTACCCTCGGGCTTTTCAAAACCTATTTCTTTATGAATGGAAATATTTTTTCAATGACTCATACTAGTAACTAAGAAAATATTTTCTTAGATAAAAAAAAAAATCTCAAAAAATTACTTTTTATTTTAAAATGTTAATAAGTTTTGTATAAAATAAAAATAAGGACGTCAGTCGTTTATTTTTATTTTACCAGATATGGTAAAGTCTCAAGCAAAACTCGGCCGATTAAAAGAGTTTTTAAAGTCAACATAATGTTGCTCTCAATGTATCAATATATTTATAGGCGTATCAATGTGTTAAAGGTTTAATACAAGTTACTTTATTAGAAGACTACTGCCATATACGGCTCGCCATTTAAAAATCATGAAAGGTAAATGATTTCGTCATTTACAAACCATAATAACGCGAGTGTAATGAATAAGTCCATGGACCAGGTCATGTACTGTTTCACTTTGACCTGAAAAAATTCCTAAATTCATAATACATAACTAGCAACCTTGCAGTCACTATGTGACTGCCGTGACTTCTGAACTATAAATAAATAAAATTTTGCTTTATTAAATAATGAATTTTGTTAAATTGCACTGTAATTTTTTAACTATTGACGTTTTTAAAGATATAAGCTCATCCCGATATTACACTCATCAAAAGATTTCATTTGAGTACCCACATGCATTTTAATATATTTTTCATATATACATATATATATAATATATATAAAATATATTAAAAATTGATGTGGGTACTCAAATGAAAGGTCTCGGTGAGTGTAATGTCGAGGTGAGCTTATATCTTTAAGAATGTCAATAGTTCTTTAGATATATGTTAAATTGCATTGTACTTTCTTAAATATTGACGTTTTTAAAGATATAAGCTCATACCGATGTTACACTCATCAAGAGCTTTCGTTTGAGTACCCACATGCATTTTTGATATATTTTTGATATATTCATATATATATTTTATATAAATAAATAAAATATATGAAAAATTGATGTGGGTACTCAAATGAAAGGTCTTGATGAGTGTAACATCAGGATGAGCTTTATACTTTTAAAAATGTCAATAATTAACAAGATATCTGTTAAATTGCACTGTACTTTCTTAACTATAGACGTTTTTAAAAATATAAGCTTATCCTGATGTTACACTCATCAAGACCTTTCATTTGAGTACCCACATGCATTTTTGATATATTTTTCATATATTCATATATATATTTGATATAAATATATAAAATATATGAAAAATTGATGTGGGTACTCAAATGAAAGGTCTCGATGAGTGTAACATCGGGATGAGCTTATATCTTTAAAAATGTCAATAGTTCACAAGATACAAGGTCATTTCTTAATTATATATCTAGAGATAGACCATTTTCGAATGCAGTCTAAATACTTAACATCATAAATTGTCTATCGGTGAAAATGATATGAAATCTTAAAAAGGGGCAAATTCAAATCAAGACCTTTGCAATGACACTAAATTTAATCATAAAAACCCATTTGATGATATAAATACACTGACTATAAAAATTTCCTTATTCTCTTAATAATATAGATAATAGTTTACAATTATTGTTTGTTGGTAGCTGGTACTCTAATTAAGTAACTTATTAATATAAGAGAAGAAATTTCCCAACATTTATTTATAAGCAGCGTTGTTCTAAAAATTAATATGATTATTATTATTTTTTAGAGTGAAGAGATGAATAATGAATGCACGTTGTATTGTAACATTGGCTCCTTCTTCATCTTGATATTAAATGTTGAGTGAATTTGCGTGTGGTAGAGAAGAAACGTCGTCTGTGTATATATAGCTCACTTTTTTCCCCTCCTATCCAATATCAATGTTTCGGGGTAAAATAGTGGAGTGCGGGGGGTGTTACAGAAGCTTTAACGTGAGCTACCAAGTACTATTCTTGGAGAACTCAACTCAGACCTGCTTTTGCCTTCGCTAAGAAGACGCATGTTAAACGGATTTTAAAACCGACCACGCCGTCATTTCTCGAGAGGTTTTTTACTTTAAAGAAGTCTACTTCAAGTATTAAGTGCCATTATCTTTTATCTTAAGGCAACACTTATTAACGCAGTGATTGGTAGTGAGTTACTCATTTGCTGATGAGAAGAAATCAAGCGGGCTGTTACTTTCAATTGTGAATTATTGTTTTTATTTTATTTTTTATTTCAACTTTTTGTTGTTTTATTAAAAAGGTAATTTTGTTAAAACAATTTTTTTTTTAAGTGTGATAAAAATTTTAGTGTCAAAAATTATTAATTATTTTTTTTTAAAGATAAATTTATGCATATAAATATATAAAATGTCTCAATGTACGACTAACAAGAGATATTTATGTGATTTTTTTTGCGTTCTTGCATTACGATATGTTTATTTTTGTGATTTGTCTGCTGGCAAATTTACTTTTTTCAATTACGTTCATTTTAAAGTTTATGCATTTATTTGTGTGATTATTTGTGATTTTTTGACGTTTTAACTTTATTAATTTTCCTTTTTTTGGATTTTTTTAAAAACTCCAATTAATTAAAGTGAAAGTTTTTTTTTTATTTAATTATTTTTCACCAATAAATTTATTAGTGATTATTTTTATCTGACCTCTATTAAATATCTTATTTAATATTTCAATAAAAAAAAAAATTTATTAATATTCAAAACTAAAATTTAAAACTTATGTTTTAAAACTTTTATCATTTTCTTTTGCTTTATTTAAAAACTCTAATTGATAAGAAAAATTTATTTACAAAATTTTGGTATGAAATCGATGAAAACAACTGTCAAAATATTGACAAGCTATATACTGATAAATTACTCAATAAAAAAATACAAAAAGAGTGACAAATAAAGTAAACAACTGATAAAATTTAACATTACTAATTTCAGAATTATAATATAAATTTTTTTTTCAATGAAATAATCGCTTATTGATAAAAAAAACATGATATTAAAAATATTAAAAGTGAAAATAAGTTTTTATAAATACCTTATAAATAATGAAGATTTTTAATAAAAAATCAGCTGCAGGTCTTCGAAAATGACGCTGACCTGTCAATTTTAAAAATTTTTATAATAAATTATTTGCAATAAAAAATACTTATAAAAAATTGCCACAATTTTTTTTTTTAATTTTTACATGAAGAAATTTCTTTTATAATAATTTAATTACTTTTTTTTTAAACCAAAAAATTTCTTCCAAAAAATTCCATTTTTAACTTAAAAAATTTTTTTTTATAATTTATTTGTTAAAAAAATTATTAAATACCTGCAAAATTAATTTTCCTAAAATCTGATTACTTTATAATAATTAAATAACAAGTGTAACTTGACAAATAAAAAAAAATATGACAATAAAGATGACACTGAAGTTAGCAGACGTCTAAAAATTTTTGATTTATTTTTTTAATTAAATTACAACTAAAAAGATATTTCTAAAAAATTGCACTTATAGTTTTTCAAGTTTTTTACATGTAAATTTTTATTTTTAATTGTTTAATTGAAATTTTTTCAATAAAAAATTTTGAAATGTCAGCCAACTTCATTTTCATCAATAAAGTTAGCCGACATTTAAAAATTTTAAAAATTTTTTTTTATTGAAAAAATTATTACAAAAAAAATTTTATTTGTAAAAAATTTGAAAAACTGTAAGTGCAATTAAAAAAAAATTTTTTTTAATTCTGATTTAATAAATTAAAAAATAAAAAATGTCGGCTAATTTTACTATTATAAAAAAATTCCCCTAAATATCCAAGTCCCTCTAAAAAGTGAGAATCTATTTTCTAAAAATAAAACTCCATAAAAATATTTATTTATTTTAATTTTTTTCTTTTTCAGCTCTCGGCTCTTAGCATTCAGCAAAGTTAAACAGTTGGCTCAATATCTTCGATAAAACTTAAATGCTTTGGATCAACTTCTGAAAACCCGTATTTACAAAAAATATTCGTTAATAATCAACAAAAACGTTGCGCGCGCATAGCTGAATTTTATAAGCTTACGCGCACGCACAGCAAAACGCCGGTCCGAGTTGTCAGAAAAAAAAAAACGTAATCCTCTGGGAATTCAGCAACAAAAAGCACAAAATAAGTAAAAATAAAATAAAAACAATCTAGACTAAAGAATACCTTGGATGAGGAATACCTTCTGAGTCTCGTGACTCATACTGACCCACAGGCCGATATAGACAGCGCCAGCAGCGGGATAAAAAAGGAAAAAAACACATAAACATATACAAGTTGCGTCTGTGTCCGACCGCCCCACTACTTACACCGTCTTCACATTACATAGCAAACCACCATCACCATCACAATCACCATCACCATACCTACCTTCTCCGTTAGCATCTCCAGCATTCGCTGGTGTTAGACAGAGACACAGACAGAGTATAGAATTTGCCTCGTGTTCATACCACGCCGGCCGATAAAATGAATGAGAATGATAAGTCAGTCAGGAGTGAGAACTCCAACGTCGAGGAAGACGAAAGCGAGATGTTTGAGCGGGAACTCGCCGAGGATGCACAGTGGAAAAGGATACAGCAAAACACCTTCACGAGATGGGCGAACAAGCATCTTAAGTCTATTAACAAGTACATTGATGACTTGGAGTGTGATTTGTCCGATGGTTTGAATCTTGTTAGTCTCCTGGAAGTCCTGTCACAAAAACGGCTGCCTAAACACAACAAAAGGCCCAACTTTAGATCACAGAAACTTGAAAATGTCGCTGTTGCTTTGAAATTCTTGGATGATGAAGGAATACGGATTGTTAATATTGGTAAGTTTTTTTTTTATATATTTTTTAAATAATAAATAATGACATTAAAGTTAGCAGTCACTTGATTATTTTTTTTAACAAATAAATTTGTTCGAAAAAATTATTTTTGAAAAATTGTATTTTTTATTTTCTTTTTTTAATTTCTACATGTTAATTTTTTTTTAATAATTTTTTTTTGCTATAATTTATTTGTTAAAAAAATATAAAAATAAAGTTAGCCGACATCTCAAAATTTTAATAGTTTTTTTTATTCAAAAAAAATTTTTTCATTTGCTAAAAACTTCAAAAATTATGAGTGCAATTTAAAAAAAATATTTTTTAGTTATAATTTAATAAATTAAATTAAATAATTCAATAAAATAAAATAAAAAAATAAATGTCGGCCAACTTTATTATTATAAAAAAATTCTTAAAATTATTAAATATCTGCTAGATTAATTTTCATTAATAAATAAAAGACTGAAATTTTTTTTATAATTTTATTGCAATTAAATTATGTAAAAAAATTTAATTAAAAAATTCCATAAGTAAAAATTTAAAAAAATCATTAGAAATTCTTAAAAAAATTGACAGCTGTCAGCAAACTTCAGATCATATGGTAAATATTAAATTTTTAAATTATTAATTTATAGTTTAGATCAGGCCCCGCGAGATTTAATTGATGAATTTTTATTAATTGTTTTATTAAGCAATAAAAAGTTTGAAGAAGGTTATCGAATAGCGATACGATTAATCGATTTAGTGTGGTAACCCGGGCAGCCCGGGAATTTACAGACTTACTGTGTAGCATTATGTCTGTTGAGTGCATACTAATACAAGGACACTGTAATCCTTGAAATTCTTCTACTCGTAACCTGTTCTATTGTTGATATTAATGGATTATTTATTCAATACCTGGATGAGGCTCCAGACTTATTTATGTTTTTTATATAAATTTATTTTATTTCAGTTTTAGAAGATATTTTATTAATGAGCGTTTAGTGGGCTAGTTGGCTGAGTAATATAATGAGAAAATTTATAGAGGATTGTGAAACTAAAAAAAAGCCACTGTGGATCCTTGTTGGTGTCGCGCGCATTCTTAACCGCGATAACTTTGAATTTGCGGATGTTAAAATTAGTGTTATCAAAATATTAATTCACAGACTTTGGTAATTTTTAAGATTATACAACTTAATATTATTTTATTTTATTAAATTGATTTAATTTTATTTTTAAGGCAATTTATTTATTGCTTTTAGAGGATTATTTATAGATCCACGTGTAATTTAATTAGTAATTAACAAAAAGGATATAATTTGATTTTGACAATACGGGTGATAAAATATTTGAATTGCAGGCACCTAGCCAGACGTGACCTTGTAACGGTCAACAAGAACGCCCACTTTCTCTTAGCCAAACCGTGTAAAGTATTTTTTCTAAAATAATAATGATAATTGTGACGATGATCATCTTGATGTAAATATAATCTTGATGTGTGAATGCTGATGATGAAGAATCATGAGTCATTAGACGTGACTCTGTGACAAACAGATCATTTGAATTATTTTTTAAATATTTTAGCTTGTCTATTAAATATAATTATATTACATTGAAAAAAAAAATTATTTTTAAAAAAAGTAAATATTTTTATCACAAAAAATTGATTTTTTGTAAATTAATTTGTTAAAAATTTTATTTTTTAGCTGAAGATATCAAAATTGTTCTACCAGTAATTTTTTTGTTGAAAAAAAATTTTTGATTTGGAAAAATAATTTTGAATTAAAATTTTAAAGTTGTCTATTTTTAATTATTTTATTCCAAATTTAAAAAACTGTTTTTTAACAAAAAATTGTGAGAAAAATTTTTATTTCTTCAGCTAAAAAATAAAATTGTTTGAAATTTCCAAAAAATTAATTTCTTGTCAAAAAATAATTTTTTTCTTAGTATAAATTATATCAATTAAAATTAATATTTATTTTTTAAGTTCTGAATTTAGGTGTGAGTCTGTGAGAAAGTTTGTCGTTAGAGGCAATTGTGTAAATGCATTGTAACGTCATCGATGAGACGCGGTCTGATGTCATCCAATTATATTACACATTCGCACATTTTTTTATTTACACAGTTAATAATTAATAATTACGATATTAATTCAATTAAAAAAAAAAATTAGATAACGGTAGTTGAGTTTTAAATTTCAATATTAAAAATAAAAAAATGGTAATTTGTATAAATTTAAATTACTGACCGATGACGGATCAATTAAATCAGCAACTTTTGAGTTTATTGACCGATTTAAAAAATATTTATTTTGGAATATATTTCCGTTTTATCTCTCGAGTATTTTTTGATTAGTTCTCATATTTAATATTATGTATTTCGTAATTTATAGAGCATCTACGAGGGTTCGTTTAAAAATTACACGCTGACTCTTTAAAACTAGTTTTAGTAACAAACAAAAGCTAATATTGTATTACACTCTACAATTTACAAAAGTGTAAATGATACTCCAGTTAATATAAATTTAATTTTTAAATTGCAAAATAAGCTTGGAGTTAAAATATAAAGTAATAAAAAAATACGAAGAAATAGTTGATAATAAAAAAAGCAATTTAAATTGGGTGTGACAAGCAACAGCGTGTAAATTTATGATTTATTAATTGGAGTAATAGCTTACATGGCTTTCGTTTTAAATAAACTCCACATAAGTCATCATTAACTATAGTTTTTTTATCACAAATAAATATTATTTTTATTTTAAGAAGTAGGTTACAAGATTTGATTTAATTATCAAGGTTCAATAAGAAGATTAATAAGTTTTTAATTATTTAAATAATCTTGAAATACTTTTAGTAAGATATGAAAATTTTTTAATTTAAAAATTGATAAAAATAATAACTAATTAAAATTAAATAGTGAGATATAATATGAAGATTGTAATTCAAACTGTGAATCGATGTAAAAAACATGGATATAAGATTAACGAACTCTATTGAAAAGAAGACATGTAATATTAATGAATAGAAAGATGTGTCAGTTACGTTTGAGAAGTAATGACGTCATCGGTTGGTAATTGCTTAAAATAACTACTATGAATCGGTTGGGCACTCTCGTCTTCTTTCCGAAACTCGTTAGAGTAGTTTCTCTTTTTATTTTATTTGTCCTTCTCTCTTTCTATCGCCAACAATCCACCTGTAGCTCTTACAATGCTCGCACGAGTACTGAAGTACATGACACAGCTCAGAGCATGATCTCTGATTCTAAATCTTTAAATAAAAACCAAATTGCCACGTTCCTTATCGCCTTGAACGCAATCTTTACACAATAGTCCGGATGATTTATATCACCAGGTGTTCCGACTAATTACCGCTTCAATTAGATTTTATTTTTCTTCTTATAAAATATTTTATTTAGCTATTTTAAGAATAAATAAATAAAACTTTACTTAATATTAAATAATGAATTTTGTTAAATTGCACTGTACTTTCTTAAATATTGACGTTTTTAAAGATATAAGCTCATCCCGATGTTACACTTATCAAGAGCTTTCATTTGAGTACCCACATGCATTTTTGATATATTTTTCATATATTCATATATATATTTGATATAAATATATAAAATATATGAAAAATTGATGTGGGTACTCAAATGAAAGGTCTTGATGAGTGTAACATTGGGTTGAGCTTATATCTTCAAAAATGTCAATGGTTCACAAGATACAAGGTCATTCCTCAATTATGTATCTAGAGATAGAATATTTTCTTATTTTCTTAATAATATTGATATTTATCACAAAATTTGAATCTGTCATTATGAATCTTAATTTTGGATATACAAGTAAAATATTGGTTCTTAAAAAAAACACTTTTTTTTTTACAAAATTAAATTCTGATCAATTCTTGTTTAATAAATTTTTTTTAGGATCAATATTTTCGCCATAATATCAAATATTTGACCTTCTTATTTTAAAATTGCGGCAAAAATTTTGTCCCTACTGATGAATAATTATTTTACTGTTATTTAATATAAAACGAGGATATCGACCTGATTTAAATAAACAATAATTGAGTCATTGATCTTGAAATATTCCGTCTTTTTTGATTGTATGATTCAGAAAATAAATGTTCGCCGAAGACACTTGTAAATTCTATTTTAGCAGTTTACTGTCACACTTTTATGTACGCCCACGTTTTTTATTTTTATTTTATTATTCTAAGAATATTATTAGTATTGTACTGTCATACGCCAGGTATTCTTGATGATAATAACAAAATAAAATTACATTAGACATTAAATGCATTAGCGAATATTTTAAATACTTTTAATGAGAAAATTATTCATAAGTATGAAATGTGATGATGAGCAATAGATTTTCCATTGATGATAAAAATTTTTAATTAAAAATTAACAAACAAAAATCCATTAATTATAAATTATAAAGAAGACTATTGAAGAGTTGTTTAAAGAACTCGTTTAAAAATAACTTTGTATATTGAAACTCTTGACATTAACAGTGAAATAATTCACTGTGTATGTATAAATATCTGAAGACATACTTATAAAATTTTTTATTGCAGATTCATCAGACATCGTTGACTGCAAGCTGAAACTGATACTGGGACTAATATGGACCCTGATTCTCCACTATTCGATCTCGATGCCCATGTGGGATTACGACGATACGGAGGAGGCGCAAAAAGGAGCGACTCCCAAGCAGAGATTGATGCACTGGATCCAGGCTAAGTTACCTGAGCTACCGATAAACAACTTTACATCTGATTGGAATGACGGAAGAGCCGTTGGAGCTCTTGTTGATGCGGTTGCACCGGGTCTCTGCCCTGACTGGCCTGATTGGAACCCCAAGGATGCTGTTCAAAATGCTTCCGAAGCAATGAGCCTCGCTGATGACTGGCTTAATATACCTCAGGTATATTTTTTTTTTATTATAGATAAACTCGGATATTTTTGCAAAATTTTTTAGTTAAAAATGATAAAATTGATTTTTAATCAGATATAAGCTCATTCTGGCATTACACTCGTCGAGACCTTTCATTTGAGTACCCACATCAATTTTTCATATATTTTATATATTTATATATATTATATATATGTATATATGAAAAATATATCAAAAATGCATGTGGGTACTCAAATGACAGCTCTTGATAAGTCCAACTTTGGGGTGAACTTATATTTTTAAAAACGTCAATAGTTAAGAAAGTACAGTGCAATTTAACGAATATCTTGTGAACTATTGACATTTTTGAAGATATAAGCTCATCCCGACATTACACTCATCGAGACCTTTCATTTAAGTACCCACATCAATTTTTCATATATTTTATATATTTATATATATATGTATATATGAAAAATATATCAAAAATGCATGTAGGTACTCAAATGAAAGCTCTTGATGAGTGCAACATCCGGATGAGCTTATATCTTTCAAAACGTCAATATTTAAGAAAGTACAGTGCAATTTAACAAAAGTCATTATTTTATAAAGCAAAATTTATTTATTTATATTTCACAAGTCACGACAGTCACATAGTGACTAAAGGTTGCTAGTATATTTTATTCATTTATTTAAAAAAAAAAAATATCTTTTTGACAAATAAATGATAAATTATCTTCTAATTTATTTTTTTTATTTTCTAGCTAATTAGCCCAGAAGAAATGGTCAATCCTAATGTCGATGAGCTGTCTATGATGACTTATTTGTCGCAATATCCTAACGCGAAATTGAAGTCCGGCGCACCTTTACGTGCCCGTACTAATCCCAACAGGTAAAATATTTTTCAAAATAAATAAATTAAAAAATAATTAGTTACAATAATAAAAAAAAAAAGAAAAATACTGAATAAATATAATAATTAAGTGATTAATAATAATTTATTTCATTTTTTGGTCGCAGCGTTCCTCCGCCCCGGTAAGTCGGGATGCGAAAGTATTTATTTTGTTAATTATTGATTGACGCATTAATCATTGCCGTAGTAGTCTTATAAAAAAATTATAATTCATCAAAGGGAAATATTACGCCTCATCTAATAAATATTAATGTTTGAAAACATCTAACTCGACAAATTCATAATCATAAATTTTATTTTATAAAATTATTAATTAAGTTTTATTTTTATTTAATAAAGCTGGTGTGCAAGCGTGTGGTAATTATATAATTATTAAAAAATAGATTGTTTAACGCTTGTAACCGACTGGCAATATTAATGCGGATGTTTAAAGTGTGGGCAGGAAAAGTAACTTTTCATTTAATTAAAATCGACGAAATAATTTTACAAACTTCTAAAATTTATTGAATATTCTAGAGTTCGTGCTTATGGACCGGGTATTGAACCAAAGGGTCCCATAGTCAGTGCCCCGGCGAACTTCACCGTTGAAACATTCTCAGCCGGCAAGGGTGACGTCGAAGTAACTGTAGACGATGCGATGGGACACAAATTGCCAGTAGACATCAGATTTAACAACGACAGAAATTTGACGTACTCTGTGTCGTACACACCGAAGACTGAAGGTCCTCACAAGGTTCGTGTGCTCTACGGTGGTCGTGAAATCCCGAAAAGTCCTTACACTGTCGCAGTTGAAGGTGTTCCTGGTGACCCTAGTAAAGTTACTGCCAGTGGACCTGGTCTGCAGCCCGATGGTGTCGTAGTAAATCGACCAACGTACTTTGATATTTTTACTAAAGATGCAGGTCGTGGGGTACCTGAAGTTATCATTCTTGATCCTCAGGTAAAATTATTATTTTTTAATCAAATAAATTTTTTTTATAAGTATTCAGACTGCATTCAAAAATGCTCTATCTCTAGATACATAATTAAGAAATTACATTGAATCTTGTCAACTATTGACATTTTTAAAGATATAAACTCATCCCGGTGTTACACTCATCGAGACCTTTCATTTGAGAACCCACATCAATTTTTCATTTATTTCTTATATTTATATATATTATATATATGTATATATGAAAAATATATGAAAAATGCATGTGGGTACTCAAATGAAAGCTCTTGATGAGTGTAACACCGGGATGAGCTTATATCTTTAAAATATATATTATATATATGTATATATGAAAAATATATCAAAAATGCATGTTGGTACTTAAATGAAAGCTCTTGATAAGTGTAGCACCAGGATGAGCTTATATCTTTAAAAACGTCAATAGTTCAGAAAATACAGTGCAATTTAACAAGTCATTATTTAATAAAGAATTTATTTTTTACAGAGTTCAAAAACATCTGTACCAGTTAAATTACGTCAAACATCACCCGACGTCTGGCGATGTGAATACGTCTCACCAATAACTGGTTTACATTCGGTGAACGTCTTCTTCGCGGGTAAATTAATACCTAAAAGCCCGATGGGAGTGAACGTCGCGCCATTGTCAGATGCTAAAAAATGCCGCGCTTATGGTCGCGGTTTATTAGCCAACGGCGTCAGAGTCAAAGACATAGCAGACTTTGTAATAATCACCAAAGATGCAGGTGAAGGTATTCCCGAAGCACGTTGCATCGGACCTGGAGGTGTCAACTTACCGGTCACCATAAATAAAATCGACGCGAACAACTACAAGTGTCACTACTTGCCAGTCAAAGAAGGAAGACACGTGGTGATGATCACCTACGGCGGCAAAGAAATACCCAAGTCGCCGTTTGAAGTCAATGTTGGTCCGTACAAAGAGTCCGCTATCCGCGTATTCGGTCCTGGACTTAACGGCGGGATGGTCAATCATCCAGCGAGATTCACTGTTGATACTAATGGCGAGACTGGAGCTCTGGGCTTTTCAATAGAAGGACCGTCTAAAGCCAAAATCGACTGTCATGACAATGGTGACGGAACTGCGGACGTGACTTATTTACCAACAGCCGCGGGACCCTATGCTGTTCATATTCTTTGTGACAACGAGGACATTCCAAAGAGCCCGTACATTGCGATGATTCAGCCTGAAGCGGATTTCCATCCGGATAAAGTGGAAGTACATGGACCGGGTATTCAACCTGAAGGCGTGGCACGTGATAAACCCACGCAGTTTATCGTCGACGCTAGAAAAGCTGGACAAGCTCCACTGGACGTTACTATTCAAGATGCATTGGGACGTGATGTGCCAGTTAAACTGGAGAATAAACATGATGGTACTGTGCAAGCACACTATGCACCAACATCTGGCTCTCAGCATGTTGTTATGGTAATTAATGTTTATTTTTATAAAATTCACGAATTAAAAATACTTTTTTATTAATAAAAATTATTAATATTATTTATTAATTAATTATTAATATTTTTATTATTAAAAATTTTATTTTTTGAATTGCTAGTTAATTATTTAAATTTATTATTTATTATTATCATCATTATTATTATTATTATTATTATTATTATTATTTACTAGTATAATTAATTTGTTTTTCTTACAACTTGTCGTTTGCAAAAGTATCAACTTTTGGTTTTTTAGACGTGATTAGCTTACTAAAAAAACTTAAAATTTACTGAATTATCACTAAACGTGTGTCTTGAGTTTCTAACTCATATATTTTTTTTTCTATTTATTTTTTTAATAAGAAAAATCCTAAAAATCGTCAAATACCTGCTAATTTTAATTTCACAAAAATTTTTTAATAACTTAATTATTTTAACTAAATTAAAAAAATGTTAATTTTTTTTAAATTAAAAAACCATCGGCTGTTTTTAGTATCATAATTTAATTAAATAAAACAAACCGACTCTAATAAATTAATAAATATAATTTTTGAATTATAAATTTTGAGATAATTGATTTTTTGAGAACATTTTATTTTTTTAATTAGAATAAAATTTCAAGTGTCAATCAACTAGGCCAGTGTCAATAACTGGGTCTTTTACCTTAGTATAATTAATATTTATTATTATTATTATTATTATTATTATTATTATTATTATTATTTGTTTAGGTAAATTATGGAGGAGTTGCTACAAAAAAATCACCCTACAGAGTAAAAGTAGCCTCGCCATTAAACCCAGCGATGGTTGCTGCATTTGGTCCCGGTTTGGAGAAAGGAATAAAATCAAACACACCCACGCATTTCAACATAGATTGTCGTGAAGCCGGTACCGGAGACCTGGACGTCACTATGAAGAGTCCAGACGGACATGACTTACCAATCTCATTAACAGACAACGAAGATGGAACTTACACGGTTGATTATGTAGCTCCTGCACCGGGTACATACACCGTCAACCTTAACTACGGTGGCCTCAAAGTCCCTCAGTGCCCCATCAAGGTCAACGTTCAACCTCACGTCGACGTGTCCAAAATCAAAGTCGAGGGGCTTGAACCAAGTGAGTGTTCATTATTTTAATTACATGCTAAATTTATCAGTCAGAGACTTAACTGTTATTATTTAGGCTACGATAATTGGTCGAAGACGTGGGCTTCACTCGTAAATTGTTGTAATTTATAGACCCGTGGGACCTATCGCGTTTAGTCACCAAGTAATACGCGGAAGTAATTAGCAAATGATTTATTGGTTTTTACTGAGATAGATTTTATTTAATATTCTTTTGAGTAATAATATGTTTTTAAGTTCAGGACAAGAACAAGGATTACTTAGATGTACTCGCGTGTTATTAAGCTGGTAGTGCGCCAGTACTAAAATAATTCAAGGTGAATTATGATAATTTTTTTTTTCACCGTCGAAATATTTTAATTTATTATTACGATTAAAGTATAATTTAATTGTTTTATTAGAGCTTAAATTATTTTTATGAGATTGATTTTTAGAGTAATTTATTTTTTAATGATAATTTTAATGAATGAAATTTATATAACTATATATTCTTACGAATCAAAATCAGATTTTGTGAATTTAGCTCAGAAATTGTCCCCGGTTTACGATTACCAAGTCTTTCCCGTCTACCCTCCACCGATGTTTATTTTCAGATCTCACAAATTCCTCGGTACGATTACGTAGCCTTTAGCTTAATCTAAAAATATTATAACTTAAATTTTACTTGACAAAATTTATCTTTTCAATTTTAAAAATCTATAAAAGAATATAAATTTAGATATTTTAAAAGGCAAACAAATTTTTTTTAGCTTTTTTGATTATAGATGACTAGGTGATTTTTTTACTGGAAGTGATTTTTTATTAATTTAACTAACACACGAATATTTTATTTCATATGAATGAACCTTTTTATTCACAATAAAATGATTGATGTTGTTATTCAAAAATTAGATTTATTTTATTTATTTATTAATTATGAAATAAAATATTCTTAGTGTAAATTTAATAGTACTTACGTACACAATTATCGGAGGTACTCAAGTCATTTTTTTTATAAATATCTCAAACTCAATTGATTAATTATTAAAAATTTCGGTAATTATTTACAAGTGGGGTCCACCATTTTTATTTTCATTTTTTTGAACAAAATTTTTATTTAAATTTATTGATATAATTTTTTTTTGAAAAAAAAAAAAAAAACTAAAAAATGAATTAAAAAAAAAAATAAATAATTGAAAAAAACAAAAAAATAACAAATTTTACAAATTTTCAAAAAAAGTTATAAATTGTTTAAAAAATTGTGATATTCAACTTTTTTTAAAAAAAAAAAAACAGCAAAAAAAGATAAAATAGAAATTTTATTCAAAAACATGAGAGCCAAAATTTTTTCCAAAGTTTTTGTAAGGCAAAAAAAGACTATCGAAA
>CAJNRD030001120.1:17491422-17610687 GCA_905319865.3 Cotesia congregata
AAAAAAAATAAAATAGAAATTTTTATTCAAAAACATGAGAGCCAAAATTTTTTTCCAAGTTTTGAAGGCAAAAAAGCTATCGAAATTTTTATTTTTTTCTTTCACGACATTTTTTTATCATAAAAGCGCTGTAAAAACAAGCAGAATAAAAAAAAATTAAAAAATGTTAATTTTTCACTTAGATATGGCCAAAAATAGTAAACAATTACTAAAATTACCAATAATTTTTTAAAAATAAAAACATAAAATTATTTAATTAATTTTAAAGCATTAATAATGCTAATAAAAAATGCTTGTGCGCCTCCGTGTAAATAAATCCAAACAGCTAGTCTTCCCATTGACGCTTCCCGTCAAAAATGTGAGCGCAATTTACGCTACTTAGCATCTTTAATAAATTAATAAATTAATTAATAATAATTAGAATAATAAATAATAAATAATAAATAATCGGTAATAAAGTAAGAAGATAAAATATAAAGCAAAAGCACGTGAAAACGGAAATTATAGCGGCACCAGTCAACAGTCTCCAGCAATTCCGCGTGATTACCCAGGACGCTGGCAAGGCAGCAGATTTCCAAGTAGTAATAACAACTCCGTCGGGTAATAGAGTCAAGGCTCATATAATTCCTGCCCACGACGGCTACTTGGTTAATTTTACGCCGACCGAGCTCGGAGAGTACCTGTTGGGAATAAGTTTTGGCGGTGAAGCAATAACATCATCGCCTTACCGCTTAAATTGCGTCCACGGCAGCGATCCGTCCAAGGTCCGTGCATCTGGACCGGGTCTTCACCAAGGTCTAGTCTCCAGGCCAGCGGAATTCGTTATTGACACCCGGGGTGCAGGGCAGGGTGGCCTCGGTGTCACAGTCGAAGGCCCTTGCGAAGCTGCGATTAATTGCCGGGACAACGGCGATGGCACTTGCTCCGTTGCTTATTTACCAACCGAACCCGGTGATTACGGCATCAATATCACCTTCAACGACCGGCATATACCCGGATCGCCATTTCAAGCCATCATCAAGCCCCAAGCGGATCTCTCCAAGATCAAGGTCACCGGAAATGGCATTAAGCCTCATGGTTAGGAGCCGCGTGGAACGTTTGCTGCTCGATTACTGCATGACGTTTTTTTTTTTATTTTTTTTTATTAATTTAATTCGTAATTTATTATTAATTATTATTACTATTTTATAAATTTATCTCACTTGTATTTTTTAGCCAGCCCTTTCCTGCTTCTTCACCCACTTTTTACTCTATTTATTTATTATTATTTGACTGAGTTATTTTTTATCTATAATATTAATAATAATTATTTATTAATCAGTATGACGTGTGCAGCTTGTATTTTTTTTATAGTGATTAATAAGTTTAAAAATTTTTTGCTACAAATTATTAGTGCAGTCAGTTAATTACTTATTTATTTTTTTTTTTTACTAATTATGTTAAATGATTTTTATTTTTATAATTACAGGCCTGGGTGTTAACATCCCGACAGAATTCACCATCGACACGCGAGCTGTACCCAAGACAAACGGCGATGATAATAAATTATCCTGCTCGATTTTAGACCCCAGTGGTGGAAAAATGGAGAAAATAATAACTCCGCAAAATGATGGAACTTATCGCGTTAGTTACACGCCGTTTGAAGAGGGAAGGCACACTATTGATATTCTTTATGATAATGTTCCGGTTCCCGGATCGCCATTCTCGGTTAATGTCAAGAGAGTTTGCGACCCACGGAAATGCAAAGCCTATGGTCCAGGATTGGAAAAAGGATTTGTTGGTAAATCTAATCGATTTACGGTTGAAACTAGTGGTAAGAATTATTATATGATTAATTTGAATTTTTTTTTAATAGTTTTAGTATATATTTTAATGGAAGTTAATATTGATTAATAATATTTAAAATTCATTGAGTTATTATTATTATTAGTTAAAAAAATTTTTAATTAAAGCTCATCCTGGTATTATACTCATCAAGAGCTTTCATTTGAGTACCCACATGCATTTTTGATATATTTTTCATATATACATATATATTTTTAAGATATAAGCTCATCCCGGTGTTACACTCATCAAGAGCTTTCATTTGAGTACCCACATGCATTTTTGATATATTTTTCATATATACATATATATAATATATAATATATATAGATATATGAAATATATGAAAAATTGATGTGGGTGCTCAAATGAAAGGTCTTGATGAGTGTAATATCGGGGTGAGCTTATATCTTAAAAAATGTCAATAGTTCACAAGATATTTGTTAAATTGCACTGTACTTTCTTAACTATTGATATTTTTAAAGATATAATCATATTCTGATGTTACACTCATCAAGAGCTTTCATTTGAGTACCCACATGCATTTTTTATATATATTTCATATATTATATATATATAATATATAAAATATATGAAAAATTGATGTGGGTACTCATATGAAAGGTCTTGATGAGTGTAATGTCAGGGTGAACTTATATCTTTAAAAATGACAATAGTTCATGAGATACAAGGTCATTTCTCAATTATGTATCTAGAGATAAAGACAAAACAAAAATAGTAATTATAATTTTTATTATTAAAAAAAAAATTAATCATAATTATATTAATTTCAGATGCAGGCAATGGAGGACTAGGTTTAGCAATTGAAGGTCCAAGTGAAGCTATCATGACTTGCACGGACAATTACGACGGGTCTTGCAGTGTCGAGTACGTACCAACAGAACCCGGTGAATACGACGTAGCCATAAAGTTCGACAAGGAAAACATCCCCGGGTCGCCCTTCAAAGTTCAAGTAGAAAACGGCATTGATGCCAAAGATGTAACTGCTTATGGACCTGGACTAGAACCTCAGATGATCCGCGAAGGAATCCCCGCGCAATTTGTCGTAGATACCAGCAAATGCGACCCAGCGCAACTGGACATAAAGTTGAAGACCGACAAAGGCCAGATGCAGAAGCCTGACATCAAGCACCGTGGCGACGGAGTCTACGAAGTGACTTATCAACCCCCTGCTGCTGGAAGCAACATCCAGGTTGGTGTACTCTACGGGGATCAAGACATCCCGGGAAGTCCTTTCAAGTTCCAAGTGAATCCGACTGTCGAGCCCAATAAAGTGGTGCTCTCCGGACCAGGAGTCGCTTCAGCGTGCACAGCATCTTTTCCTGTGGACTTTATCGTCGATACTTCCAAAGCTGGCTACGGAGACCTAGAAGTTCAAGTCCTGGGACCCGACCAAGTGCCTCGCAAAGTTGGCATTCAGAATATTGGAGATGGCAAGTACAAAGCTACGTATTTGCCTGATGACTGCGGTCGTTATAAAGTAAATGTTAAATACGGAGGCAAAGAAGTTCCCGGAAGTCCAGTCAGTGTCCAAAGTGTGTCAACTGGTAAAGCTGATAAGTGTAAAATCAAAGAGGGCATTCAGCAAACTTTGGCACAGGGCGAAGAATACTGCATCAGTGTGGACACCGAGAATGCTGGTCGAGGTGCTGTCACATGTCGCATTCGTTCGACTTCTGGAAGGTGAACTAAATATTATTTATTAAATAATGAATTTATTATTATTTAACTAGTTGCTTGCAGGTATTTTTAAATAATCCCGGGAAAAATAGAGCGGAAAAAATAGACCCGGAAAAAATTTTTAAGTTATAAAAAATAACATCTTTACATAATCCCAACTAAAATTGTGTTAAAAAAAAAATTGAAAAAATTTTTAATTATCAGATATATTCACCCGAGGATCGTATGAGTGCTCATACCGACAATAGTGTGGTGAAAATAGTTAATAAATAAATGAAAATTGAGTAGTCTTCAAGTGGATCAGATCTCTTGGCTTAAAATAATAAATGCTCTTTAATAAATAAAAACACCGATTTTATAATAATAATAATAATAGTCATAATAATAATGATATTTTTTTATAACAAAAAATGGAGCAATCATTCTAAGAGTGCTTATTTTTCAGGAAAATTGTGGGAGTGATACATTATTATTATAATTTTTATTTTATAATAATTTAAATGAAATAATAGGAATTTTTCATCTTTAAAATTTTTTCCGGTCTATATTTTCCGATTACCATTTTGAAATAAACAGTTTAATTTTAATTTTTAGACACTGGGTTGCTTATTAATGTTGAGTTGATCTATATTCCATTGAAATATGTAAATTAAAATTGAACGGTTGAAAGAAGAGGGAAGATGAAAATTTAAAAACTTTCAAGAACTCCTTCAAGTTTATTTCTGTTATTCGAAGCTCATTTATCTTTCTCTCGTTTCCGCTTATAACTTCCTGAATCTACAAATTAACTCACACGTTCATCTTATTGGAGAGCTAAAATAAATAAATACATATATTTACTCACAAAAGTATGAGATATTGCGTGACACATGTCATTCGTTATAACTTCGATACAAAAACTACTTTTTTTTTTTTTCTTTTTATTATTTATAAATTCATGCTCTGAGAAAATAGTTGTCAAGACAAATTAGCGATAAGTGAACGGCAATTTTACAGTATCTCTTGTGAAGACAATGAGCGCCAAAGAACGTTGACAGACGTATTCCATTGGAGCTGACAGACATGCATTAGTTTTGGCTAACACCTAAAGTGTCTGCAGTGCATATATTATCATACTAGTATGAGCGAAAGCTAATTGCGTATTTGCGTATATCTGTAGATAAGTACTTGTGACAAAGCGTGTCTGATTGTACTTGGACATGTTTCACTTGACTGGTATGATACTTAACTTAACTCTTGTGATACTTAGCCGGCTATTTAATTGGAAATTTTATTCTCAACTCTATGCTAATTGAACACGATGTTTTCTCATCTTTACTTGCTGGGTTTATACGCTGATACTTTAGAGCTTTTGGCAACTGTTCAAGAAATTCTGATTATTGTCATGGTTGATTATTTACATACATTACTGTATCAACGATATTATAGCTTATAGAATTTATTATTTTAGATTTTATTTTATTTTTCCAATGAAATCTTTAATTTTTACACTTTTTCTTGTTTTTCTTAAATTGTGAAATTTAACTTGCATATATAAATAAATTATTAATTATTTAAATCTATATAAATATAACTTGAATTATTTTAAAAATATTGAATATCATTAAAATTCTAAATAATTCAATAAAAATTTATTTATTACTAATTTTTGTTTTTATAAACTTTAAATCAACTTAATATAAATATGTAATAGTAATTGTGTGACTATAATATCAATATGTATTTTTGCTACTTGGCGTATAGTTAAATAAATAATTATTTTATCAAATTTCAGTGAAGTGGTGGACATTGATATCGAAGATAATGGAGATGGAACAGTAAATATTTATTATACTGTAGCTGATGCTGGAGAATACACCCTTAATATTAAATTTGGTGGTCAGCCAGTGCCAAATGGCTTCTATACATTTACAGTACGTACTAAATAATTTTTTTATTTTATTTAATTGCTCTTAAGAAATCTACTATCGCATTATTATTTATACTACAAATGTTACATGATGTCATAGTTTAGTGTATTATATATATATACATACCCAGAAAAAAAATTAACTTGAATCATGTAAATAATTTTATTTATTTATTTATTTATTTCAAGTTATTTTAAAGAACATCTTCGTGATTTGAGTAGAAAAATTTTTAAATTAAGAAATTTTTCTTTTAGTAAATTTTACTTGAAGTAAAATTCAAAAATTTTTTGTCTTGATTTAAAATAATGAAACTCTTTAAAATTATTTTTTTGGCTCAAAAATTCTTCTCTTGATTCAAGTTATTTTTTTTTTTTTTCCAGTGTAAATAATTTTGAAGAACTTTTTACTCTTGATTTCAGTAGAAATATTTTTAAACTAAAAAATTTTTCTTTAAGTAAATTTTACTTAATTCAAGAATTTTTTGTCTTGATTCAAGTTAATTTTTTTTTCAGTTTATAAGTATAAGAAATATTATTAATCTTATTTTAAATTATTAATAATACTTATTATTCATCATAAAAAATTCCAAATGAAATAAATTACAAATTATCATAATAAAACGTCAACGTAAGATTTAAGAAAGCAGCTCAATAATAATTACTGCAGCCGACAATAAACCAGACAACTATGATGGCTATTTTCTTTACGTCTGTATAAAATGTTTGGCTGCACCGCGACAATCAAAATCTCACAAAGGATTTATTTGCGTCAAGACAAATGAATCTGTGTGATACATAAAGCAAAACAGGTAGTAAAAGAAATAAATATCGCTGGCGAAGAGTGAAGAGATGAACTTTTTCCGTCACGATATAGGATTCTGTATCGTGATCTTGGAACTAGATTACAACTATTCGAAACAGTCTCTCCCGTTTCCCGAATTGCTTGTAACTTATTAAATTTATGTGGGGGTGAGTGGGGGCGTAAATCTGTATCTAACTATAGAGACTGACACGTCCGGAATATTGTCGCGGAGTTTCCAGTCTAACAGTTCGCGTCGTAGTGCCGTCGGAATCGCATCGACGTCTTCTTCTGTTTATCAGTGATAATTAACAATTACTGTCAATTGTATTCAACATAGTTTTTATAACTATATATGTTAATTATAGACTCAAAAAATTTTATTTGTTTATTTGTTTAAAAACAAATTAAAAAAGGTATTTTATATTTTTTGGATTTAATAATTTATAAATAGTGTGAATGTTTAATTTTATTTTTTTCTATTTAATTATTGTCACACTTATGGGGAAAAAAATGTTTTTTAAAAGCGTTATTTAATATAAATATAAATCTATAAATTAAATTTAAAGACTTGTAAAATGAAATTTTATTCGTACTATTTTAAATAGCAACCAACGGGCTTTCTTGAATTTATAAACGTACAAGAGAGATTGTGGGTGGACTTGGTGACTGGTGAATTGATGCTCCGGATTAAATTAAACATTTTTAGACGGCTAGATATTATTTTTATAGAAAATAAAAATTAACCAAGTCTCTAAACATAAATTTTTATTGTGTCTCTTAGCACAGTATTTTTTTAGTTAGAAAAAAAATCTTTTTGTTTGAAAAAAAAAAATTACAAAGGTAAAAATTAAGCAAAGTGTAGAGAAAAAATTAAATAAATAAACAAAAAAAATAAGTAATTTGATGATGATAGAAATGTCGACAGCTGCAACTCTAGTAGATCCGCGTGGATTCACCGAGACGCTAGCTCCAAAATAACTAATCAAAGCGTGACGAAACGCCTGTTGCTTCTTCAGCTTTTTAATCAGACTTTTTTAATTAATTTTTTTTTTTTTATGCACTCGCTATTAATAAATCTAGTTAATTAAATTTTTACGGGTTTGGATTTTTCATTAGTGACAGCTAAAGTGATGAACTTTTATAATAATGGAGACCATCTGCAAACAATTGTTAACATTTTGTTAGCGATCTAGATTTAACTCTGTAAATCCAGCTTATTTCTATCACATTCCTTAATAAATTTAAGTGGGAGCTTAAATCTATTATTGTTAGCGATTGTTGTTTATATCATCTCTTCACACCTAGAGTATCATCTAGTTGGTTTAGTTCTAAGATTGTCCAGGTTTAGAATTTTATTTAATTTTAGGTAGTTATAATCAGCTAAAAAATTTTTAAAATTTTAACTAGGATCATTTTTCACTTGTCAAAGTTATTAGTTACTAGCATAAATTATCGAGATTATTTATGTGCTCTGTTAATGCGTTATTTATCAACGTAATAAGACAAACCTCGTGACAAGATCCAATTCAAGGTTTTTGCTTAGATTTTACGTAATGATTTTATATTAGCCAGGATTGGGTTGTGAAATCAATTAAAAAAAAAGAATTTTTTTTCATTTTGGAAGAAAATTTTTTTCAAAAATTTTAATAAAAAATTGCATTAATTGAAAATTTTTAATAAAAAATCACATTAAAAATCTTAATAAAAAATTGCATTAATTAGAAATTTTTAATAAAAAATTACATTAAAAATTTTAATAAACAATTTTTAATAAAAAATCACGTTGAAAATTTTATTAAAAAATTATGTTTAAATTTTTATTAATAATCTTAATAAAAAAATGCATTAAAAATTTTAATAAAAAAATTGCATTAATTACAAATTTTTAATAAAAAATTACATTAAAAATTTTAATAAAAAATTGTATTAATTAAAAATTTTAATAAAAAATTGTATTAATAAAAAATTTACCATAATAAAAAATGATTAATTATTTAATAATTTTTCAGGCATCAGAAGAATACCGTGAACAGAGTCTCCATAAGACATCAGGCCGAAGATCCCACAAAGAACGTGTAATAGAAAAGCACAGCTCAAGTGTCCAAGAAAGTTCGAGATTTACACGGCGTAGCACAAACCAGCACGACAGTGCTACTCAATATAACTCAATCCGTCTGAACAGCATCCCTTTGCCATCAGGAGACGGTACAGTGACATGTAAGTACTTTTCTTCTATTTATAATTAACATAACCCGGATTAAATGGTCCATTGTAGATTGTACTTGGCATATACACCAAGTCCAAGTGTTAACATATTAACATCAAAAGTGAGCCAAAAATTGATTGCTTTTAGCAGTAAAAAATAATTTATTTAATTTACCTCCAGTCTAACATAAGGGCAATAATTTATTGTTATTTATTAAAGCGTTTAATCGGTGGGTTGACAGGAGTGACAAGTTCATAGTACTTGTAGTGTGAATCTCAATAATTTAACTTAAGTTGATACTATATGTTATATCTTTGTACTCTATCTTGGACGACACAAGTATAAACATCAGCAAGTAGACCTTCTATCTAATCCCACTGCTCGGCATAATACCTTAGTAATAGTATGCCAAGAATATGCGTAGAGAGATGAATGTTATGAGATGTCGTAAGCTTGCCATTCGTGTTATTAATATTGACCGATGATTAAGTGCTACCGAGTGCACATTTCATCAATTGGATTTATTTTACAATCCCTGGAGATTATTAACAGTTAATAATCAGTGTTTAACAATTGAAAATTTTTTTTTCATCATCAAAGATGTTAGTCTTGAACTTAAGGATAATTAATTGCTGAGATATGATTAATGATTAATGATTAACACGGATTTTCATTAATCCTTGGGCGTTAATCTTGGAATTTAAACACTCAAGTGACAAATGAGCCACAACTTGTCCATGCGGTTGCGATTAACGTTACGCATCATTAATTAAATCTTGATGTTGAGTTTTGCCAGTAATGCTTTTATATTTCCTTTGGCCCGCGGTCCAACGCCAGAAAATTCAAACATCGGTTTCCTGTCTGTCTTTATGTATTTTCATGTTTACAAAAATTTTTTTATTTTTTTAATAATATTTTATTAAAATTTTAATAATAATTTTTTATCAAAATTTTAATAATAATTTTTTATTAAAACTTTATCAAAATTTTAATAATAATATTTTATTAAAATCTTAACAATAATATTTTGTTAAAATTTTATTAATAATATTTTATCAAAATTTTAATAATAATTTTTTATTAATTTATAAATTGTTAACTCTATTTTTCAAGTCGGTAGTTGTAAAATATTAACAAAAATTTTATTTTAAAAGTTATTATTATTTTAATTTAGTTTTTTTTTGTTTTGATTACCTTGGCTTAAAAATATCGGATAAAAAATTAAAATATAATTTAGAAATTAAATATTTGAGATATATACTTATAGATAAATTTTTTAATCTTCTTAAATTTATTTTAAGTATTTAATTCTTATTTATTATAAGCTTTTATTTTCTTTATAGTTAAAAAAGTATTTATAGTAGAATTTAAAAAATTTTTTGAATTGCTTGTTACTCAAATATTTTTTTTTTCTTTCTAATTTTTATTACAAAAGTTTGTAAAATAATATTTTTTTAAACTAAGCTAATTATTTATAAAGTAACCTTTGGTATTTTTGACTGAAACTTTAAAAATTTTCTAATTATAGCCAAGGAAATCAGAAATCTATTAAAAATAATTGAAAATCTATTTTCGCAACTATTTTAGTAATTTTTAAAGAGCCATTACTTAGTTCGTATTCGTAAATACATAATAAGATATATTTAAACTTGCAACAAAGTGTATAATTTATCTCAACATATTTCTGGCATATAAATTTCCTTTGCGATTTGAATGATTTATTTTCGCATTAACATGTTTAATATTATTCATGAGTTTGAGTCAGTAAGGAATCTGAATGAAAATTCCCACGTTATTTCACGCTAATTCGATAAACTCGTTAATTAGACAGCTAAAGACTCATAAAAATCTAGTAGGGCTTTAAAATAAATTCTGTGTGTTTTTCTAACTTTGTTATGATTGTGAAATCCAATATAATAACACCATAGCGCTAGTTTGAGTTCTGGCTGTGGTCTATTTAAAAAAGCTAGCGATGCTATAAATTTCATTTTTTATCTGACATTTCATGATCAAAAAAATATTTTTAATTTATCATCTTAATTTTAAAAATAGTTTAAATGTTTAGAAGGCTTTCAAAATTTTTGAGTTTAATTAATTGAAGTTGTAAAATCAGGGTGAAAAAAAAATTTTTTCAATAAATTTTTAGCAAGATATTTTTCATGACCTATTGTAAATATAGGTCAACGAATAAATTTTTATTTTAAAATGTCATTGATTTTTTTTTTCATTAACTATAACATTGAAAAATATTTAATATCAAGTACTTTATAGTTTTAACAACTAATTAATTTTATTAAAAATTGTTTTTTTTATTTTTTAAAATTTCAGTCCTTAAAATATTCTCCAATATATGATGATAAGTATTTAGACTTCATTTGAAAATGCTCTGTCTCTAGATAGATAATTAAGAAATGACCATGTATCTCGTGAACTATTGACTTTTTTAAAGATATAAGCTCATCCCGATGTTACACTTATCGAAACCTTTCATTTGAGTACCCACATCAATTTTTCATATATTTTATATATCTATATATATTATATATATATACATATTTCTATATATATTATATATACCTATATGTGAAAAATATATCAAAAATGCATGTGGGTACTCAAATGAAAGCTCTTGATGAGTGTAACATCGGGATGAGCTTATATTTTTAAAAATGTCAATAATGAAGAAATGATCTTGTATCTGGTGAACTATTGACATTTTTAAAGATATAAGCTCATCCCGATGTTACACTCATCAAGACTTTTCATTTGAGTACCCACATCAATTTTTCATATATTTCATATATCTATATATATATATTATATATACCTATATATGAAAAATATATCAAAAATGCATGTGGGTACTCAAATGAAAGCTCTTGATGAGTATAACATCGGGATGAGCTTATATCTTTCAAAACGTCGATATCTAAGAAAGTACAGTGCAATTTAACAAAATTCATTATTTAATAAAGCAAAATTTTATTTATTTATAGTTCACAATTAATTGCAGTCAGATAGTTTTTCAATAAAAAAATTTTCAGTTCTTAAATTATTTTACAATAAAATTGAGAAAATTTCTTAATAAATAAATTTTCAATCCAGATAAAAAATCTCTAATTAACATAAAAAATTTCTTACTTCCAAACTATCAATATAAACTAAAAACAAAATTATGTAAGAGAAGTATGCAATCGCGATTAGGAATGAAAGAAAAAACTAATTTAAAATAAAAAAAAAAAAATTGGATGGTCGCCCATCTCACCTTAATTAACCATTAATAAAACCTCAGGGTTAATAATAATGTTAAAAAAAATTGTCCAGGAATAAACAGCGGCTGAGAAGGATATTAGCTGCTAAATGATAATAATAAAAAGTGTCTAAATTTATAAAACTCAGAAAATAATTAAATATAGAATTTATAAAATATATAATATTTAGGTGTATCATTCCATAATAGTATCACTCCTTCTCTGCTGATCCCTTTTGGCGTCATCGCCCGAGCGCTTGCGTGGGAGTTTGAATTCGCTTGGCCGAGAAGAGACTACTTCTTTTAAACCATTACATTTGTGGCGTACGACCCCGAATGTTATATATTAATATATTAATCTGTTGGTTGGTCCTCTGGAAGATAATTCAGCCTCTATCCCGGGACCCAGTTACATATTTCAAGTTAATACCAGCTACAACCTCTACCAAACTCCGTCTTTATATTTCCGAGTCTTCAGTTGAGCTTCAGATGTCTTGCTGATCAGTAGAACTGGAATTTTTATTAGCAATTTTTTATTTAATTATTATTATTTAATTTTTTGACACTTGAAATTAATAATTATGGTCACTTGGTATTTATTTGTGAATTTATAGTTGTGTCGCTTGAAGTGCGTTATTTAATTTTTTATTAATTATTACAAACTAGTTATTATAATTAATTAATTTAATTTAATTTATATTTTTACTAAAAAAAAAAAAAATAAATACCAAAAAATGATTTGGGATGACGACGACGAAGAAATCAATTCAACTTGGGAAGATATATCATTTTATTATAGAGAGTGGTTGAAAAATATTACCTGTAGTGAAGTTGATTACGCAGATAAACCCGTTTGTTATCAAAATGCAAATCCCGATAGTACTAACGGTGAAGTAAATGAAATTCCAACTCCTGGGCTTGATTTTAAGCCGTTAATATTTCAAAGTCTTTATTATATTAATTCACGCAAAGGTGGGAATTTGTAGAAAAGATTTCTTTTTTTTTTTGGCTCATTTTTTTTTTTTGTTAATTAATAATTTATTAACTTACTTAATTAATTTTATAATTTATTAATTACTTAATTAATTTTATTATTTTTAATATTGCTAGTTTTAATACCAGCTTTTAAATTTTGATTTTTTTTTTTAATAGAACTTTTTTTCTAACTTCCCGCTAAAAAAAATCGAAAATTTTTTTAAATAGAAGTTAATTAATATTTTTGTTTTATACTGATAATTTTTTTCAGCTGAAGTAAAAATGCCAAGTGGAAACGTTGATAAGCCAGTAATCGAAGACAATCATGACGGAACTGTTTCTATAAAGTACGACCCCAGGGAAGAAGGTCTTCATGAAGTTTATGTTAAATTTAATGGCGAACATGTTCAAGGTAAATTTTTTTAATATTAATAATAAATTTTTGCCATATTGCAAAAAAATTGTTTGAATAAATTTGAACTCCAATAAAAGTGGTAATAAATTATAACATAAAAATTTAAAAATAGAAATTTGGGCTTATTTTATAGTTACATGTTTTTCTTATAAATTTGCTTGAAATGAAGAAAAAAAAAATAATTCTGCTAAATATTTTAAATTACAATTTAATTTAAATATTAAATTTATTTTAAACACATGAAGAAGTCAAAAATAAATTTCTTCCATCAAAATCTGATAAGATGCAATATATTATATATTTATGCTTGAAGACATATGAACTTATTAGCTTGATATTTTTGGAACCTCTACCACTAATTAGAACATAAAATATAATATTTAATAAAATGAAACGAAAGTAAATTTTATATTTTTGTTTTATACTTCTTTATCTTATCGTCAAAATTACATGGTAATAAAATAAAACTTATGGGATCGTAAGATTACGACCTCTACACTCTTCTTTTAAGTTATAATTTAAAGCTTAATAATTATAAAAAACAATCTTAATCCCCTGTATTAAAAATAATTTTTACGGTGTACTTTAAGTGTCTTCAATACCAAACTGTTATTTTTGATCTCGTTAAAAATAAATTCATAAAAAATAATTTCTTACAGGTTCACCGTTTAAATTCCACGTTGACTCTTTGTCGAGCGGTTACGTGACAGCGTACGGTCCAGGTCTAATTTATGGAGTATGTGGAGAGCCTGGAAATTTCACAATTTCGACCAAGGGAGCTGGTGCTGGAGGCTTGTCATTGGCCGTTGAAGGACCTAGCAAGGCTGAAATTTCTTGTCATGATAACAAAGATGGTACTGTGTCGGTGTCTTATCTGCCAACAGCTCCCGGAGAGTACAAAATATCGGTTAAGTTTGGCGATAAGCCAATTAAAGGCAGTCCTTATGTTGCTAAAATAACTGGTAAGTTTTAATAAATAATAATAATATTTTTAATAAAGAATTGAAATTAAATTAAATTATTATTTTTTTATTACCTGGAGTTGTGCTTTTATAAGCTCATCCCGATGTTACACTCATCGAGACCTTTCATTTGAGTACCCACATCAATTTTTCATATATTTTATATATCTATATATATTAATATATATGTATATATGAAAAATATATCAAAAATGCATGTGGGTACTCAAATGAAAGCTCGCGATGAGTGTAACGTCAGGATGAGCTTATATCTTTATAAATGTCAACAGTTAAGAAAGTACAGTGCAATTGAACGAATATCTTTTAAACTATTGACATTTTTAATGATATAAGCTCATCCCAACATTACACTCGTCAAGACCTTTCATTTGAGTACCCACATCAATTTTTCATATATTTTATATATTTATGTACATTATATATATGTATATATGAAAAATATATCAAAAATGCATGTGGGTACTCAAATGAAAGCTCTTGAAGAGTTTAACATCAGGATGAGCTTATTTCTTAAAAAATAACAATAGCAATAGTGGAAAAAGTACAGTGCAATTTAACAAAAGTCATTATTTAATAATACAAAATTTTCAATTTTTTTAGGTGAAGGTCGTAAAAGAAATCAAATATCAGTAGGATCATCAAGTGAAGTTCAATTACCAGGAAAAGTAACAGACGCTGATATCCGTTCATTGAACGGATCAATAACAGCACCAAGTGGTCTAGAAGAGCCTTGTTTCCTGAAGAAGATGCCAAGTGGTAACATATGCGTGTCATTTACACCTCGCGAGGCTGGTGAACACGTCGTCGCCGTAAAGCGAATGGGCAAACACATCCAGAACTCTCCCTTCAAAATAGACGTTAAGGATCGTGAGGTCGGTGACGCCAAGAAAGTTAAAGTATCTGGTAACGCACTGAAAGAAGGCCAGACTCACGTGGAGAATACATTTTCCATCGACACCCGCAATGCCGGATTCGGAGGACTGTCTCTGTCTATGGAGGGTCCCAGCAAGGCTGAAATCCAGTGCAAGGACAACACTGACGGGACTCTCAATGTCTCCTACAAGCCCACTGAGCCAGGTTATTACATAATGAACCTTAAATTCGCGGACCATCACGTCGAGGGCTCGCCTTTTACCGTGAAAGTCAGCGGTGAAGGCAGCAACCGCCAGCGAGAGAAAATCCAGAGACGCAGAGAAGCAGTTCCGATTACTGAGGTCGGCAGTCAGTGCAAGCTGACCTTCAAGATGCCGGGAATCACCAACTTTGACCTGACAGCGACTGTCACCTCCCCCGGAGGCGTCACTGAGGACGCAGAGATCAAGGAAGTCGAAGACGGACTCTACGCGGTTGCTTTCGTCCCCAAAGAACTCGGCGTTCACACCGTCTCGGTTCGGTACAAGGAGATGCACATTCCTGGATCTCCGTTCCAGTTCACAGTGGGACCGCTCAAGGATGGTGGCGCTCACCGAGTCCATGCTGGAGGTCCTGGTCTTGAAAGAGGCGAGCAGGGTGAACCTTGCGAGTTCAACATCTGGACTCGCGAAGCTGGAGCTGGTACTTTGGCTATCTCTGTTGAAGGGCCCAGTAAAGCGCTTATTGATTTTAAGGATCGTAAAGATGGAAGCTGTTATGTCAGTTACACTGTTTCTGAACCAGGTATGTTTATTTATTTATTTAATAATTTAAACCCTAAATTATTACACTGTCTCTAGATACATAGTTAAGAAATTACCTTGTATCTTGTGAACTATTGACATTTTTAAAGATATAAGCTCATCACGATGTTACACTCATCAAGACCTTTCATTTGAGTACCCACATCAATTTTTCATATATTTAAAGCTCTTGATGAGTGTAACGTCAGGATGAGCTTATATCTTTATAAATGTCAATTGTTAAGAAAATACAGTGCAATTTAACGAATATCTTGTGAACTATTGACATTTTTAATGATATAAGCTCACCCCGACATTATACTCATCGAGACCTTTCATTTGAGTACTCACATCAATTTTTCATATATTTATATATATTTTATATATGTATATATATGAAAAATATATGAAAATGCATGTGGGTACTCAAATGAAAGCTCTTGATAAGGGTAACATCGGAATGAGCTTATATCTTTAAAAATGTCCTTGTTTATTATTTTTAGATATTTATGAAAATTTTTTTTTTCTATTTTTTTACAATAAAAAAACCTTGACCTTGTCTGACAATGAATATTTTACACTGTATAAAATAAATAATAGTATAAATTTATTTTTGTGAAAAAAAAACATTTTATTTTGATTGGAAATAATACCAAAAATTAAAGCAATGGATTGTTTTATAAAAAAAATTTATAATTATTATAATATTAACTAGATGAGTCATTTCATTGATAGAGTAGCATATTTACTTCAACGGAGACTTTACAACTTGTCATCCACGAAAATTTCAAAAATACACTTTGTCTATATCCGTCTTATAACGCGACGGAATGATATTTCGATGAAGATGCCGTGTGGTAGCTCACGTGGTTAATATTCGGGTCGTGTGCCTGTTTAGTCAGTGTCTCACATAATAATATGAGAAAAAGATGAAGATATAAATAAAAATAGTTTGTGAGAATGAGCGAGTGGAAATAAAACGAACGTTATTATAAATGACCAAGTAATAATAGTATGCGTTTTATTAACTGAGTAAGCTTTTATTTAAAAGAGGATGAGGTGTGGAGGCGGCATCAACTTGCTCCAAGCTTTAAATCCGTTCAAGGGAGACCTAGTGGTGCGCGACCAACTCCCGGTTCCACAGCTGTATTCAACTCACTCACATAAACTATCCTTTTATTATTTATTTATTTATCTCTTCTTCTCTTCATCTTGCTCTTCGTCTGTCTACTTCGTCAGTAGCGCGTCTATTTATAATTGCCATTCACTTTTACTACTTAATATCATTACTTAAGTTATATTTATTTACCTTTTGTACCAGTTCTATTGTTTTTGTTATCAGAACCATGAGTACATTTACTGCTTGTAAAAATATTGTATTACAAGCTTCTGATGATGGTGTGTCTTTAATTTTTAATTTATTTAATTGATAAAAAAAATTTTTTTTTTTTTTCATTTATGTTGATTATTATTATTAAAATTTATTTTTGTATTGCAGGTGATTACAGAGTGGGAATAAAATTCAACGACCAGCATATACCCGATTCGCCACACAAACTTTACATATCACCGGCAGCTGGTGATGCTCACAAATTAGAAGTTGCTCAATTTCCAGATCAAGGTGTTCAGCCAGATAATCCAGCTACATTTTTAGTGCGTAATAATGGCGCTAAAGGACAACTTGATGGCAAGGTAATTAATTTAAGATTACTGATAAATTTTTTTTTAATTAATTCCAAATTTTTCTGACTTTATATACGATTTATTTTAATTACTTACGTTCATTATTTTGATATATAACTTAATTAAAAAATATTTTCAATCAAGTAATTATTAAATTAAAATTTTTTTAATAAATTCTGACTTTATTTATATTCTTAAGAGAAAATTTAGCCTGCATTTGAAAATATCCCTGGATACATAATTAAGAAATGACCTTGTATCTTGTGAAATATTGACATTTTTAAAGATATAAGCTCATCTCGTTGTTACACTCATCAAGACCTTTCATTTGAGTACCCACATCGATTTTTCATATATTTTATATATTTATATATATTATATATATGAATATATGAAAAATATATCAAAAATGCATGTGGGTACTCAAATGAAAGCTCTTGATGAGTGTAACACCGGGATGAGTTTATATCTTTAAAAAAGTCAATAGTTAAGAAAGTACAGTGCAATTTAACAAAATTCATTATTTAATAAAGCAAAAATTTATTTATTTATAAGTTATATATAATTCATTAGATTTCTAATTTTTGTGTATAATTGAATTAAAAAATATCCTGAATTAATTAATTAATTAATTAATAATAATATTTTTTTAAATTATCTGTGGATATTCCTCCAGTATTTTGTGAGTAACCGAGGACACTTTAAACCTCGCTTGCGTAAAGAAATCCAAAAATAAATGTGCTATTGCAAAATAATAAGATGCTACATCATGAGCAAAAGTGCGTAGGCGCGTATATCTCTTTTAAGCACAACCAATATGCATATATATATATATATATATTAATAATGTAAAAATAAATTTTTTGAGCATTATTCAAAATAATTATAGACAATATATAGATAAATGTATTAATAAAAAAAATAATAATTACAGATTGTATCACCAAGTGGAGTAGAGGACGACTGCTTCATCCAAGCAATAGACTCTGAAGAGTACTCGGTAAGATTTATGCCCCGCGAGAACGGAATCCACAATATCCATCTGAAGTTCAACGGCGTGCACATCAACGGCAGCCCGTTCCGTGTAAAGGTTGGTAAAGTTGACGCCGACCCCGCGGCCATCCACGCCTACGGTAACGGTCTCAAAGAGATCAAGACCGGACAGAAAACCGACTTCATTGTCGACACCTGCAATGCTGGTCATGGAGCGCTTGCTGTCACTGTCGATGGACCCAGCAAGGTTGCGATGGACTGTACTGAGGTCGAGGAGGGCTACAAAGTTAGGTACACTCCTTTGGTACCTGGGGATTACTATATCAGCATCAAGTACAATGGATATCATATCGCTGGCTCACCTTACAAAGTTACAGCGACTGGTAATTTTTTTTGTATTAACATTTATGATAAGTATTTAGAAATGATAGGTCATAATTAAGAAATGACCTTGTATCTTGTGAACTATTGACATTTTTAAAGATATAAGCTCACCCTGAAATTATACTCATCGAGACCTTTCATTTGAATACCCACATCAATTTTTCATATATTTTATATATTTATATATTTCACAAATACCATATATATAAAATATATGAAAAATGCCATGTGGGTACTCAAATCAAAGGTCTCGATGAGTGTAACATCAGAATGAGCTTATATCTTAAAAAACGTCAATAGTTAAAAAAAGTACAATGCAATTTAACCCTTGCAAGGTTGCTAGTGTGAATTATTATATTGCTAATTTTATGGATAAATTATTAAGGCAATTATTTTAATTTTTGTAGGTCAAGATTTAGCGGAACGAGGAGCTCAGGAGACAAGTTCAATTGTTGTAGAGACAGTTCAAAAATTCTCAAAAGCGAAACAAACTGGTCCAGTATTACCGCGCTTTAAATCTGATGCTAGTAAAGTTACAAGCAAGGGTATGGGGTTGAAGAAAGCTTACATAGGAAAGCAAAATCAATTCAGTGTTAGCGCTGGTGATGCTGGTTAGTATAAAATAATTTTTTTTTTTTATTTTGGTTCCAAAATTTATCTTTTAAATCAAATTAATTTTTTTTGTCAGTGTAAATATTTAATTAAAAATTATTTAAATAAATAAAATTTATTTTACAGGAAGTAATATATTGTACGTTGGAGTTTACGGACCAAAAGGACCCTGTGAAGAAGTTTTCGTAAAGCATGTCGGCCGCAATAATTATAACGTCAGTTACCTCGTGCGTGAACGGGGCGAATACATAGTAATTGTCAAGTGGGGAGACGACCACATCCCCGGATCACCTTTTAAAGTCGATGTCTAATTATCGTTACTTATTAATCGACAAACTGATAAATTTATTAATTGAATAATTTAAAAATAAATGGATCAATTCATCTAATTTAAACGTGTAGATATGAGATTGTTTGTCTCAGCTTGTAAGTCGCACTCTCTTTATCAAGTGCAATAAATTGCGGGGTGATGATATTTATTTCAATTCAAAAATTTAATTTTGTTATCATCTTTAAATTATTATTTCATTTAATTGACTAAATTGTGCTATTTTTAATATTGTTAATATTATTATCATTATTATTATTATTATTATTATTATTATTATTATTATTATATGTTACAAAAGCTTAATGATATTTAAAGTAATCTAGCTTTGATTTATGTTAATGTTACTATTATTAATTAACAGTACTTTAAATTTTATATAAATTTTGATCCGTGAAAAATTTACATTTTTAAAAAATTTAGGATCAATTGCCAAAAGTGCCTTTCAAATATATTCAAATATATTTTTCAAATGTAAACTTAAATATATAATAAAAAATTTAAAATATATAATAAATTTTGTATTTATTAATTTTATATCATTTTTAATTTCCCGCTAAGAAAATTGAAAATTTTCAAAAATCGAAAAATTAAATTTTAACCATAATTTGAACCGGTAAATTTTGAGAAATCTCAAAAAAAAATTTTTTCACATGTCGTTTTTTTGGAATAACTTTCAAATGGCTTAACCGATCGATTCCAAAAACTAATCAGCTCTTAACATAAAAAAAACACGTCGATTGCCGGTTGAAATCGGTTAATTCGTTCGTGAGTTATCGTTAACGAAAAAAATTGAAAAAATCGTTTTTTGGGAATTACTTTGAAATTCCTTGTTCGATCAGTTTAAACTTTAAAGTTCTTTATGAGGCTATAAAAACTGCGTTGAATGCCACCAACCACGTAAAAATCCGAAAAATAGTGTTTTATTCAACTTCTAGCAGATTTTTGAGCTCGGAGAGCTCAAAATCATTCGAAAATTATATTTTTGAGCTTGAAGAGCAATAAATGCATTTTTGTACGCTTAAGTATGAAATGCGCAGGGATGGCCTTTAGGGTCAACCGTTTTTCTAATTTTTATTTTTTTTTAATTTTTAAATATACGTTTTCTATAATTTGATCATTCTTACCTCGTTTTTTGATCCTTAAAATTATTATAATTTATAAACTAATAGAGACACGATAAACATATAATAGCGAGTCGAAATTTAAGTCGTAAATTCAACGTGTTGAACGTTTAAATCGTAAATTCGACGTATTGAACGTTGAAAACGTAAGTTCAACGTATTGGACGTTGAAATCGTAATTTGAACGTATTGAACGTAAAAAATATAGATTCAACTGTTTTAAAAAGATTTACTGCAGTTGATGGAAATAAAAAAAAAAATTATTTTATAGGTTATATTATAGGCATCAAACAGTTGATGAAAATAAATAAATTTATTTAACATTTATTTTGTGTTAAGATTAACACTTGAGAAGTGTATGATTCTTTACGCCCTCTTTGTGGCGATATTTCAATATAATCTTTGTGTTAAAAAGGGTTTACTCAAAATTTGTGTTGAAATTTCAACACATATTTTGTGTCAACCGTTTTTAACACACAAACTGTGTTGATTTTACACAATATTTTTTACTGTGCAGCCTTTACCTAAGAACCTCTTTGTTCACCCAATTCATTACTCAGGTAGCCTCATGTCAATAAAAGATGCAGAAATTGAATGAAAATTTATGGTCAATTGTTAATGAGTTAATGAGATTTTAAATACGCGCATTGCTATACTTAACTCTTAATGGAAATGACGAACATTATAGAATCTTTGGATCGCTATTGGCTCTATCGCAGGCCCCTCTCCATCGAATTTGCCTATATAAGGAAGAATTTCAGTGGCAAAATCATTCTTCATCGAAATTTTGTCTTGTGAACATTAATACGTGAAAAAATCCTAGTGTAAATCAATTGCTGCAATGAGAAGAGCTCAATACAGTAAAGTTTTAAAATCGGGTAACGTCGAGCCAGCAACTTCGACGAAACCAAGCCCTACCGAGGAAGTATGGCAGGAGGAAGCCAGGGTTCTGCCAGTACCAGAACCCGTGGTCGTCGCTAGTTTACCTGCACGGGAAGGCATTCCAGAGCCCCTCTTCATTGAGAGAAGAGTGCAAGCTCGTTGGGATAACTTCCACAATCAAAGGGTTAAGAAGAAGAAGAAGAAGAAGAAGTAAGGCCGTGGACCTCGGCAACTTACAATGGATGACTACGAGTGCGGTGATTATAAACCACCGGAACATCCTTGGGACGGGATCCTTTCTTAGTCTGTAATTTAAAATATAATAATTTTTAAAATTTAAGATTGTATGTAAATAGTAGTCGTAAGTTTTTCTTAATAAATTTATTTAATTTTATTTATATAAATTGTATTTTATCATTCAAAAATATACCCCTCACATTACTTTTAATTATGTAATTAATCTATTTAGGTAGAAGGTCAAAAAATTAATAGCAACAGTTCCATTTCTAGAATTTCGTCATTTACTTTTGGGAAGTAAGTATAGTAAGTAATATAATAAAAATTGTTTTAGATAAGTACAATAATTTAGAAATTTTTAATTTTTTTTTTTAGCCTTGTTTTTATAATACCTTTGAATTTTTTAATAAAACTTTTATTTACTTTGTATAAAATTATAAAATACCATTTATAATTATATAATTGCTAATATTGTGAAAAATTAATTTTTATTATTATTATTATTATTATTTTTATTTTTATTATTATTTCCAAAAGATGTTAGCTGTAATATATAATGTATTGTAAGTAAAAAGAAGTTTAAATAAAATATTTGATCAATAAATGCTAAGTTAATTTTTTTTTTTAGTTAGTTTATTTTAATCGAAAACAATATATTTTTTAAATAATAAATTATAAGTAATTTAAAAGTAGAGTGAAAGACTTAAGGATATATAAAGACTGGAAAAAGTAGATTTAATACATCAACGTCTACGTCCGCGAAACATTTATTTACTTTCCGAGTTACTACAGATGGTCAAGATCATCTATAAATGCTATCGACTATTCTTTATAATGCATTTTAGACTTAATTTTATTCTTGGCTGTATTTTATATCATACCTACCTCAAACCCGATTTCAAAACTGCTCTGTATACTCTGAGACTGAGATTTAATACTTTTATCAAGTAATGAGTGTAATAAATATCTCTAACTGAAAGTAAATAAATACATGCAAAATAATCTTTACTTTATTAGATATGTATAATTGTAATATTTTTAGATTAAAATTTTATTTGTCTGATAAATTATTCACATAATTAATTTTGATTTATAAAATTATTTACGAATCAAACTTATCAAAAAATCAAATTATCAATATTGTAAAAAAGTAGAAATTTTTTATCGAATAATTACAAAAAATAATATTTTAAAAAGTAAAATTACAACAAAGGTATCTCTTGAGACTTTTAACTTAAAAAACGAGATTTCAAATTCAATCTAAAATTTTTTTGCATCTTCTTCAGAAGATATTTAGTTATAAAAAGTTTCAATTCTTTCAGATTTTTCTAGTTCTCGCTGAAACTTATACAAGTATTAGCCAACTAAAAATTACCTTGACAATAATTTCTGCTGTCAATAAAATTAATAAGAAAAAAATCAAACATTTATAATTGTTCTTCTGTTGTTAACAAATATATCTATCAATTTCGCCGGCATGTTAATTGTTATTAATTACTGCGAAAATACACACCGTATTTAAAAAAGCCATAACGAAGCTGAGAGTATCATCAACAAGATAAAAATAAAATCCTTCTGACATTCCATATCACTGTATCAAAAATTCTAAATAATCTGTTCCTTTTAAAAAAACATAATCTACAAATTATACTGGAAATTCCCAATAAAGTCTTAAACCAGCCATAACTTTATCCCACAAAATAACTTATTTACGACGAAAGGGTTAATTGCAGTCTCTATTTTCATTTTAACACCTTCTTATAAATAAAAAATAAACCAGACATTTTCATAGACGAGGAGTAAATTTATAGCAAACTCACTGAGTATTCCTCTCTGAACCTCCATAAATTTCCCATAAATAAATTTTGTCTTAATAAATTAATAGTACAGTTAAATTAGCAAATTCTTACTTACAGCGAACTCTGAACCCATCAAACTAATAATTAGCCATCTAAAATTTCACCACAAGTTTATTCCAAAGCTAGCAAAAAGCAAGATTAAGAATAATACAATAAATCATTAAAAAAAAAACAAAGTTACCTCCGGAAAGACATAGTTCACATTACGTATGATAGCTCCAGGCTAAAATTTTATTTGTTCTTAAAATTATTAATAAAAATTAAAATTAAGCAGCAATTTTAAAGACATTAAAATTAAGTCTTTTTATCATTTTTTAATTTTCTTTAACAAATTATTTTTAAAAAATATCATTTTTAATTTTTTAAAATTTCTACACCTCAATTTTTTTTTTAAATAATTTATTTGTCACTTAAATTATTAATTACCTGTTGAATTAATTTTTATTCAATCTTAAATATTTTTATTTATTTTTTAAATGTATAACATTAAATATGTTATCTATAAAACGGCGATATAACTATAGTTAAAGTAATTTTATCTGACGTTTGACAATTTAAACTTTGAATCGAATGGCCCGAAGCAATTTAGCACCTCCTATCCGCTTTGCGTCACCGCTCCAAAGTCTATTTAATAAAAAAAGTTTAACAAAACAAAACAAAATGAAATAGTTAAATAAAGTAAAAGTAAATAATAAAAAAAATGGAAGAGGAGGTCTCCTCTGAGATACTCTACCAGAGGGTCACTCGGTCTCGTCACCTCTGTCTCCACCTCACGTGCGCGACCGCCGTTGCGGAGATCGCGGAATCAAGGCCCCCGGTACCGGTTGGCCGAACTGGGATCTACGCCTCGATGGGGCGGTAGGCGGGTCTCTCACTTCCAGGTTCACTTCGCAGGCGCGAGCTCTCACTCCCGTCTGACCTAAGAGCTGCGCGGTAATCTGGTCCTCAGTCCTCAGTTGGCCTCTTTCCGCGACAGCGGCGTTATGCTTTTTCTCCAGGAAAATTTAGAATTTTATGATTTTGGAGAAAAATTTTGTCTGACTGCAGGTTGACTTTTCTACTTGTTTATTATTACTACTTAAAAAATTAAATTTCTACTTTGAAACTAATAATTAGATTATTATTATTCATTGATTAATCAAAGAGAAATTGATTTATTGCTGATTTTAAATGAAGCAAAAATTTTCAATAATTAAGAAATGACCTTGTATCTCGTGAACTATTGACATTTTTAAAGATATAAGCTCACCGTGACATTATATTCATCGAGACCTTTCATTTGAGTACCCACATCAATTTTTCATATATTTATATATATTATATATATGTATATATGAAAAATATATGAAAACGCATGTGGGTACTCAAATGAAAGCTTTTGATGAATGTATCATCGAAATGAGCTTATATCTTTAAAAACGTCAATAGTTAAGAAAGTACAGTGCAATATAACAGATATCTTGTGGACTATTGACATTTTTAACGATATAAGCTCATCCCGATGTTACACTCATCGAGAGCTTTCATTTGAGTACCCACATGCATTTTTGATATATTTTTCATATATACATATATATAATATATATAAATATATAAAATATATGAAAAATTGATGTGGGTACTCAAATGAAAGCTCTTGATGAGTGTAACACCGAGATGAGCTTATATCTAAAATATAATGACTTTTGTTAAATTGCACTGTACGTTTTTAAAGATATAAGCTCATCCCGATGTTACACTCATCAAGACCTTTCATTTGAGTACCTACATCAATTTTTTATATATTTATATATATTATATATATGTATATATGAAAAATATATCAAAAATGCATGTGGGTACTCAAATAAAAGCTCTTGATGATAGTAACATCGAGATGAGCTTATATCTTTAAAAACATCAATATTTAAAAACATACAGTGCAATTTAACAAAAATAATTATTTAATAAAGCAAAATTTTATTTATTTATAGTTCACAAGTAACAGCAGTCACATAGTGACTGCAAGGTTGCTAGTTTTTTATTATTCTAAAAGATAAATTAATTTATTAATAAAAACTATCAATTTTATACTTTTTATTACAATTTTAAAAAATTAATTAAAATTTTAAGCGTCGAAACTTGAGTTTATATTAATTTAACGCTGCATGAAACTTATTCGTCGCAAATTTTGTTATATATATAAGCTTAAAAAGAAAACAATGTAATTGTTATATAATAAAAAACATTGATCATTTTAAAAATTTCCAAAACTTTAACTTTATAATTCTTTTTTTTAAGTAAAACTTAAAATCCTCAAAATAAATCACACAAAAATAGATATAAGATATATACGTACAAAGAGGCGGAGCTTTAAGCACTTGAATCCCCACTAGAGCGGGTTTTATGCGCGTACTTGGCTCTTTTTACGTGTTACAATTTACCGTGTGTTACCACTCGTGAAACTCTTTTCTCTTTCCCTCTCCTCTCTTAGTGATTATCCTTATCCTTACTCCTACTACCAAACTCCGTTATTTTGTACGTCTGCGTCCTCACACAAACCCGAGATGGAGTAAAGATATAATAGGTAAGTATAGTGAACGAAATCGCTTATATATATAAACATATATATATTCACATATGTAGGTGTGGTGTAACGGTGCAGATATTCAACTCGCTATTCGCAATTGTACGAAATGTTACCATGTCCGGTTGTCTGAGCATAAATACAGCTGCCAGTGCTGAACTGCCATTTTACGCTACGCAAACTACAGCTCTTTTATAATAAAAAAAAAAAAACATGTATGATAGGAGTGAAAGGAAAAATTTAAGATGTAATGGTGTACTTACTCTACATAATATTTATATACCGGATACTAAAATTTATTATGTATAATACTTTAACTTATATTACTTGGAATTTAGCGCCATTTTGTTATGTCAAGTTAAAATTATTTATATAATTTATATATATTTATATACCTACATATATGCTTTTTATAATTATATTTTATTTAATTATAAAACTAGTCATAATAATAATAATTAAAAAAAATTATATTTTTAATAAAAAGTTGAAATTATTATTATTATTTTTTTTTTTAAGAACAAAATTTTATGGATAATAATAATAATAATAATAATAATTGTAATTGTAATTGTAATTGTAATTTATTGAAAGAGGCCGTAGGACATAGTCCTCTAACGGCCAAAAGCATACACAAAGCATACATGATATCTTAAAATTAAGTACAAATCAGTATAATATCAAAGTAAAAGTCAAAAAGTGTTCAAAAACCATTATTAAACAAACAGAATAGATGATTATAATATTAATGTTAATATTAACAGGTCTCTCAACGTCAATTTTATCGCAGTAATACAAATTTAATTAATTAAGATTAATAATGAATGCTGAAACAAAAACAGTCTATTTCTAGTCTTATACCATATTGCACAGGATAGCAAGTAACTAAATTGCACTCAGCCAAAAATACGCACTTAGAGATCGGCACGCTCAGTAGCTAATAAGTGTTTATAACAATTTGTTTTGAATATTGCTAATGATTCAGCTGCTGTTATTGATGGCGGCAAGGAATTCCAAAAGGAAGTTCCCAGAACCAAAAAGGATTTTAAAAGGATAAAAAGGAACCAATAATAATAATAATAATAATAATAATAATAATAATAATAAAATTATAATTTTAATACAAAGTAAAAATTAAATTATCGTTGTTATTATGATTTTTTTAAAGAACAAAATTTTATGGATAATAATAATAATAATAATAATAATAATAATAATAAAATGCAAGTAGACAGTAGATATGCTACATAATATAATACACTCTGAAAGTTTAATTAGGACGTCTTGTTTGCGACAAACGGGCTCGCGATACAGATAACACAAGGGCGGAAATTACACCAGGTATTTATAGGTGCTTCTGATAAATAAATAACAAAGCTCAAATAAACAACCTCGAAATTCTCCACTGAGAAATACATTCCGTGGTTAATGCTTAATTTTATCCTCGCTAACATGGTAATTTACACATTTTATCCAAGCGAGCACATTGTCATACTTTTACTCTTTGCTTCTTGTATTCATTTCCCTGAATTTTATTACAGAACAGCAAAGTTAAATTTTCTGTTAATTGGAACTTCAAGATATAGTTTTTTCTATCCAGAGTTGCGAAGCTGAAAAAAATAAGTAATAAATATTGACTCATTTATTATATGAGTAAGATTTTTTGGGATAATTAAATTATAAGGACGGAATAAATAAAATAAACACCAAATTATTTTATATACATTTCATGGTCTTTTTAGTTTATTTTAAGATTTTTATTATTTAGTTTGTTTTGTTCTTTTTAATACAGTCGAGTTCAATTGCGTCTACAAATAAAACAAATTTACTAAAAAAAAAAAAAAAAAAAAACATATTTTTGTGCATAAAAAAAATTGCCTTCGGACGGAGTATTGCCCGTCGACTTATATATTTATTTACTTTTAACTTTAATATAATCTTCCAGCTAAAGTGAAGTCTATCTAGGCTTAGTCTCTCGTTTTATCTATGCACCAATTTGTTAATTAAATTTATTTATTTTTTTTTTAATTACCACAACTATTTATTAATTAACTTGACAGTGTTACATGAGTGCATTTTAGATAAAAAGTTAAGTTATTTTATCTAGTTAGTAGTGACTTTATTCAGATAAATTTTAGGCGGGCACAGTAATACTATTTATTTATTTATTTATTAATATCATTATTATTTTAATAGTTATTATTGTTATTAATAGTCAGTTACAATTATTTAATATCTTTAATTAAAATCTAGAGTTAATTTACTAACGCTAAATTGACAACAGGACTTGAATCAATAAATTTAAGTGAAATATACAAAATGTACAATAATTTGTTCTTTAGAGTCCATAAAACGTTTAATTGCTGGTAAAATCATTATCTGCGTACTCGCTTTTAAGACTAGGTCTTTTATCTCCCTCACTTTTATTATCGGTTTTTACCAGGATTGTTGTTACTATGTTTCACATATAAATGCGCCGTAAATCCGACGGCGAGGTGATCATGTTGCACTGCGGACACAATTTTTTCGCGCCCTGTAATCACAGTTTAAACATTCCTATATTAATTTATTGCGCATTGATGAATAATCATAATTAAAACAGTATTATTGTTATTGCTAGGTTTATGACATGTAACACACTACAAGATATTTTAATTTGATACCGTTGATTTGTCCGCATAAAATCATACGGGCTTTGTCGCTTTGATAACGTAATGTATTAATTACTTGTCATAAATTGACAATCTATTGTGTTACAATGCGACATTATGTCAATTTTTTTTTTTCATTTTTTAATCAATTCATTGTATTTATGGTTGTAATTTGATAGTTTACTTACCAGAGTGTGTAACCAACATTGCTCGCAATGGACGTGCCAACAACAGACTGAAGTTACAGGTTTTTTGTATTGCTCCTATAAAAACAAAATATACATGAAATTATTTTATAAATTTTTTTCTTTTAATATTAAGAAATTTTTGATAATTTAAAAAATATTTTTTTTAAGAAGTAAATTATTATCAAAAAAATTTTACAAAATTTTTAATCAAATGAAAATGCTCTATCTCTAGATACATAATTAAGAAATGACTTTGTATCTCGTGAATTATTAAGATTTTTAAAGATATAAGCTCATCCCGATGTTACACTCTTCAAGACCTTTCATTTGAGTACCCACATCAATTTTTCATAAATTTTATATATTTATATATATATTATATATATGTATATATGAAAAATATATCATAAATGCATGTGGGTACTCAAATGAAAGCTCTTGATAAGTGTAACATCGGGATGAGCTTATATTTTTAAAATATATATCATTATATATGTATATATGAAAAATATATCAAAAATGCATGTGGGTATTCAAATGAAAGCTTATTTTTTAAAAAATGTCAATATTTAAGAAAGTACAAACTTAAAAAATTTTTTTTAAACAGTAAATTATTAAAAAAAAATTTTTAGTCTGCTGATGAATTTTTCCTAAAAAAGCAACACAATAAAATAAAAAAAAATAAATGATCTACTAACCATACAAATTAAACACTTGAAAGGTTGACCCCGCATTTCATTTTCGAGTTCGCGAATCCTGCTGCGCAGAGCATCGACGATGGGGACGTCGCTGCCCTCCCTTTTCGGAGACGACGTAGATCCAGCGTCGTCACTGTCAGAGCGCTGTCGTGGCGTAGAAGAAGGCGACACGGACATGGAATTATTATTGGTACCTGGTTCGGATTTGACGTCGACCTGGGCGCCATGGGGCTGGTCGGGTGGCGTGTGAGGCGTCAGCGGGGCGTTCGGGGAAATAACCGCCTCGCGCAATGCATCGCGCTCTTTTTGCTCCCTTAACGAGCCTTCGCCCCGAGGAGCTATCACGTCGGCTTCTGAGTACTGAGCTGGACCGAATTGCGCCGCGTCATCCCCGTCGACCACCAAATCCTCCTCTTCTTCTTGGTTACTTGAGCGATTGCTCGTTGCCGTGGCTAATCCGGCAGCTGGAAATTTAAGAAAAAAAAATTATAATTAATAAATTTAATTTTGATAATAATTATTTATTAAATATTAAAAAATTTTATTTTTAATTTAATAAAAAGATTTATTTAATTAAATTTAACAAAAAGATTATTTAATTAAATTTAACAAAAAAATTATTTAATTAAATTTAACAAAAAAATTATTTAGTTAATAAATTTTTCTTTCAATGAACAATAAATAAAAAAAAAATAAATAAAAAGTATAAAGGCAATTAAACACAATATTGTGTTAATTGAATTTTTATTTTTTATTAAAGAATCCACTTGGAGCGTAGCAATATTGAATTTCCGATTTTAATTTCACGCGGTCAAACGTTATGTTATTACTCTGGATTCTCTAGTATTTTATTACTTTTGAATGAATCGAACCGTATAAATATTTTTAATTCGCGATATGCGATACGCGATAGATACTCACCGGAGAATCCACCCACTAGCATCGAGGTGGCTCGGATCCTTCTCTGGCCGGCCCATTCGTACTCTTCAAATGTTTCCGCGTCACCCTCCACGTCGACTTCTTCGTCGTCCAAATTTACATGTGACCCCGGATTTCCACCGTTGTGCTTCGCTAAGCATCGCTCCACGTGCTGGTTCAGCTCTTCTGGAGTACCTGAGAGCCGTTCGTTGCACACAGGACACACTGGCTCATCTGCTTTTCTTTTACGATTTTTGACACGGATTCTCGCCTGTAAAATATTTACATCATACATTAATACAAAAATTTTTTATTTAAATTTATTATTATTATTATTATTATCATCTTTGTTATTATTATTGTGATTTTTTAAAAAAATAAAATTTTATTGGCAATAATAATAATAATAATAATAATAATAATAATAATAATAATTGTTTATTTAGCATTTTTTTTTTTTGCTATTTGTTAATACAAGTAACAAGGACAATTAAAATAGATATATACATTATTTATAAAACCGCTTACAATATTCTTTTAAATCTCTTTTAAAATATGGAAGTCTATCTTCGTCTTTTATACATTTTGGTAATTTATTATATAATTCATAACCTTTATAATTTAAACATTTTTCTGCAGAGCGAGTGCGAGTATGATTAAAGCTCAATAAAGATTTGTTTCTCGTATTATACTTATGTTTACTTCCCGCTTCGATTATTTGGTCATACAAGTATCGTGGTGCTTTGTTTATTATAATTTTGTGTATGAAAATACAGCAGTTGTATACCATACGTTGTCTAATGCTTAGCCAGCCTAAACTTAATAACATGCCATTTATAATAAAAATAATAATAAAAATAAAAATAATAATAATAATAAATTATTTTCTTAATTTTATAATTAACAAATTTTTTTATTAATGTTATTATTAATGAAATAATTACTTGACGATTAGCTCGAATCCTTTTATAAGTCTCCCAGCGTCCCTGTATCGTTCCATCAGCAGTAGAAGGAGCATGAAGCATCGGTCCATGTTGGTGATCTTGGTGTCCCGGCGGCAACGATAACCTCTGTCGCGGTCGAGAATTATTGACAGATACCTTGTAAAGCCGATCTAATTCTTGGGCGAAATGCTGCTCCAGTTCTTGCGGTCTTACTGTAACGCCGCAAACCGGACAACATGACGGGTCGGATGAAAACTTTTTTTTACCTGGAACAAAGTAAATACCGAGAAATTAATAACACTGTTAAATTATTTCTGTAATCTCATTTTATATTATGACAATCTCGTAAAAACATCCACGTATTTTTATCTCTGCAGATGTTCCATGGGAATTATTTTATAGAAATGTTATACTTATAAATTTGTATTTTATCGCTGAAACAAGTACACGATATATTGTACGACACTTTTTCATAAAAGTTATTCCTTATTTACAGAGATTAAAAATCAATTATTTATCTTATAGGAAATATAAAATTTTGTTTGTGTGATAAATTATTCACATAATTAATTTTGATTTATCAATTAGTTTTTTTTATCATATTATTTACGAATCAAACTTATCAAAAAATTAAATTATCAATATTGTAAAAAAGTAGAAATTTTTTATCGAATAATTACAAAAAATAATATTTTAAAAGGTAAAATTACAACAAAGGTATCTCTTGAGACTTTTAATTAAAAAAACGAGATTTCAAATTCAATCTAAAATTTTTTTGCATCTTCTTCAGAAGATATTTAGTTATAAAAAGTTTCAATTCTTTCAGATTTTTCTAGTTCTCGCTGAAACTTATACAAGTATTAGCCAACTAAAAATTACCTTGACAATAATTTCTGCTGTCAATAAAATTAATAAGAAAAAAATCAAACATTTATAATTGTTCTTCTGTTGTTAAGAAATATATCTATCAATTTCGTCGGCATGTTAATTGTTATTAATTACTGCGAAAGATACACACCGTATTTAAAAAAGCCACAACGAAGCTGAGAGTATCATCAACAAGATAAAAATAAAATCTTCCTGACATTCCATATCACTGTATCAAAAATTCTAAATAATCTGTTCCTTTTAAAAAAACATAATCTACAAATTATACTGGAAATTCCCAATAAAATCTTAAACCAGCCATAACTTTATCCCACAAAATAACTTATTTACGACGAAAGGGTTAATTGCAGTCTCTATTTTCATTTTAACACCTTTTTATAAATAAAAAATAAACCAGACATTTTCATAGACGAGGAGTAAATTTATAGCAAACTCACTGAGTATTCCTCTGAACCTCCATAAATTTCCCATCAATAAATTTTGTCTTAATAAATTAATAGTACAGTTAAATTAGCAAGTTCTTACTTATAGCGAACTCTGAACCCATCAAACTAATAATTAGCCATCTAAAATTTCACCACAAGTTTATTCCAAAGCTAGCAAAAAGCAAGATTAAGAATAATACAATAAATCATTAAAAAAAACAAAGTTTCCTCTGGAAAGACATAGTTCACATTACGTATGATAGCTCCAGGCTGAAAACTGATAATCGACCAGCTGTGGTCCTTCATCCGTTTATTTATTTGTTCTCCAGAGCTCTCCTGCAAGATACTAATTCTTCTAAAACAAAGTCGAGCTAAAATAAAACAATTATTCCCGGAAACAACGTATCGTTTCTTCTCTAGTACTATCCATAATTTGTGGGTTTTATTTTTACAGGCCGCATATGATCCATGGATACGGATAGGTTACACACCTACACCTCGACATATCATCATCCGTACATATATATATTTATATTTAATGGTACAGCACGTGACACGGACCATTTGCCCGTCAGCGTCTATTAAAAAAATAATAAATACCCACACTTGAATAAGACACAATGTCTCTATCACATATGTGAAGAAATTCGTGTGTGGGTGTGTGAAGAATAGACAAATAACACAGCAAAAAAGTATTGGTTGGCACGCGAAGGCCGTTTTCGTCGACTCGTGACGTCTTACGTCCTTGCTATTCTCATTCTGTATGATATTCTTCTTTTTCTTCTTCTTCTTATTCTATATAATACTATTACTATTATAGCGAAGAATACTACTCACTATCCTGATCTTTTATTCGGAAGCTGAAGGAGCCCTCTCACGGCAAAGTAAAGCTTATTCGGCAAATACCTCGCTGCATTCCTCGCCCGTTTAACATATCCATGTCTCATGTCTATTCGATAGAAAGAGAAAAAGAAGAAGAAGATTCAAAGCATGAAAAATAAGATACAAGTGTAAGAAACAGACAGAGTCTACCTCTAGGACAGGGGGAACAAAACAAGACCAAATTTTACTCTTTGTCCGCACCGTCCTGCTTTTCTAACCCTCTTCTTTTCTTCCTTATTCTTCTCGCTCCTCTACTTTCCCTATTCAATTAAGTGGCCTCGCAAATTTATGTCCGCTACTGTATTCGATATTCCGACGTCTTTTATTGTAACAAAGACACCTTAAGTAAGATCCGACGGTAGGACTAGAGACAGAGGTATAATACCGGTGTGTTGTTTCCAATTTTGCTTTGAGAATTTCTTGGATATAGGCTTCTAGGTGTTTACATTGCAAACAGCCGTCGGCAATTTGGAGAGTTTAATTATCGGGTGTTGAAATATTTGGATTTTTGCACGCTTCCTAATGCACTTTTGACATTCTCTAAAATTTTAGATTTTTATGATCTATTTTTTTTTTTTTAATTTAATACTAAGCTGAGAAGACTTTAATCATTTTAATTATACATCTAATTCAATGTTTTTACATTTTTATCCAAGATTTGTCAATTAGTTCTTGATAAATTGTGAAAGGTTAAGCTAAATATTTTGTAATAAAATTTTTTATCATTATTAAACTTCTTAATACTTGAATAATTAAAAAAAAAATTTTTGTATTACTTTAAAAGCTCGTAAATATTTTAATTTGATCTTTTTTTTAATAAATATTTAAAAAATGTTTGTAACTAACTATTATAACTATTTTATTTAATTCCAAAATTTATTTGAGAGGTAATTAGATAAATTTATGAAAATAAATTGATGCTAGCCTACTCTTAAACAGTTCTTAAATAATTATAGTAGAAAAAAAAAATTTTTTTTTAAGTAATAAAACTTAAAATAACAATAATTACCTATTCTATAAAAAATATTAAATTATGTTTCTGAAGGAATTTTTAAGAAAATTACTCATATCATATTTTTCCATTTATTTGGCTTTTTATCGCTTTTGAAATTTAAAATTAAATTTTACCAATTTAATGCAATTTTTTTAAGCCATACAAAATTTTTTCAAACCATATTTTAGAATATATTTTTATCATAGTTAAATTAATAAAAATTTCAAAATAATCTCCTTAATAAAATTATACTATTAAAAAAAATTAAATGCAATTTTTTTTAAACCATACAAAATTTTTTTCAAACTATATTTTATAATAGTTAAATTATTAAAAATTTAACTAAAAAATTTGCCATTAAAAAGTTAAAATTTTCCGAACTTTGCTCTTTTTGCGCACAACCTCGAAACGGTTCTCGGTCCAGAAAAAGAAGCGAAGGAGTAGAGGTTGGCTATCTATATGTATATGTATAATAAGAAAAAGATGTAGCATAAGAATAAGAAGCGATTCTTTGAAGCTTTTTGTCTACGGTTCTTTCTTAACATTATGCTTTTTATCCTCTTTATTTAATCTTAGTTGTGTTGTAGCGAGTTTAGTTGTAAGGTGGGTATAGTAGCGATACCTTAAGGCTGAATATATAAGGTATAACGTTTTATTCTTCTTTTTATCATGACACTTTTTCGTCGGGCGTACCGGTACGGCTGAGAAAAAAAATAATAACAAGTTTAAGGAGAAGAAAGAAGAAACTGAACGGGGATGAGAATGAGGATGGGGACCCTCTGGAGGATGACGTCGTAACCGTTCTTTTGAGAGTATCTCCAACCGCGCTATCATTTACACTTAGCTACTGTTAAAATCCCTTAATTTTCTCACCTTCTTTTTTACATTTATATATTTATACATTTATACATTGCTCTTCTTTCTTGTTCGGTATCAAGGACTTGACTGAACAAAATAAAAATAAGAAGAAGAAAAGTGAGCGAGTTAAAGGCTAAAGTATCTCAGCAAGGGGTGACTAAAGTATTTTTCCGACGATAGAGCGATTTGGTATCTTTAATTATAACAACGGAATGACCCTCGGGATAATGAAAAAAAATAAATTAATAGATATATCTGCAGAGAAAAAAGTGTTGAAGAAATAAAGGTAATCTTAATGTTCTCTAAGCTCATTAATTCGCTATTTAGATTTAAGGTTCCGGTGATTATTTTTAAGTAGAAGGGTTGTTTTTTTTTTTTTTTTTTTTTCTATTTCTGGAAAGGGAAGGGAAGTTTTAGCAAGGTACGTGATCGGATATCGGCAGCAGACATTTATAATAATCGGGAATAGACATTTGGCAACAATTCTCGGAGGGAATGCCGGCGAGGGATGTGTGAGGTTTATGAGGCCGATTTGAATTCCCAGGGCATCGGGCGCCGTTCGAGTACCTCTTTGATTTAATAGCGAGTATCAACGGGCGCATACTTGACGGCATGGTACTATATACACTGAATTGCGACAATACTGTAAGTGTTGTTCTGTAGGCTTGTATAGAGTCTGTAGTTTGCGTTGGGGGTTTAATAGAGGCTAGATGTGTCTATTGATGTTTGATTTTTAATTTGGGTCAAGTTAGAGTTTTTTTGGAGAAATTAGAGATTTATAGGTAAAGAAAATTTAGTCTACATATTTATAGGTTTTTTGTAAGATATGAAAAATTTTTTTATTTTTAAAAAATTAAGAAAAGTGAGGTCAAATATTTTAGCTGGATTTTGATGATTAGAAAATTAAATTTAAGAAAATAAAATTAGTGAGATATTTTTGTATCTTCAATATTTAACCCGAAATTTTGAGTTTTTAATATTGTTTTAATATAAAGTTGAAATTTTGGAGGTGTTTAATATTTTTTATCAATTAATTTTTTAATATTATCATTTTGAATTTAATGTATTAGAAAATTGAGCGCGTTTTTGTCCAAATGGTTATTACCGACAATTTAATTAGTTGAATTAATTTTTATAAATGTAATTCATTAATATTTAACCTTTGCTATGGTAACCGTTGTCAAAGAGGTTAGCATAGCAATGAAAAAGTGACAATAATGAAAACTTCACACCAACTTTTTAATAAAGGATTGATAAAAAATTTTTTTTTATCAAAAATAAACAATTTTTAAAGAATTGTCTTATTTTAAATCAAATAGAAAATATTTTTCTGCTTATATTTCACTCCAATAATTTTTAAAAATTATTATTTTACACAGAAAAAAACAAACTTGTTGCGCCAAAAAAATTTCAAGGAAGACAAGTTATTTTAGAGGAAGAAGAAATTTTCTTTGCTCAAGAAACTTTGACTTTATTCAAGAAATTTTAAATCTTCCTTAATATTTTCTTGAGCCAAGAAAATTTACACTCCAGTCAAGAATTTTTTTTTTTTCAGTGTAATAAATAAATAATATTAATTTTTTGTATACAAAAATTTCATTTTATGAAAAATGAATAATTGTTAAAAAATTCTTTTATTTTCAAACAGAAAATATTTTTGAACTAAGAAATATTTTTCTGCTATAATTTCACTCACTTCAATAACTTTAAAAAATTATTTTTAGTTAAAAATAATTTCATAATAAAAATAAAATTATTGATAAAATCCACTTGACTAATAATTAACATGGAAAATTTTCATAGAACCCCACGCCCAATTTTCTTATTATAAATTACCCAAAATTTTATTACAACAACATATCTTCCCCTGAGCAAGAGCACACTTGGAGCCGTAAAATGTCTATAAAGGTAGTTGTAGGCTGTAGGGGTAATGGCGAGGAAGAAAGAGCCATCATACACCAATATATATACCTACATATATATATATATTTATATAAAAGTCTTATGATGTCGTACATGGGATCGAATATCATCCAGCTTCAGCTCAGGCGCTCATACGATTAAGAATTATGGTAAATTTATTCGGGTATGAATTTAGTAGTAGTAAGGGGTTATTATTTGATTGAGACATTTGCCAGGGTAAAAAAATTAAAAGGTGGATTTAAATGAAGAAGAAGACAAGCCAAAAAGAAGAAGAAGAAGAATAAGCCTTGTACGGGAGATTTAGTTGAGTTTAAAGGTGTGTATATTATTGGTTAGGATGAATAATAATAAAAGCTAAGAGCTGGATGAGAAGTAAAGAGGAGTTTGGCTGAGTTGGCCCCCCGGTGCGCTGAATGCCGCGTACTTGGTGTGGTTACTCACCCCATTCGCGTGACAACAGTTGTGGTTAAATGGCTAGTAGTGTTTTAACCGCTTGGACCCTCGGTTACATTATATTACATTGCATCTATGTATTTTCTGTTGTACGTTGCTCTGTTAAGTTACAAACGCCAATACCGACAAATTTAACTATCTAGTACTGTTTTTCGTCTTTGTCTTGCACAGAAGTTGACACGCGTAATATAGGACGTGGTTTTATTTGATAGTATTAATATTAGTATATATGCATGGAGAAAGAGAAAGAGCACAAAGTTGAGGGGAGAACCCGTCGCGCTTGGTTATTTAATTAAAACCGGATTAAGTTTCAAGTTCCTTCATACCGTGCAGTGCGTTTGCATTTTTTTTTCGTTATTTATTTCCTGTCTCTTTTATACTTATACTTATCTCCGGGTCTAACTTTATCGCCAAAGATATCGGATACTAATTGCTCTATCGAGATTAAAACGGGCGTAAACACTCATTAGCGAGGTTATTTTTCAGCATATTTATAAGTGGGTTATTGATTGTTATTTACTGTTGTATTGAATAATTCATGTTGGGGTTTTTTTGTTCAAAGTGATAAAGATATTTTTTCAAGTATTATATTGAAATGAAGAAATTGCCGGTTTTTTTAGATTTTTTGAGAAAAAAAATTTTTTTTTCAATTCTACTTGTAATATTTACAAGAAAATTTTATTTATTCATTTATAAGTCGGTATATGACTATCAAGGTCTTCAGCAATTACTGTAAAATTAAATTTGATGGATTACTTACAACAATTTTAATAAATGTAACGTTTATTTTGCTTATTTCTAAACAAAACTAACGATCAACATAATAATATTTATATTTAATCCGGGATGAGCTCATCGGGTGCCAGGATTCACGGTGGTAGGTTTCTCAAAATTAAACCCTCAGATATTTCCAATTGAAATAAATAAATAAGATTTATTTATCGATAATATCGATAATATACAAGATAATAAAATAATAAAATTGTAAGATAAATTTCCAATATCGGGTATCTGCTGTTGTCCTTTAGATCTTCACGGTGTTTCTGGTTGACTGGAGACTTTGACTTGCCAAAGTAAGTCAAAGTCGATACTGGTTGAATTTTACTTCAACAGTATTCCACGGTATTCCTGCTTTACTGGTGTCCTTGACTGGTCGGAGATTTCGACTATCCAAATATGTCGAAATCGAATCTTCTTTCTTGAGCACTAAGTTTTCTTACGTTTTTAGTTTCCTAGAGCTTGCATTCGAGTTCCTTGTTACTCAGCTGCTAGCTCGAGGAAGAGTGCCCCGGGGCTCCGCGACTCCGGTTTATATAGTAGTTTCAGTTGGTAGCGGGGACAAAATAAGCTCTGCCATTGGCCCGGGAGCTCCTACTACCCCTTCCACTGCACTTTGACTGGCGCGCATATTCGCGGCGCATCGCCAGCTCCGATTATCCCGGGAGCTCCGATTTTCCTTGACTGGTCTTGACTTATGCGCACCTTTACAGCGCATCTCGTTCTCACGATGCTAACTTGGCGGTAACCGCCAAGTCCTTACTGGCAACTGGCGTTTTTGCTTGACGGTGACCGTCAAGTAAGTTTCGCGCATGCGCGAAACTTTTCTTCCTTCGTGTATTTTTTTTCTACGTTCTTTTTTTTTTTTTTTTTTCTCATTAATAAATAAATATTTTTTTCCTTCCGTCACATAAGAGACTCGATTTGCTAACAATCTGAATTTTTTACTTAACTAATTAATTGATATTGACTTGATAAATCTATTTGACTAAATATTTTTATCTTTGGTTAAATCTGGTACAATTTAGTTATGAAAAAAAATTGTAAAGTGCTTTAGAAAAATAATTAAAAAATTTTTTATTCATTTATAAAATTTTTTAATAATTTAAAAAATTATGTTAGTTTTTTCCAAAAAATAATTTTTTTAATTAATTAAATATATGATAAAAAGTCACTAATAATTATAGACTTTTGTTACTATTCTAAAATTTTAAGTTTATATAGTCAAATAAATACACCAAAAACATGTAATGTATTTTATAATATAAATATATCTACACTTTTATATTAAAATTTATTAAATTAGTTTTTGCAAGCTATTTTGTTAAAACTTCTTGCCATTTGGCTAATTACCTTGGTATATTCTATAAATACAATCTAATACAATACTTTTTAGTTTTAAAAATAATTAAAAAATTTTTTTTTTTAATTTTATTGAAAGATTTTAAGAATTTTTGTTTGAGTTATTTTAAAGAAAATTTTTTTAAAATAATTTATTCATTGAAAAAATTAAAAAAATCATTTTTAGATACTTTTTTTAATATAAAAATAAAATTCTAAAAATTTTCTAAAAACAGAAAAAAAATTCACACAAAAAAAAAGGTAAAAGCTTGAAATTTTTCAGACTTATTTTATCCAGAAAATTATAATTACTAATTAAAAATATAATACTCCAAAAGTAACCACAATAAAATAGAGAAAAATATGAGTTGACTGGTTTTATTTACAGTTTCGCTGGACTGTCTCAGTTTCTAAGATGGTGTCGCGATACTAAGAGATTTAACACCGTGGCTGCATCTCATACGTCGGAGGATCTTCCTATCCGACAAGATAATAAGTAGAGTGTATATATGGTGTACGGCGTGGAGCGTGTACCAGTAAAGTAACAAGAACAAGTAAGAGAGTATAAGTAGCAAGGCACTCGGTATGCATGAAAGGACTCGCGTTTAAAGGGATTGCAAACCACCCGGTGTCTCGGGCTCCTCTTCTCATCTTCAGATCCTCTTGCCCCTTCCTACGTCTTATATCTTATATCTTATATCTATAGATAAATATCCTTAACTGCCGAACTTATGCCTTTCACCCCAGTCCAGACCAGCCGAGCCCTTCTCAAGTAATTTACTCTCAAGATCTTCCGAATGAAAGAGAGCTACTACTCTTAGATATATATATATTATATATAGGTACATATAATTATATATCTTAAAAAAACTCCAAACGGACCGTTATCATTTAATTACTCAGTCGAATTTTTATACGCCTTTAAGAAAATTACAATAAAGATTATAAAAAAAATTTATTAATAAAAAAAATAAGAATTAATTAAACTTTGATTTGAAGATTTACCTCAAGCGTGTGGTAATTTCAAATAAATCAAAGAGGGCTTTGGCTTGACATATAAATACGTCGGCAGAGTGTCAGACTAGTATTTTTTTCTCAGCGGGGTCTAAAGTAGTATAGTATAGACCTATACTACTTGCCGACTGATAAGTGATACCATACCACTGGAATGGGGGTTGACGGGTAGAGGGTGTGGTAGTAAAGAAGCGAATTGAGGATGGAATGGAATGTCTATATGAGAGCTTACAGCCATGCATCCGCGAAACGAACAGAAGTGAACGCGGTGACGCGTAAGTCGCCTGCACATCGGCAAAGGAAAATAACGTCGACTATCTTTTGGTCTTGCTTTCCCTCAAAAATAAAGAATTAAATCAGGTCCTCTGATACACATCTGATATCCTGAGAAGAAGAAATAAATTTAACTTCTTTCATGTGAGCTTTTTATCTTTTAATACTATTCAGCTTTTTTGGGATACTTTGAATTAATAAAATCCTTTGAATTATTTAAATAAGTTTCAATTAAAAAATTTTTCAAATCATTTTTAATTTGAGTATCGTTCAAATTTAAATAAAAATAAACTAGCAATCTTGCAGTCACTATGTGACTGCCTTGAGTTATGAACTATAAATAAAAAAAATTTTGCTTTGTTAAATAATGAATTTTGTTAAATTGCATTGTACTTTCTTAAATATTGACATTTTTAAAGATAGAAGCTCATCCCGATAATAAACTCATCAAGAGCTTTCATCTGAGTACCTATATGCATTTTTGATATATTTTTCATATATACATATATATAGATATATAAAATATATGAAAAATTGATGTGAGTATTCAAATGAAAGGTCTCGTTGAGTGTAATGTCAGGGTGAGCTTACATCTTTAAAAATGTCAATAGTTTACAAGATATTCGTTAAATTGCACTGTACTTTCTTAATTATTGACATTTTTAAAGATGTAAGCTCATCCCGATGTTACACTCATCAAGAGATTTCATTTGAGTACCCACATGCATTTTTGATATATTTTTCATATATACATATATATAATATATATAAATATATGAAAAATTGATGTTGGTATTCAAATGAAAGGTCTCGTTGAGTGTAATGTCAGGGTGAGCTTATATCTTTAAAAATGTCAATAGTTCACGAGATACAAGGTCATTTTTTAATTATGTATCTAGAGATAGAGTATTTTCGAATGCAGCTTAAATACTTATCATAATAAATTGACTATCGGTAAGAATGATATGAAACCTTGAAAAGGCTTGCAATGAGACTAAATTTCACTGGAGACATAATTTTTCTTATTCTCTTAATAATATAGATTATAATGAACTTTAACCTGAAACAAGTGGGTATTCCAGTAAGTACTGGGCTGTCAGAGTAATATATGTAATTAAATAAATAAAAATGGAGAAGTGTTTTGGGGTTTGGCTGTCCGGACTCCCGTTGTGTAAATGAGGGGCCGTAAAGAAAGCTACAACTACACCAATACAACCAAAGTTATGAAGTTAGCTTCTTGACATAGACACTACACTGGAAAGTACATAGTAGGAGGGGAAGAGGATGCGTCTCTCCTCTTCGTGTTGGCTGTCGGACACCTCGGCTGTTGCTGTCTTGGTCGGACTCTGGTTCTCCGGTGACCCCCTACCGTCTTACCTGCTTTAAATCAACCCTGTTTGTAATTAAGAGAATGGATGGCTTGTATCAGAGTTAATATTTGCGACATGACGCACGACGTTGCCGCGGAGACAAATCCCTTATATATCACCCGTGCTTTATGCTTTATAGTTTACGCGAGCTTTTACCGAGTCCCTTCATCGATGAGCTTTTTTGTGTTTGCTAAGAAAAATTTTTTTAAACTAATTAATTCTCTATAAAAAAATTTCTTATCAATTTTTTCATATCTCTTGTCATTAATTTTAAAGCAAAATTTGAATAACAAAATTAATTATTAAGTTTGTAATTTTTTTAATTTAAATTAAATTTGAATAAAAAAATAATTGTGAGCTGATTAAATTCTGAGAAATAAAATAAAAATAATTTAATTAAAATTGTTGTTCCGTAAATAAAAATCCCAGTGAGAGAAAATATTAAAATAAAGAATAAAGTGTAAGTAGAGATGAGAATAAGTTAAGATTCAAGTTAAAGCATATAAGTATGGTTCTTATTAACTGATGTAATACTTAAAACACGAGCAGAAGATACGAAGAGGCCGAGAAGTGCAAGGACGAGAGAGAAAAAATAACGATATGAATAATATAACATATAATATACGAGGTTGGCTGGTTTATGAAGTGGACACAGACGGGGGATACGTTATTACATTATCAGGGAACACGCACCGCCTTCGACTTGGACTTACTCCGGGTCCTGGGACTATCTCATCTCGTCTCTCACTTCTCCCGTAAACTCATGGAGCTCCCTTCGCGACCCGACAACTTGAAACTCCAAACTCCGTGGGACGCATGTGTTGTTGTTTAATAAATTTTTTAATCTGCAAATGTGTAATGTGTAGATGTAACAGGCCAGTGGGAACGGTACTAAACTAAAACCTCCCCGCGACCGGGTAATTGGAACCGAGTAAAAAGAAAGGGACGTCCCGGTCCTATCTCTGCTAATAAATACGTTGCTACTGCGTATTAACGCTCCACGATAATAAATTCTTGATACAAAATTATTCCAAGATACCACGCTCGCAGAATTAACTCATTTTTAATTTAATATTTAATTGCATTATTATTATTATTATCATAATAATAATTAAATAAAATGACAGTGGACTTCAAATATTTATTATTATTATTAATTTTTACATTCAATAATGATAATCTATATTATTAGGAGATTAAGCAAAATGTTGTGGCCACTGTATTTATGTAATAAAATGAAAAGTCTTGACCTAGAGTTGTGTCTTCTCATGGTTTCATATCATTCTCACCAATAGTCAGTTTATAATGATAAGTATTTAGGCTGCATTCAAAAATGCTCTATCTCTAGATACATAATTAAGAAATTACCTTGTATCTCGTGAACTATTGATATTTTTAAAGATATAAGCTCATTCCGATGTTACACTCATCAAGACCTTTCATTTAAGTACCCACATCAATTTTTCATATATTTATATATATTATATATATATGTATATATGAAAAATATATAAAAAAATGCATGTGGGTACTCAGATGAAAGCTCTTGATGAGTTTAACGTCGGGCTGAGCTTATATCTTTAAAAACGTCAATATTTAAGAAATTACAGTGCAATTTAACAAATATCTTGTGAACTATTGACATTTTTAAAGATATAAGCTCATTTCGATGTTACACTCATCAAGACCTTTCATTTAAGTACCCACATCAATTTTTCATATATTTATATATATGTATATATGAAAAAATTTTATTTACTTATATTTCACACATAGTGACTGCAAGATTGCTAGTAATAATAATTATAAATTCCACAAAATTGATAAATTATTAGACTTTTTAAAATCATTAATTTTTATAAATTAATCAATCAATCAAATAAATTCTATTAAAATACAACCATTATTTCCTTAAGATAATTTCACCTTTCAACATCCATCAAATTTAACTCAATTACAAAATAAATCAAATAATGAAAATCTAGACACTTATTTCTCCGATAAATAAAAATTTACCTTATAACAAAAGAGACTTAAACTTTCATCATAATTCATAAACCATCACACCACCGATAATAATTTTTATTGGCCAATAATCTAATAAAATAAACGTCTTTATAATCAAAAAGCCCTTCAATATATAAAAAGTGTTTTACAGTCATGAGTAATGTATAATAATAAACGTCATAAAAGTTAAAAGTATCTTAATCTTAAATCGAGCCTAATTAAATTAACACTTATAAAACGATAACATGACAATAATAATAATATTAATAATAATAATAATAATAATAATAATAATAATGAGCCGTGTATCGGGATGCAGCATTAATTCAGAATAGATGTTATTTTAGTTGGACTCTTAGGTTACTTTACGTGTCTACAATCGTCGTTCCTCTGCACATTTGTTCGGCATTCACCCATAACGCTGAGTTTAATTAATATTCGCACAGCGGGTTGGCCCGTTTGATTAGCTCGCTCACAGAGAGTATACAGAGTACAGTACAGTAGTGTAGTACCGACTTTCAAAGTGTGAGTACTGAATTCCCGATGCATCCGCATAACAGATACATATATATATATATATACACGTATATTTTGATGTTTGTGGCATAACGCAACGTAAATTGTATAGCAGTAATGGTAAATGGTAGATGGTACAGGTTACGGAGGTTCATGCATACGTACGTGCGAATAGTAGTCTAAACACAGAAGGGGATAGCGCAGATGAGAATGGTAACAGTGGACGGCGAAACGTCAGAGAAACGCGGGGAAACCAGATAAAGCCACATTCCGTGAGCCTACTGTGAACTATATACTGTACGCTATACACAGTATAGTAGGTATGGTACGGAGGAGCAACATTGTAACATCACAATCATAACTAGACCCACGGTTGTCCATCCGTAAGCTCGTCCGTCTGCCAAAACGTCCTCACGCTTCAGCGATATCAAAGAACTGCCCGTCGGTTGTTGACGTTATGTTTCTCCAAAGTACACATCTCCATTCACTGTGTATACAAACTAATAATATATTATATATATTAATATATGTTGTTGTTCTTGTTGGTATTATGCTTCGCATAACTATGCTCGTTTGTACAACCCCTCATTTATTAATTTTAATTTATATTGAATTTTTTTATGGAAAAATGATCATTTTTGGAATTAGATAGAAAATTAAGATATTTTGGATAGACAGTAAAAAATATTGTGTATTTACGTAAATACGGTCAGTGTTAAAAATTTTTTGTGCACGGAAAAAAAATTAAATTAATGGGGCAAGAGGAAAATTCTTAAACCAAGAAAATCATTTTTAAGAGTTTCATTGTCTTGGATTAAGACCAAAAAATTTTCAATTAAGTTTTCTTAGTTTAAGAATTTTTTTACTCAAATCAAGAAGATAAAATTCTTCAAAATTATTTACTTGATTTAAGTAAATTTTTTTTCTGTGTTAAAATAACATTAAGTGTGTTAACTTTCAAGCTTTCAACATTAATTTTGCGTGGACCGTATTTAGTACAAAAATTGTCTTGATTTTATATTAATTTTTTACAGTTTGGAAATATGAAGATACTAAAATTTTTTAAAATTTTTATTACATATTAGTTTTAAGATAAAAATATTTTTTAAAAATTTGCACTTGTAAGTTTGTTAAATTTTTAGAAAAAGAATTTTTCATTAAATTTTTTAAAAAATCGTCTATTTAATTAAATATACTCTAAAAATTTTTTTTTATTTCAAAAAAAATTATAAATTATACTAACAATGATATTTTGAATGATCAAAAAAAAAAAAATACCTTCCAAAATTTGACTGTACACTGAAAAAAAAAATTCTTGACTGGAGTGTAAATTTTCTTGGCTCAAGATAATATTAAAGAAATTTCTTCTTGCTCCAAAATAATTTTTGTTTTCCTTAAAACTTTTTTTTGGTGCAAGAAATTTGTTTTTTGAGTGTATGTATAATTTTCCAAATACTAAAAAAATAATTCTATTAATTTTCTTCCCAACTAAATTAATAATTAAAAAGTAATTTATCTATAAATTTTCTTCTGAAGAAAACAAATTTACGATATTGATTTTGTCAGTACTATAGAAGCCAGACTATGGAAATAGTTCGAGCATGCATTGAACTCACTCGGTTCAATTCAATATAAAATCCAAAGCGTGTAAGCTCCATATAAAACAATATAATAACTTAACTCCTCTTATAGAATAATTATTGCGTAGTATATTGTAGGAAGAATTTTATTATTTGTTTAATTTTATTCCCTTTGATTCAATCTTAAATTATTGGATCTGCTTGTTCTTTCCATAAAAAAAATCTTAGATAAATTTTCTCAATAGCGGTGATATCCATTCGCAAGAAGGTTAGTAACGTTATAACACAAATAAAGAAATCCCTTATCTGCATGGATGGACGTTTGCAAGTTTAAGTGTACTAGAATAAGAGAGATAGTATCATCGAGTACTTTTGCGTTTGCGGTATGGTAATATATACGTATATACTGCTCCTGTTGTACGCAAGTACGTCCTTGATATTTATTGAAATCCTTTTTTATTTCATACTTTAGCTTGACTCCTTAGTTGTTACCTCTTACCGGCGTATATAGTTATAGCCAAGTGTATCGGTTTCACCCGCAGCCGCGAGTCTTTTAAGCACGCGTTATTTTCTTTGTACTTGTTATCTCGATAATAACAATTATCCAGAGAAGGAGCGCGATATCACACCTTATAGATTATTGTTACTGCTAATATTGGTAATAGTTTCTAGCCCAATAGCATTTATTAACATTTCCCGAGTGCTAAAATCTGTATTTTCACATAAAAAAAGATAAATATACCCGCTATATTATATCGTATTGATACTTTTATTACCCCCAACAATATCTTATACTTATGCTAAGTATAAATTTTGTATAATAAAGACGTTCATGCCCACTCGTTGCTAATTTACTTTAATTTTTATTTTATCAACAAGTATTTTACTATCTATTGAGATTTTTTTATCGGAAAATAATTTAGATAAATTTAATTTTCACACTTTTAATAATAATGTGTGATTTTGATCTATATATAATTCAAAATACTTATACCTAGCATATATTACCGGAAAAATTTTATAAAATTAATAATTTATTTTTGAATATGCACAGAAAATTTCTTGACTGGAGAACAAAATTCTTGGCTCAAGAAAATTTTTGGGCGCCTGAAGGAAGACCGAAATTGTTTTGGCCGAAGTAAAAATTTTTCTTTAAATTCTATTCTTGGTGGAAGTAATTTTGTCTTAATTCAAATTATCATAAATACTTGATACAATATATTTTTATATTTGATCAAGATTTTTAGATACTTTAGGGAAGCAGCGTCACCTACTTCTGAGAAAAAAATTTTCTCACTTCAAGAAAATTTTTTTTCTTGAATATTCGATACCCATTTTATATTATTTTAGCGTGCAATTATATATATTTAATGAAAAAAATGACTCAATATTATTTGATCTTTTCATTAGAAGGAAGACCGAAATTGTTTTGGCCGAAGTAAAAATTTTTCTTTAAATTCTATTCTTGGTGGAAGTAATTTTGTCTTAATTCAAATTATCATAAATACTTGATACAATATATTTTTATATTTGATCAAGATTTTTAGATACTTTAGGGAAGCAGCGTCACCTACTTCTGAGAAAAAAATTTTCTCACTTCAAGAAAATTTTTTTCTTGAATATTCGATACCCATTTTATATTATTTTAGCGTGCAATTATATATATTTAATGAAAAAAATGACTCAATATTATTTGATCTTTTCATTAGACAAGTTAATCAATAAAAATATCAATAAAAATTTACTTCTATCTTTATATTTAACTTTTTGGAGTAAGAGGGAAATTTTCTCAAGACAAAATTTACTTCTATCAAGAACTAAATTTTTTGGAGCAAGAGGCTGAATTTTCTCAAAACAACAAAATTTTCTTGACTTAAATACTTCTTTGATCAAGATACGTCTTTCTTAAAGCAAGAGAATTAAAAGTGAAATTTCTTGTCAAAAAAAAATTTTTTTTCGCTCAAGAAAATGATTAGGAAGAAATAATATTTTTTTGGCTCAAGTGAACCATTTTTTCTGTGTGCTCATCAGCAAATTAATGTAATGATTAATTGTTGTTAAAAAAAAAATTATCTTTAAAAAAATAGTATTTTTTCTTGGCCAAAAAAAGTCCTTCCTTCATTCAAGACACTTTTGATCATATTATTTATGAAGAAAATGAACATTCTATCACTATAAAATACACAATAGACTTGCGATGTTCTAGACTCTTCTACAAATCACCTCTAATTTTGAAAGAACACGGAAGCGGTAAAAATCGGTAGTTCAACTCCCTGAAATTTACATTTCGTCACTCATTAAAATTCTAACATCCAACAGTTTTTACCTAACAACAAAAAATCTATTCTCCGAGTGATGTCTCATTTTTTCCCGACTATAATAGCCAGCATCTCAATTCACCCGTTCTTATATATATATACTATATTATAAACTATAAATATCAGTATTATACATAAAGTTTATAATGTTAAAATAATAAAAAAGTAAAAAAAGTTGCACTTATATCTTATTCTTATATAGATGTAAGATTTGAAACGCCGTAAAGAGTATATGGTGGGGCTGTAAACCTGCGGTCCCTTTGATAGATCCGGTACATCGTAACAGACTCTTACGCATAACTAAGGTCCGTTGTAAATACCTAAGAGACGAATGAAATGAAAGAAGGATCACCGTTCAGTTATTATTATCTTTTTATAAATTAGGTGCTGGATCTTCGTTGGCGTAGTGAGCTTTAATATCATCCCATATCATCTCAGCTCGCTTTAATTCTCAAGTTCACGTTCACCTTCTGTCTCTTGTCTCATCCTATCGTATCACCGTTTTTTTTTTTTCATTCTTATTTTACTTGTTGCCAATAATACAATGACCACTATAATTTTTTCTCTCAATTTATTTAGCCCGTTATACCTACTCTTTAGCAAGTTTAATTGAGCCACTATAAAACTGGGAGGAAGTTACTTTTGTATTTTTACTGTATAATATCTAACCGGTCTTTCGACACTTAAAATGTCTTTGTTATCGTTTCTCACTAGCTTTTTTCTCCTTTTTTTTCTTCTTTAATATACATTTTTTTAAACTCTTATTTTTATAATAGATTGCACGCATGTTTATCTATAGCTTGTAAAAACATTTATAAATTTAACGATTCAGAGATAATTTAAATTGAATTCAATCCGGTTATTAATAAAATTATTCATATGTATTAAATTATTTATCAAGTTTTTTTTTTTTTTTTTTTTTTTTTTTTGTTATGAATATTTTGATATTAAATTCAAAACAAAATAAGTGACTTATTTAATTTTTTTTTTGCAAATTAAGTTTAGACAATTTTTTTATAATTATTTATTTTCAAAATATATAGAATTAATTGAATGCATACTTAAATTTTTAGAATTTTTTTTCATAGATTTTTTCTCAAATTTAATTAATTATTTATTCTATTAAAATTTTTTTAACAATTATATTTTTTTATTAAATAAAAAAAAAATTGTAAAAAAAATTAATCTATAACCCAATTTTTTTTATTTACAATAAAAATATTTAATTTATAAAGAATAATATTTGAATAAGCAGCTTTCTAAAATTTTATCAAGTTTAAAAATATTTATTTAATAAAAAAACGTCAAAAATATTTTTTAAAATTTTCATTAAAAAAAAAAAATATTTTGAATACTAAATGTAAACAAATATTCCTCATTACATGACAACGTATTTTTGATACGCAATAATATATTTTTCTTCTAATAAAAAGCGAACAGGTTTAACTAGTCTATCAACATAAATATTAAAACTCTTTTTTATTTACAAAAGTAATTACTTACATTGCAAATTCCAAAAGAGCGAAAGATTAACATTGTGATACATATCCATTACAAGTGAATTAGAAGATAAACATAACACTGAGAATTACAAGCCTTAATAATAAATAAATAAATATCACTTATCACGTAAATTTAAAAAAGGAGTAAACAAATAAACGCATGCGTGAGACATTTATAATATATCAACATTAACAGAACGTAATGTAATGGTCCTTAGCATCCGCACTCGACTACTACTGATGTCAGAGCATTCGGGGTGACTCTTTGGACGCGAGAGTGTTATGTTGGGGGATGTGACTCGCCCTAAGGAGCCAAACTGTCTAGTTATACTGACTAGGATATAGGATACAGGGTATAATAGCTACTATGAGCATTCAGCATTCACCATTCACCGTATATCTATAATACAGTAGCTAAGAGAGAGACCGAGAGATGTTTAGAGGAGTCGGGAGTATGCAGCTCAGTCCCTTAATCCACATAACACTGTACTAACTATAGTAAACTAACACGGCCTATTCAACTATTAATACTATATTGTGTCTTTAAGATTATTCTGACCTGTTCATATCCGCTTTGGTTTAATGCAAGGTGGGGGTGTTAAAAAAATTTTGTAAATATTAATTTTAAATACTTAAGTAACTATTATTGTTCAAAGCTTCAGCTTGGAAAGTTCAGAAAAGCCAAAGTCTGGTGGTTTGAGCTTAAAAATTTGACCAAAATGGAAAAAAACTGAAAAGTTCAAAGCTAAAATTTTGTAAATTATTATTTTCAGTCTTTGAAGTTCTTCAAAGTAAAAACAGAACAGTTTAAACAAAAATGTATTTTAATTTTTTTCTTTCGGTGGAACATTTAGTGTATTTATGTCAAATTTTGAAAGACAATTGCCGATTTACGTATAAATTATACAGATTTTTTCTTTAATTAATTTTCTAAATTAATGTTACTTAATTTTTAATATTTTTTTATATGTATATATTGCCGATAGACGTATGTTGATAAATAAATAAATAAATGATTGAAAAATAAAAAAAAAATTTGTTAAATTAGAATAGCGAGATTATTATTGCAAATAAAGCCAAGTAATCAAAATTGCTTTGGCTAGTAGAGCTGAAAAATAAAAATTGACTCTAATACTAGCTTAACAGCCGTGAAAAAAAGAAGCAATTTTAGATTCAAAATTCTTTTTTTAACTTGAAATTTAAAGAAAAACAATGTGGACAAATGATGAGCTTATTTTCAAAAGGGTATCTTTTGATTTTTGATTAATCGAGACTAAAAACTAGTTATCTTCAATTATAAATATTTGTATTGAACTTTTTTTAATTTAGCTAGAAAGTGCAATCGGTTATGAAGCTGCAATTCGATTTTCATTTATAAATGTTCATAATTCTCGAAGTAATTAGTATTTAGAAGTTCAGAAAATTGGTATTTTAAAATATGAAAAGATACCCTTTTGATAATCAGCTCCTCAAATACAATAGTTACTTTGAAAAAAAAATTGACTTGATTCGAGAGAAAAATTCTTGAACCAAGAACATAATTTTGAAGAAGGTAAATTGTCTTGAATCAAGACGAAAAATTTCCTTAAATCAAGAAAAATATATTAGTTCCACAATTTTTTTATTCCAATCAAGAAGATTAAGTATATAGGTACTTGATTCAAGAACATTTTTTTTTCTGTTTAGATTTCTGTAAAATTTATTCAAAATTAGAATTTTATTTTCTATGTATTTATTTATCAAATTGTCACAATCTAAATTCAATAGTCTGCTGATATAACTTTGACATTTTCCATGTAAAAAATTTTTTTACTAAACCAAATCCAAAAAATGAATTTAAACACCCGAAATATTTTTCAACAATAAATTATGTATATTTATACTAAAAATTTGTTTTTTGTCGGATGTGTCAGTGACTATGAAGCTAATGTGGTGTAACACGATGGCCTTTTGCACGGTAGGACGCATTGCGGGGTACCCAAAGACGCTGTACCACGAGGTCGGGTAGATTTACATTGTGTCGGGCATGAAAGTACCGAAAATACATGACTAAAGTAAGTAAGTTATGTATTGTGAAGACCATGGGTGGAAGTATGGATGTATTTCTGAGCATAATATCAAAGGGTGAGTCTGGGATTCTTGTTTCTTGTGTGTATAAGGGCTGGGTGTCGGAGCAGTGACATCTGTATTAGCGAGATTATGGGGTCGTTTTTAAGGGGTGCGAGATCATCCGAATGCACACAATATACATACTTAAATATGTATGTGCGAGCAAGAAGAGAAAGGTAGACGGATATAGATACGTGACGTGCAGCCGGTTTTCGTGGATGGAGGACACGGAATAGGTGTGGACGTGAATGACGGGTAACTGAGGGTGTGATCTCGATTTCTGCTACTACTACTACTACTACTATTACTATATCCTCACGCATATTCACGACATACGAGTCCAAATCGTTGGACAACATCAGCCATACTCGACGGTACTTTGTAAGCTGAGCCCAGCAGTTCACTAATCTGCTCATCAGGACAATATGCCCTATTGTTGGACAAACATCTATGAGTCGATTTGTCAATTCAATTTACGAACACGATTCCATGGCATTTAGCTTTTTACTAAATCTACAGATCTCTATATATTATTATTATTATTATTATTATTATTATTATTATTGTTATTGATGGGTGTGTGAAAGCGCATGCAAGAAATCAATCGGAAAGTCAACATTCTCTTCCTTTATATTATATTTTTTTTAATAAAAAGGTGTTTAGGTGAAAAAAGACTTACAGTACTAAATTTTAAGGTAATAATAATTTTTACCCAAATATTCGATTTTTCTTTTTTGAAAAAGAAAGTTTGTAAATTTACTATATTTTTTCTTTATTTTTCTATATTATTATATTTTACGCCGGCATTTAAATCTTTATTATAAAAATTTCTAAAATTTAATTTATCAAAATAAATTTTGAAGATTTTAAAACTATCGACTTTTTTCCTCGTTTTTAAGTATAAAAACAAACAATTTAAAAAAAACATTTAAAAAAGTCAATTTTTTTTTAACTTTTGTATCATTTTTCCACAAATTTTCTTTATAGATATTTTTGGAATTTTTTAAAAAATTATTTTATTTTTAATAAACTTTAGAAAAAAAATTTTAAACATTATTTTTATTATTTGAAGAAGTTTAGATGATCAAAAATTCTATTTGAGAAAATAAATTCAATTTTAGTCAAAAATTTATAAAATATCAAATTAAAAAAAAAAATTTTATTATCATAAAATTATTCAAAATTATGTATTTTTCTACGCAGAATATTTTTATTTGATTCGCAAAAAAAAAAAAAAAAAAAAAAAAAAAAAAAAAAAAAACTAAAATGACCATTATTTTTTCCGTCAAACGGACAATAAACGATTAATCCAGCGATGAGATGAGAATCCTCCCCAGCTCATTGTAGGATTATTATTCATCCGCGATTCGCGTATGTGGAATGGCCGTAGGAAGGCAAACCATAGACCATAGACCATGTGTAGGGTGTGTGTGTGTGAGTGTTATAAGGGGATATCTTTTGCAAAAGCTTACTCTCGCAAATCCGCAAAATGACGTCTCATAAATCGCTCGGGCATTCCCGTTTGCCCGTGCCCGGTACGGTACGGCGATATACACGTCCACCACCGGTACGGTTTGCACCGATTTTACATAAATAAATATGTACATCTACATGAACATGGTGTGCTCGAGCGCGAGAGTTGAGACGCGAATGGCCAATGGTATCTGCGTATGGTACTATTATGTACGCGACGGACCGTACAGCGCTCCGAGCAACTCACGCGAATCCTTTTAAACCGACCTAACCTAAAACGTTTGCGAGTCTTCTCTTATCCCTCACCCTCCTATCAGGCATCTACTTCCCTCTACTCTCGCCAGCCTCTATTCAGTTCATCTCACATACATTATACTTCCTAATAATAATAATGATAACAATAACAATAACATACACTATTTACCAAGCACGCATAAAATACCGAGTTCACAACAATAACAGCACGGTGTTATATTATGTGTATTTTTAAAATCGCCAACCAACCATGTGCCTTTAATTCGCTACGTTTATTCCAAATAATGCTTGTTTGCTTGGATATTATGCTTATATTATAGCCCTAGATCGAGAAAAAAAGGATTTTTTGATCCGAATAAGATTTATTTGAGTTAAAGACGTTGTAAAATTGATGTATTGGATCAACTGATTTTGATTTAACCATCGAAATTACTCTAAAAAAAAGTTCCTTCAATTTCATTAAACTTTCTTTAAAATTGTTAGTTTATGATCAAATATATTGTAGATATACTGTCAAATAATAATAATAATAATTTTACAATTTTTCAATTCTGTTTAAAAGTTTGCAAGATTACGTTAAAATTGAGGGAGAAAAATTTAAAAGGGAAATTTTGATAATTTTGCTAGAAATGCATCAGTTAAAACAACCAATTCATTTATGTAAAATAATTAACTTATGGTTGTTAGAAATTGATCTAAAAGTATAAAATAAAAGTCTTTTTTTAAGCTTTTAGTTGCAATTTACAATAATTTAAAAGATTGATCCGCTCAAAAGATATTAAATAGAAATTTTTTCGTTTTAAAAATGATTAATAGTGGCCATTTTGAAAATAATGAAGTGACTAATTTCAAATTTTGTCTCACACATTAAAACAACCCAAAAAAGAAGTCCCTTCAGTTTTATTAACCTCTCTTCAAAATTATAAATTTATGATCAAATATATTGTAGATATACTGTCAAATAATGATAAAAACTTTGTAATTTTCAAGTTCTGTTAAAAAGTTTGCAAGATTTCTTTAAAATTGAGGGAGAACAATTTAAAAGAGAAATTTTGATACTTTTGTTAGAAATGCATCGGTTAAAACCACAAATTCATTTATGTAGCATAATTAACTTATGGTTGTTGGAAATTGATCTAAAAGTATAAATAAAAGCCAATTTTTTAAGCTTTTAGTTACAATTTACAATAATTTGATAGATTGATCTGCTTAAGGTATATTAAATAGAAATTTTTTCGTTTTTTTAAAAATGATTGATAGTCGCCATTTTGAAATTAATGAAGCGATTAATTTCAAATTTTGTCTCACTCATTAAAACAACCCAAAAAAGAAGTCCCTTCATTTTCATTGCGCCCCCTTCAAAACTGTGGGTATTATGGCCATATCCAAATACATTGGTAATGAAGGCTCTACTAAGAATGAATAACAAAGGCGATATGAACAAAAGGAAATCTGCTCATCGCACTAATACCAACCAATAAATCGTAGAGTAATATAAGTAGTAGAGTAGAGTAGAGTAATTCGGAAGTGTAGCCTCGGAAAATTCGACGGCGTAACAGAGAAGGACGGTAGCATCAAACAATTAGCCAAAATCCTCGTTACCCTTGCTAGCGGGTTAACTTCTGATTGGGGTAGGTTGTTACAACTAATATCTTTGGTCTTATCCTCGTTATTATCCATCCCGAGAAGCTGGGAAAACCGAAGAGCGAGTAGTCCTTGCCTCCTTGGATTTAACAGCAGTCCTCGAGACTCTTACTGCTCACTACTACCAAGTGCCTTCATACTTAGAGAAGGAAGAGGAAGGATATTAAATCGTCTTCCTCTACCCGCCTTATATTTTCACCAGACCAAGCATATTTCCATTCTACTTCCAGATCTCTTTACAAAGAGTCAAAATCGTACTTTTCAACACCATTTATGCTCCATCATCGCAAACTAATTGTACGACGTAATATAATGTGTGATGTACAATATATGTATTACACAAAGTATAAGCTATAGGCAAGCAGTGAGTTTGGCTCCTGTGTTCAGTTTGGCTCTTTCGAATAATATAATACAACATACCGGGGTGAAATCCAACCAGCGACAATCATCACATAAATAGGCAGGTGTTAGAAAACCGGAAGCCTTTTGAACGGACCGCATATTCAGCTCAATGGAGCATCTAATTCGAACTGTGACTTTTGACTGTATAATCCCAAAGCCTGATCCTTTTGGTCACTGGGAAACGTTCTTTGTACGGCTCCCAAACTCTCTTTTCATCAGCAATACAGTATGTTTTCTTTCTCCTTTTTCTCATTCAAATGATGGATACGTGGATGAGGGATATATTAACTAAACTCTGCCCGAGTGCTTCCTGCAGACACCATTAATGTAAAATCTAAGGCGTAAGCTATAAGATCCGATTGTTGTTTTTGGTGATCTGAAGGAAGAGATTAATTTGAAGGTATGTGGTTTTGATAAACTCGAAAATTTAACTAATGTGGAATCCAATTGGGTAAGTTGTTTGGTGGGAAATTTCGTGAGAGGTGCAGAAGTCACATTGAGCATGTAATAGTGGTCAGAATTGAAAGAAATAAATAGACAATTTCACGGTACCTGTTGTGGAAAATCTTTTGTAAATTTTATCTAATATTTTCCTTGGAGCTATTTTAAGTATTGTGATTTTTCTAACTCTTTTATTTTCTTTTTGTACCACCTTAACTCCCACATAAAACCATCTAAAAAATTTTTATAAATCAATTACCCAGCAGTAACTTTAAAAGCTTTAAAAACAATAACTCCAACAACCCGTAAAACAAAAGGAACAAATCTTCCCATCGTAAAACCATGAATTCGCCGTAATTTTAATAATTACAATAAAATATTTAATATGCTCCTAATAAAAATGAATGCACCCACATTGAAAATTGGGCAAGGGTTTTACCCCTTTGCGCTCTCAGTACCGCCGTCAAACACTCGAGGGCGGCAGAGTACTTGGCATCAACCTATTAATTAGCGTTTTATTATCGACTAGCCTTTTAGCGAAAGGGCTTTCAAAGAGATACTTGAGAGAGTACGCAAGTACAGTGTAAGACATCTCGGCGTCTTTAAACTTAAATCGTTCTCTCCATTTCATTTGTGGGGAACGCCCCGGGCATGCAATATAGTAAGTAATGCTTTACTTAATTTTTATTCTCCATGGTTTGTATTTTGCAGAATAAGAACTCTGTCCAAGAAATCCGACTAAGAGCCTGCTAATCGACGATAGTAAACCCAGTGGGCTTTCGCACGCACTTTGCTTCCATTCACGCCGACAACCACCAGGTTATGTTATGTACTTTAGTTACATCTTAGTACTTGTAATGTATATGGCCGAGCATAACAGGCGTGAAACAGCCATTTGGCTTTTAAAACTACTGCTCGAGACAATTGTTCGACATAAAAATAAAATCATGAAGTTTTTTATTTTCATTTATTTCAATATAATATTTTTTATTGCCCTGGGCTGTAAAATTTCTTACATTGTTGTTTTGTACTGTAATATTTATTTAAAGTTTAAAGTTTATTGTTTGATTCTTCAAAATTTTGCGATAAAAGTTTGTCGGTTGTCGGGGTCGTAAAATCGGGATTCAATATCCGGGGGAGGGGAGGGGGGGGGGGGTGTCATGCGTGTCACTTAATGTCAAGGGGCGCTGATGCTCCTCTCCGTCTTACTCTGTCATGTATTTTTATATGTTTTTTCCACATATATATTCGCCGGCTAGGCACTAAAACATCACTTACTTCATTGGTGACTCATGTGAATATACGAAATATTTTTGCGAATGTGTGTATGTTTGTAACACATCTCCAGTCTTAAACACTCCGGACTCGGCTTATACATAGTAGTCAGACATGCTCGTAAAAGAAGGATAAAACAATTTACAGGAATAAAAAAATTTATATATGTATATATGGATAAATATAAAAGGCACGGAATTTAATACCATATACATCCGATAAGATATGGCTATCTAAAAACTAATTTATTTATTTTTTGCACTGAGTAAATAATTCTTTACTCCACAGGCTCTGTTTTACTTTATTGGGATGACTTCTGGTCGGTAACAGGGTCATCGGGAGTATTAAATTCTCAAAACAGTATCTTAATGTCTTACTTTTATTCGATTTTATAATAAGATCCAATGGAAATAAAATTAAATGAAAAATTGTCGACCCGATAATTTTAATAGAGTTTACTACTAATATCATTGCTGTTTGAATATTAATTTTACATACGTGTAGAAAAAGTTCTTTACAAAGTACGATTAGTTTTAACATTAACAATTTAGTTTTTGATGATTTTTTTTATTACTTTGTAATTTTAATGTAAATAAAATTACAAAATATATTTTTATATTTAATGGACTGATAAAAAATTTGTAAAAGAGAAAAAATCTTCAAGAAAATAATTTTGAATAAATTAAAAAAATTTTTTGAACTAAAAGTTTCTATTTAAAGTAAATTTTAATTTAATTAATAATTTTTATTTTTTAATCAAAATTATTTAATGCTTTAAATTGGTTCAAAATTAATTTAATATTATTAAGCAATAAAAATGTGAAGTAAAAAATTTTTTGTTTAAATTTTAAATAAAATATCTTTGAAAAATAATTAACATAAAAATTTATTTATTTTATCACAAATATTCACCAGCTAAACCTTTTATTACTCCTCAGTACCTAATTCAAAAATGGTAAAATAAATTTTTTTCCACTATCGAGTGATCCGATGATACAAAGATTGAAGATGATAATTGTTTGTTGCTTGACAGGGTGTTTTATTGGCGACAGGTGGTTACAAGTTATTTTTTATTGCAAGTAATCGGTGAAAAGTTGAGCTGGGTTGATATAAAAGGCACTGTCTATAGTACAGTACAGTGAAAAGAATAACCGGGGGAACATCGCACGGTGCTCAGTGCTCTGCAGACTGGCAGCCAGTAATATTTCACCTTGTTTACGAGCCTCAGTCACCTCGAGACACCACTACACCGTTTTAGTGCTTATAAGACTACACCGAATGCGATTACAAATACAAAGCTGAAGCTGAAGCACAAGGAGAAGGAGAACAAGTTGAAGCAGATACGGGAGGTAGTCAGCCATACTTTTGGCTAATTGTCGCTTATTAAAAACCGAGTGTCTCGTCGCGAACCCGCGACTCCTCAGATCTTCTTCTCTTCTGCAAGGACCCGGAGTCGCGATGTCTTTTACGAGCCTCCGACAGAAACTTACGAGAGTCTCGAGGACGTGTCACGGAGTCTAATAATTTTCGAGGATGACAACGCCAAAGTTTAAGATTAAGTAGCTAAGATTCGTCATTTATTTTTATTTCTTTGCAATATTTTCAGCTCAGGCTTCAGCATAATTGCCATGGAAAATTCCTTTTTTGTTTCATCATAAAAATTACTGGGAAAATAAAGAAGAGGATAAATATCCTTGATAAGAAAATTTTTTGAGGACTTAAAATGGTGCCTTATTATCAATACTGAGGAAAATAATTTTTTTTTAATTAAAATAAAGCTATTTGTTTTTTAATTCATTGAAATAAAGATATAAATATTGACATTTTTTATTAAAAAATTAATAAATTAAATGATTCAATTAAACTAATTTTTGATAATATTTTTTTTGTCCGACTGAAGCACCAAAAGAATTAATTAAAGTTAAAAAACTCAAAATTTTTTTGACAATTTCCTAATTTTACAACCATTCAATTTTTTTTGGTACAAAAATTTTTCAATCAGTAATTCTAATTACCAAAAATAATTAATAAAATATCTCCACAAATATTTACCAATTTCAAGTATTTTACATCTAAAAAAAAATATCAATTTTTTAATTAAAAAATTAATAAATTAAATGATTTATTTAAACTAAATCTTGATAATAATTTTTTTATCTCACTGAAACTCCCAAAGAATTAATTAAAGTTCAAAAACTCAAAATTTTTTTATAATTTCCTAATTTTACAACCATTTGATTTTTTTTGGTACAAAAATTTTTCAATTAGTAATTTTAACCACCAAAAATAATTAATAAAATATCTCTACAAAAATTTACCGATTTTTAGTATTTTAGATCTAAAAAAAAATTATCAAATTTATAATTAAAAAAAAATTTCTATTAATCTCAAAACTGTTTTTTAATTACTATATTTTTTAGCAAAATTAATAAAAAAAAAATAATTTCAAATTTTATTTTTACCTATTAAAATATTCCACCGTAAACCCAAAAAATTACAACTCTCTCATTGACAGCTCGCGATCTCAGCAAAATAATAATTCCCCTCAATTAATCCCCCTAAAAAAAAAACCTAACAATTATTCTTGCTGTCGTTTATTGAGATATCGCGGCTACTGTTTAAGCTTACACGATCGATAATGATAACTATCAACTCTTTTATCGGTGCCTTTGGAGGCTGGTGTTTTATTTTCCCTCTTTCACAGATATACCTATACCTCTACACACCGAAGGCAGCAACAGCAGTAGCAGCAGCAGTATGTGAGGCGGCTTGAGGTATGAGAGAATATCCCAGGGGCAACTGGCCAATAAATAAATCCTGCGTGTCCACCGGTCGTCTTCGCAGCCACTACAGACTAAAGACTCCAGACTACAAACCACGAGCCTCAGTTGAGATCAACAGCAGCAGCAGCAGCAGCCAGCCAGCTAAGAAGAGAAACTTGATCTCCAGCGAGTTGCTTGCTCCTTTTGCTTTAATCTCCAGCTCCAGCTATGGGACATCCACAACGTCATAAGCCCAATAGAACAAAAAGTGACGATCCGGAGGAACAATTAATAATTCGTCGTGCCTTGCCGCGTTGTTACGAGCAATTTGTCCCTTTAAGAACTCAAGATTCCAGATGTGGATTTTCAATATCCCATTTTATTTTATTTTATTTTATTTTATTTTATTAGGGGCCACTTACTTAGAGGAGGTATTGATTCTTTTTTTGAACTTGCCCAAAGGAGAAAAGAGGAAAGAGAGATAATTGAGGAGTTTATTCGATTAATGACATTACAAGAAATTTAAGCTTTTTGCGACGAAATAAATATATGTTGAAGCCGATTTCAAAGAGCTGGTTTATGAGGACGCACGTGTTGAGCCGAGCTAAAATTAATCAGCCGAGTGTAATAGTAAGTGGTTGCTAATCTGAAGCACGCGGTAGAATTATTGTACGAGTGTGAGGTTTATTGTGGAGAAGGACAGAAGGAACCTACCCTTAATAGGGACAGAAGGTAGGAATAGAGACTGGTGAAATACTCGCGTTCCGCGCCCGCGGTAAAATGTAACGCATGTCGGGCTACAATATGTGTGTGCATTATGCCCGGATTGCTGGATGGTAAGAGAATACGGGAAAGGATGCTACAGCTGGTGGTTGCCAGTGTTCTATGTGGGATGCGGGGTTGGTAAATCCCAGTCCGACGGCAGAACCTCTACTCGCCGTTCAATGGAATAGAAACAGTAGCCAGGAGTTTACCGCGCCCGATAATGGTGTCGCTGACATTAATTGCACTGGTATGCAGGATATCGAAACTCCGTGACAAGTAGTTTCCGTGGATGTATTGTTGGGAGTTAGGAGTGAACTACTCCTGACAAGGAGAGCTATTGTTTAATCCTGATTGCTGATTGCTGGTGATGCTAATGTTTTTTATGGGCTTTTACAGGAGTCTAAATGTGAAAAAGGAGTTGGGTAATAGTAATAAGGTTTAGTTATAATTAGGAGATATTTCGAGGGTTTTCTAACGCAACCACGTATCTTGATTTTTGAAGATGAAAGGGTTCTACTGAAAAATTAATAATTAATTATTAACGCGTTACTGAAAAAAAATATAAACCAGATTAATAATAAATACGATAGTATTTTTAGAAAATACATAATTTTTGATCTCATTTCGAAAATTGTCATTTTTGAGATACGAGGTTGCGTCAGAAAACCATAGATTTGGATTATGTAGTGAGATTAAAATTAGACTGATGAAAAATTGAGTTAATGCAAAATTGTTGAGTTAGTGGAAAATTGTTCAAAAGTTTGATCAACTGGAATCAAGAAAAGTTTGAAAATAAAGAAAAATTAATTTACTTTAAGTAAAGACAGGTTTTTGATTTTAGAATTTTTTCACTCAATTTAAAAATATGGATTAAATAAATTTAATATGTTTATGAATTTTGTCTTGATATATTTGGTTCTTAAGATTCAATTTTATTTTTGTTTATGGTAAAAGTAACCATTTTTGTTCATATTTTGAAGAAAATGTAAATGATTGATAATTAAAACACCAATTTTTTAATAAAATTGAATATTTTCTATTTTAAAAATAATTTTGAAAAATTTCATACTGAAAATAAGACACCTGACAACTCTTTGAAGTTCTTTTCTTATAAATAATGACTACAAAAAAAAATTCAAATTTTTACGTGAACAATATTGAAAAAACAACTAAAAATGATCAAATATCTGCCTTTATTTCAATTTAAAAATAATTTCCTCGACTAAAAATAGATTTCCTTTAATCAAATTAATTTTTTATAAAAGTGTGTAATAAAAAATCTCGACCAATAAATCATTAGCACTTTTTAAAAAAAAATTCCCAGCCTTTAAAAATTTTTCTCAAACCTTCAAAAATGTTTATACCTCGTACAAGACTTGATACTCTGGCGATAAATGAATAATCGTTTGTCCGTAGGTGTTTAATGATAAATCTAAAGACACCACAGCCTTTGTACGTGATAGGTTGTAAACAATAATTTCCATGTATGTTTATACATGATTTAGCTTGTAGTATTTTTATCAGATAAAATTAACCTGAAAAAATAATTTATTACGACTAATAAACTAAAGGGGATTTTAATATTAAAATCTTCGTCACACGTTAATAAAATAAAGACAATTAATTCCGGATAGAAATTTTGAAGTTACTTAACCGATGGCTTTTAGGACCTTGACTAATCCTACGAATGAAAATGAAAAACTAATGAAAGAAATGAGACGAGTTCTGGTGAAGTAAAGTTTAACTTGATTTCGATTAGTACTCGGCATTAAGAAAGTAGGAGGAGGAATGGGGGAGGTACACCAGCAGTCAAGTATGACTGGTGCTGTCGTATATAATAACCGCATAAAACAGATACGCGCGAAGCAAACACAGCTCACGAATATATTATGTTGCCGTGGCTAATTTACGATTATAACGTACGTGTATAACTATCATTGTTGATATACTGCCAAGGCCCGACTACGAGCCCAGAGAGGTAAGGCCCAGAGTCCAGAAAATAACATATATATATATATAATGTATACACCGACATCGGCTAGTATATAATATAATACTTATTTCGCTAAAGAACCGATTTCTTCCACGCTTCCTCTTGTTGCTTGAACATGTTTTGCATTTTTAATTCCCCGAGTGCATAAGCTACACCTCTATCACTTGTATCGCTGCAAAAGCTTCTCTGAGGTTAAATATTAAGTACATAAAACGCTCAAAAGGGAAAAAAAGCCAGTCGGCAGTCAAAATTAAAAGATTTCTTTTAGATATGTATCAAAAATTGGAATTCGGACTTTTTTCTTCCGAAGTTGGTTAAAAATCCTATTTTCAAAATTTTTTTTTGTGATCGTAGTCCAATCGGTGTACAGTAGCGCGCTCAAAAGTATTTTGAGAAATATATTTAATGGTTTAATTAAAAATAAATATAAAACACAATAATCACTTATTTATTTTTCTAATAGCTTTTGAATAATCTACAGACTCGTGTCAAAGTGTTGCTTGTTAATAAAAAAAGAAAATTTAATTTTTAAAATATTAGGAAAATGGTAGCTCCAAAGTATTTTGACATTGTTGAAAAAAACTAACGCATAATGTTGTCAAAATACTTTTGAGCGCTACTGTATTTAGGTATACAGATTAAAAGTGTTGCTTGTTAATAAAAAAAGAAATTTAATTTTTTAAAATATTAGGAAAATGGTAGCTCCAAAGTATTTTGACATTGTTGAAAAAAACTAACGCATAATGTTGTCAAAATACTTTTGAGCGCTACTGTATTTAGGTATACAGATTAAAACCCCGCCGGGATTTTTTTTTTTTTTTTTTTTTTTTTTTTTTTTTTTTCAGATAAGCTAATCACACAGTAAAAAATTTTGCGTCAATGCGTCAAAAAATTTTGTGTTAAAAATTTTGATGTTAAATATTTTAAACTTTTTTGTGTTAATTTAACACTTTTCTATGTTAATTCAACACTATAAATGTTAAATTTACACATGAAAGTGTTAAATATTTAACACAAAATTTTTTGACGCAATGACGCAAAATTTTTTACAGTTCAGCTGATATCAATTTTTTTTCGAGGCGGGTATCTTCAGATCACTATAACTTTAATTCTACTGAATGTTTTTAGCTAAAAATTTAACTGTATACTCTTGAAATATGTATAAATAAATGGTGAAAAGTTCAAAGTTCTATCTCTTCATTGGTCTGTACAAAAAAATTCCAAAAAAAATGCTCAAAAATCAGGGCGTCAAACCAAAAGACCCCTTTAATAGTGTAATACTCTGCACAATTGAAAATTTTGAGTATTTTACCAATTTGGCTCATCAAAAATTGTCTAAATTGTCCTTCCAGTCCATTTCTAAAACTTTCCACTGTTTATTAGACTAAAAACCTTAAAAATTTACCAACTGGGCTCAAAAATTTAAGAATTGTTTTAATTTAATTCTTTTTTGGATATTTTTTGAACAAATGGATTTAAGAAAAACGGATAGATTGTTATCAGCATAATTAAGTAAAAAAACGATCAGACTTTTTGAGGCGTGCAATAAACTTTGAGACAGTAAAGCACAGAGCAGTTTAATTAAATCAATCCGACTGATCGATGGAGATGATCGAGATTCGGTTCAGAGAAATGCAAGCGTTGGATTTCGATGGTTTTAAATAAAATGAACTTGGCTGAATCAATGGTCGTCTCACTGGCTCATATGTGTGGTGGACTTGGCTACCAGACTTAGGCATCAGACAGCAGACGTTTGTGCAGCTTCTTATTGAATTAAATTGCAGTGTAAAAAAATAGGCAAGAAAGGAGTTAATAAAACGAAAAAATAAAGGTAAAATAATTTAATGAAATTGCCGTGGCGAGGCTCGCGTGTGTTGAGAAAGAACAACCAAGAGATAAAGTGATCGGCGATCGGAAGGGCCAAGGGAGAGAGAAGTTAAGACGGCGGCACACCTTTTTTGCGGCAATGAACGCAATTGAAAAGGTCCGTCAGTCGATTCGACGATCCATCCCACTGTCTTGTGTCTTATATCTTCTGTTGTTGTCTCAGGCTTGCTTGAGTATGAGACCGGTCCTATGACGACAAGAAGTCACACAGGACTACTCGATGTAGTAGTTCTTGTGTGATACTTCTTGGATACCTACCACCGATGACAGTGACATGTCAATACGTACCAATCAAAAGTCGTTATTCCCAGCCGACCATACTTATTCACTTTTCACCATTTTTATATGGTTGTAATGATAATACCAATAACTTATTGCCATCAGAGGCATTATATATATATATATCAAAATTTTTTATGCCGGAAGTGTGTCTTCTTTGTCATCCATTCCATCGAAAAATATATATTTCATACCATAGTATCGACAAAATAACAGTTTTAAACTTGTCGGAAATTTCACTTGTCAATATGTACCATCAAATTTTTCTTTTATATATATTAGGATTCTTGAAAGAAAAAAAAATTTTTTTGTCACGTTTCTAGACAAGAAAAAGACACCAATAGGTTATGGGTACTGGTTTCTTTCTCACGCACTAGTGCTGCCTCTCTTTAAAGACTATCGCTCACTTACTTCCACTCACGTAAAATATCCAAAGTCATTAACTTCAAACATTTTCTATAAAAAAATGAATACCGCTCGTTTATGTTATTTTTGATAAAAAATACTTGCTATATCTTCAATTAATTATCCGCATTTTTTTAAAACAATCTTAAAAAAAGTAAGATTGATATTTAATAAAACGTTCGCTTGAACGTCGGTCAGCATATTTTAAATGCTAATATTTCAAAATGTAATGCCGCAAGGACTATTTAAAAAAATTCCTGGATATAGAGGCGACTTATGAGTATAAGTACCAAAATTTTAAGAAAATGGTTTTTTGTCGGAACATCTTTAAGGAAGTATGTAAAAGAATTAAATTTCTACAAATTTACCCAGTCTGTTTAAAATTTTAACCAATCAAAAATTCAACACTGCCTAAAAAATGACAAAAACTTTTCCCAATTTATATATTTTTCCCTATCTAAAAAAAAAAAAAAACGCTTTTTCAATTTTTCAAAGCCTGTATAAATTTCAGCCTCGTTATCTCAAGCTGAAAAACACAGCAAACTTAGCTACGAGACGGGGAAATTTAAACAAAAATCTGTTGGAAGAAAAGTTTTAAAAATAAATAACAAGGTGTTAAGCGCCGGTAAGCGAGATGAGGATGGGGACGGGGACGGGGAGCCCGACCCCAGTTTAAGCCGGAATGAGAAAGAGTTTGACAAGGAAAAAACAGTGAATAGAATAGAAAGGAAAGATGTATGGGGTATAGTAGGCAGGGGAGCAACTGCGGTTTGCTCGTTGGCTGTTTAACAGATTTTAAAAATCACCAATAATTTCAGCGGGCTGTTTGCTTTTTCGAGATAGGGCTTGCGTGTAACAACAGGGAACAAGCACTGCTTTCGCAGGGATGTCAGTAGGATTGTAATTTTTCATTTTAATGGTGCAAGCTACTCGTTCAGCTGAACGCGCTTTACATTTATCGTTCTTCATCTCTCTTTATCCACTGGCTGATTATGTTTTACCCTTACAACACACTTCGTTTATTTGTTCAGCGGAGCTTCTTCTGCTTCCTCCTAGGTCTTCCACGTTAATTCTTCTCGTGAAGAATCCTCCGACGGATAAAGATATAACAGAGACACACAGACACCAACACAAGTGGTCTTAAAAACTCAACTACATACTCTTCCTCTCTCTCTCTCTCTCTATAGCTTCCTTTTATCTGAAACGCAAATGTCTTAATAGCCCGGGGCCGAGTTCACACCCAACTTACGGGATAATTAATGTTATTATGGATAATACAGAGAGAGGTACGCTCTGTATGTGGGTGGGTGTAATGAAATTAGCGTTTGCGTGGACGGAGATCAAGATGTTATACTATACATATAGATCGTTGGCTGGTTGTTTCGAGCTTCAGAGGTGTAGTGCTGATAGAGAATACGGAGGTGCGTATTGAGAATTCAATGGCAGATCATGTGATACTCATCTGGCGAGGAGCTACAGAAGTCAAGACTAAACACTAATATGCTAGTGTGAATATCCAGGGTAATGACCTCCGGGTATCGGTTGAAGGGGCCGTTGATGTCAGTAGCTGTCAACGCGTCCACACGTCACAGATGTATCTCATGATGTGTATGTCCCTCTACTCTCTTGTCTTACGCTACGCTACCTTCACTTTATATTACTGTTATATGGATGAATGATGTCTAAGGAGCTGGGACAGGTTACACTTAAGACGTGTCACAAATCAACTAAATGAGATAAAAGCCACTTTTGTATTGTATTAATCTTGCCTTCTTTGTTGTGTTATATATTTATTATATTATATTACTTTACTACTTTTATTCAAGTAATTATCTCCATCTATTATCTTTTTATTAATTTCATTCGCCTTTAAGACTTTTTTCACTCCAATGGATTTATGTTTTGATTTTTTTTTGTTAATTTCGTGACAGTTATATCTTTATGATCTTTTTTTGGGATTTGAATAATTTTTCAATTATATATCGTGTTAGATTTAAAATTAATTAGCTAAAGTCTTAAATTTATTTTTTTTTTTTCATAATTTTTTTAATGTATATTATTGAGAGAATAAGAAAAATTTTGTAGCCACATAATTAAGAAATGACCTTGTGTCTTGTGAACTATTGACATTTTTAAAGATATAAGCTTATCCTGATGTTACACTCATCAAGGCCTTTCGTTTGAATACCCATATCAATTTTTCATATATTATATATATGTATATATGAAAAATATATCAAAAATGCATGTGGGTACTCAAATGAAAGCTCTTGATGAGTTTAACATCGGGATGAGCTTATATCTTTAAAATATATATTATATATATGTATGTATAATTTGTTAAAAATTTTTCATAAAAAATTCTAAGTTAAAAAAATTTTATAAATGGCTAGAAGTAATAAATGATTCATATAATCTCCAAAAAAATTTTTTGACAGATAAAGCATCAAATAATAATTGACTGAAGGAATAAATCAGTCCCAAAATGTGTAATCCAGTCAATAAAACACACAGTAGCATATTGGTATAAAAATGGTGACCAATAAAATATAACATAACTAGCAAAGCTTTGAGAAAAAAAGACATCAATAATAAATCGAATTCTCAGTCAGACTTGTCCCTCTCGGATGTTCGGTGGTCTTGTTACCTATTAAAATTTCTACAATAGACCCCTGCGATCTATTGCAGCCTATTATGTTACATTTCGTTCCGAACTGCAGTACAAATATCCCTCTCTAGATTTATACACACCCGGGTTCCCAAAATGATAAATCAAACTCGGCGAACATACCTATGATACGCCATACGCTTTTGTTCGTGCCCCATCGTCAATCCTGTTACATTGATTTTATACTTTTTACGTTAAGCACACTCATCCTTTCCTCGCCTTTTAATATTTTTTATTGCATATTTCATTACTCAGCAGTAACTACACACCGGACCTTTTTTCAGAAAATATCCTGCCCCTTATCGATTCATTTTTTTTTTTGAAAAATTTTTATTAAATTTAAAAACTAACTCCTGAGTGAAATTTAATAACAAAAATATTTGTTTAAAAATTAATAAAATTTTTTTCTTTAATTAAAAAAAAAAATTTACATCAAAATATTGTTTTAATATTCTACAAGTGGTATTTTTTGATAAATTTAATAACTTTGTAATAACTTAATTTCAGTAATTAATTTTATTATTATTATTATTATTTTTGATTTTAAGATTTACCAACAAGGCTTAAAAACAAAATAAACTTTATCAAAATTTATTTTAATGTTCCAAAGTCTAATTTTTTGAAAAAAAATATAATTAATTTAAATTTGAGATAAATTATTTGAAGTATTTGTTGATAATTTGTAATTTGAAACTTGTTTCAACTGAATAAAATTTTTTTTAATCTAAAAACTCCGTAAAAAAAAACATCAGTTCAATTTTATGAGTTCGAGTACTGGGAGTAAATATTCACTCCCGATTTTTGAGAATGTAACGGAGCATGTAAACTGGTATTTTACCTCATACAATATGACCATATATTAATGCCTCCCTTGTACTTCGCCATGATGTCAGTTATTAATTCTCGTAATCCACAAATTGATAGATCGAAAGTCAGAATCATAATACCCAATACAATTGAAACCGAAAGCCCTGCTGATCAAACTAAAATTCAGCATAATAACGATATCTCGGTGTTCAATATAAATGAGGAGCGGGAAAATACACCGCGTAGCCGAGTTTAATCCAGTTATCAAAATATCGACAGATATTATGTACACGAAAAAGTTAATGAAACATTTTTCGAGCTAAATGTATATCAACAGATAAATAGACAGAGCATCTGATACATGAAACTTTATCTGGCATATTCCGTCAATCTATCTACCCATCTCTGTGTTTACTTTTTCAATTTAATTCAAATTCAATATGATACTGACTATATAATAAATATATGTATACCCGACCTACTGGAGTTTCCAAACAATACGCAACAAATAACACACAATACACAATGCGATTATTCAATAAAATGAAATAAAATAAATCGCGGTTACTTTCTGCGACAATTCCCCAAAAGAGTTATCGCTCAATAAATCCCGTTAGTTATTGTGTTATCCTATTATTTAATTGATTTTTCTAATACCCACGAGGGTCACGTTAACGATCCATTAACGCGTAATTGCATTAGGATTTATTTAACATCTCTCTTTCTTTTTATATATTGCATTAGGGTGTTAGGAATTATTTTTTTTTTTTAATTACTGAGAAATTATGATCGAAAATTGCATTAAAGTTTGTTTACTTCAAATTAGGTGGATAATATCAACAAATTGGTTTTTAATGTCAAGCCCGGTTAATTTTTTAGTAAAAATTTTATTTTACTGTAATTTTTAATGTTAGAAATCAAAAATAATCATTTATCTTATTTATTTTTTATCTCAACAATACTACAGTAAAAATTAATGGTACTTTTTCGTATTTTTTTAACTGCATTTGTAAATAACCATTAAAAAAAAAAATTGTAAATAGATCAGAAAAAAAAAAATAATTGTTCTGGTAAATTAAAAAAATTCTCAATAAATTTACTTATAGGAAGTAAATATTATTTCAAGAACATATGAGAAAAAGTTACCAAGCCAGGAATCGAACATGGACTTTTCAATTACATGTCAGGTGCTCTATCACTTAAGCCACTGTACCATTATCATTGATAGGGTTTTTTATCTGGAAAAAATATTTTCCCATAGCTATACAAGAAAAAAGACGGTCGTTTAAATATTAAAAATCAAGACCGCAAGGAGCACGCAAAAAAGAAAAATGTAAATATTACATTATAAATAGTAATAATAATAAGCATTGCTTCGTATAAAAAATTTTAAATCATTTATTTAATATTACATTTATTTAATATATCATATATTTAATATTTTATAAATCATTTTTATAAATTCAAACTTTGAATATTAATTTTCAGAGCTTTCAATGTAATATTTACATTTTAAAATGTAATTCTTACAGTAATAATTACAATTTGTAATTGTAATTTTTTCAGTAACACCAAAGAGTTACTGAAAGATATATCCGAATTCATCTGTGTTGTGCTTTGTTGTTAATTGCCGTCAACTTTCTCCATTTATTATTTCGATAATTTTGCGATTTAATTATTTCATTTAGTGATTTATTCAGAGATTATTTTTTTAAATCATTCTTACAAAATCTGTAATAATTACAATTTAAAATTGTAATTTTTCCAGTTTTTTATATCAAGCGCCCCGTTACATTATATTATGTAATTTTTCCCTTTTTCTTTTTTCCATGAGCCGAGAGCTAATATCACCAGCCACTACTGACTGACCTTTAAAATCTGACTAGTTTTTAAAAGTTTTTTATTTAGTTTGTTTAACTTATAACTATAACTATGAAATTGTTTGTATTAAATAAACTTTTATAAAAAAAAAAATCCATAATCATTGAAATTAACAACCTTGAGGATTCCACATCGTCAAATTGGCAGAATAAGAAACATTAATAAAGTAGTTAATATTAATATTAATATTAATACATGTTGATATTGATTAATAACCAGGAGAAATTGATATTGTCCAGATAAGGAGGAATAATAAATTTGGCGATGAAAGCCGACGATTTAAAGACGCGGTAAATCTCGGAGATTCAGTTTGGTGTATCGGAGCTGACAATGGGAGATGCTAGGTATTACGGTGCAGAAGAGAAGGAACATACTCAGTGGTTTGAACCCGTGGCCGGCACGCCGGACTGAGACACCATCGAGGCATCAGTCAAGGGATTAGCGGGATTAGTGTGCAGGGGGACTTGTTAATTGCTTGGTAGGCACCGGTATTCCGAGGTATGAGAACCTCCTAACTGGCTACTGTGCTGCACTGGCACTAGTTGTGTTCTCTTGTGTATGTGAGCGTCACGTGTAGGGACGTTCAATCCGCTGGACTAGTTGTTTGTATATACTCCATACACTGTACTATACTGTAGGGTACATACGGGACAGTATAGTAAGTGAGACTGAATCAAGACCGGAGCTCGAGTAGTCTGTAGTCTGAGAGGACACAAATCACCAAAGAGTTACGGACTTAAGGAGGCTTACTACCGATATATCCGATTCCATCTGTGTTGTGCTTTTGTTGTTAATTGCCGTCAACTTTCTCCATTTTTTACTCCGATAATTTTGCGATTTAATTATTCCATTGCTTAGTGATTTATTCAGAGATTATTTTTTTATCTTTACTCTCTACTTTTTTGATAATAAGCGGGAAAGAATTTTTTTTCCGTCCATTTTTTATCTAAATCACGATAAAGGGTATAGATTGTGGAGAATGCAACCCAAAAAGTGAAAAAATTAGAGTTTTAGTGGCCTTTTGACAAAAATAAGCCGCTTTTGCCGATGTTAAAAAGAAGTATTCATGTTTTATAATTGGCCGTCGAACTAATTAAGTGACTTGGTCATGATCCGCTTTAAATTTGGTCAGGATTTCTGTGATATTGTTGAAGGAAAAAATAAAGTCTGAAAAATTTGAGAATTGTTTTAGAATGTCTCATTTTTGGAAATTTTAAAACTGTGTTATATTTTGAATGCGAGGGTCGACACAGAAAGAAAAATTTCTTGACTGAAGAACAAAATTCTTGGCTCAAGAAAATTTTCGGGTGCCTGAAGGAAGACCGTAGTAAAAATTTTTCTTGAAATTCTCTTCTTGATGGAAGTAATCTTTTCTTAATTCAAATTATCATAAATACTTGATACAATAAATTTTTATATTTGATCAAGATTTTTAGATACTTTAAGGAAGCAGCGCCACCAACTTCAGCTGAGAAAAAAATTTTCTCACCTTGAAAAAATTGTTCTCTTGAATATTTGATACCCATTTTATATTATTTTAGCGTGCAATTATACATATTGAATGAAAAAAATGATGAAATCTTATTTGATCTTCCCATTTGACATGTTAATCAATAAAAATATTAATGAAAATTTACTTCTATCTTTATATTTAATTTTTTGGAGCAAAAGAGAAATTTATTTTCTCAAGACAAGAAAATTTATTTCTATCAAGAACTAAATTTTTTGGAGCAAGAGGCTGAATTTTCTCAAAACAAGATTTTCTTGGCTTAAATAAATTTTCTTGGATCAAGATACATATTTCTTAAAGCAAGAGAATTAATTTTGTTGGAATAAGTGAAATTTCTTGTCAAAAAAAATTTTTTTTTTCGCTCAAGTGAACCTCTTTTCTATGCAGTTTGTTAAGTCGAAGATTTTGAAAGTTATCTCAAAAAAACTACAATAAAATCCTATTTTAGAGAATAGTTAATTTTCACCTCGGAGAATTAAAAAGAAAAAATTAATCTTAAAATCAAAATCAATAACTTGTTTGAACAATGAGCATAAATCCACTAATCAAAATCCTATAACCCGTTTTTCAAGCTGTAAAGTTAACTGTTATAATATCTAAAGCCCAAAAGAAATGGGTAATTATTTCCATAGAAGTAATTGAATAGCTCGGTATAGAACATATATAATAGTGCCCGTAATGATAGTCAGTCTCCTTGATCTCAGTAGGTTTAGAGCTGTCGTTCTCTAATTGCACTATTGATCAATCTATTCCTATCCGTATGGTATACAATAATATACCATACCGATCGTAGATCTTACACGGGAGATTTACTCAATTCGATTATATCCTGAATCCTCGATCTTCGACCTATCGATTAACTTGAGCAATCATCCTTTTTGCTAATTCACTATTGCACCCATAACTCTTCTTTTTATCTTTCCCGTCTTAAGCGTAACATTAACTAACTCCATACCATACCATGCCATAGAATATAATATAATCCAATCGAATAGAATGGACATTAGTTATGTGTAACTATAATACATCAAAGATCAAGAATCGCCCTTTTGAATCGCGGTTTAACCGGCATATCTCTTAACCACACATCCATTTGGCAAAGACTAAGGTCTTTATTTTCTTACACTCTCACAATGTGTCCACTTGACGGTGATACTTCTGGCTGGTTAGCTTCGTACATCAACTATTACACACAATACTCCAGTAGGTGCATCAACAGTTAACCTGTGTTCAGTATTCTCTGTTCAGTGTTACGTCCACATGTGAAGCGATACCAGAACCACAAGAAAACCGGAGGCACGCAGTCAAGTTGTAAATTACGAGATCAGCCACTGATCTCGTGATTCCTTAAAGGAATCTTGCTATCCTCTTTTTATCTTCTTCTCTCTTAAAGTTCTGCTGTAAACTCGGGCAGCCACCAAAGAATGCCCAGGATAATTTATGCTCTCAATCGAGTACGACTTTACCAAGACTTTAGTCCCGGCTATACTCCAAACCGGCAGATTCTAAGCCACTTTCCTGGACAACTTTAACTCCGATAAGTTAACTCAGATCGTAAAAAAAAACTATTGCATTCAATTCGTAATATTCTATTGAATAACTTAACTATTTCCTTTCCTGAGAACCCAAAGTACTTTTGTCAACTTAACTTTAGCTTCTTCACTATTGATACATTTTGGCTGTAAAATAATAAAATTATATGGTATAGTTTACGTGACACCTGGTCACTGATGGAGAATCCTGCAGATTAAGTCCCGCAGGAGAAAAGTAAGAGCTGTCTCATTTCTGATGCAGTTTTAGTTTCTTGCGTTGCATTACACTATGCTGAGTTTGAGTTGGGACTCGTTGATTTACGCTTTGACCACAAGTCTATAACCGAGACCAGACACTCTTTTTTAGTGTTCACGGTTACACACTTGCGTACTACGAAATACCGCTACTAAATTATCGTAGGAAACATTTATATACGTCACTCGAAACGATATGAGGCATAAATAAATCAGCGGCAGACCTCAAAAACCATTTGTGTCTTCATCTTTAATATCTTTATCTTATACTCTTCTTTTTGAGTATCATCATTATTAACTAAAAGGATATATACCAGCACCGGTACCAGTGATTTCATCACTTTCGCTCAAACTTAAAACACATTTATAATTCACAAATCCAATTTGTTCAGCGCGGTACCTTATTACAAATTATGAATTACTTATTTCTGTGAGATATTGATTTAATACTCTTAATTGCCGGTCTATTAGTTTTCTGTTAACTTATGTTGGTTCAAAAATTCATCATATCTTGATGAAGATCATTTGAAAGCTAAGATATAAGCAAAATTTCTCAGAATTATAAAAAACGTTTGCAAAATTATTAAATGATTTTCTTTCACTGTAAAAATTTATCAAATTTTTTTTAACATCAAAATCTGGTTAATTTTCGATGCATTTTCTCGAAAATTGACCATTCGGCTTCTAATGATAATGGTGAGCTCTATTAACCGGAGTATTGAATTTCTAACTAAACCAAACAGAAAATATCAGATGAGATCAACAGCACCCTGAAAGTACTTTAATACTGTGCAGCCGGTATCATAATACACATAGCAGATAATGAAATCTTCAGCATGTGGCATATGCTGTGAGTCATCGCGCTATCACACGGTTTCTCGCGGAAGATTGTAAATTAATGTCACATGTCACGGGAGTTATCTCTCATATATTCTGGCCGTGTCTATACTATCACTGTCCTATCATACATACAGTAACATACACAGTGTAAGTGGACTAAACTACAGCAAATACAAGTGTCCAAGTTTACCAATATGCCACTGGACGTGATTCTCCTCACAATAGCCCTACGAAATGTTTGTGTCATTTAGTTGAGCTTTATACTTCCCAAAAGTTTTATTCAAACTTATTACACAACTAACACGTTTTCTCATCCCCAGACACTGGATCAGATTCTTGTTCACTTTTTCCGGCTTATCGATCATTTAACTTCTTGGTAACTACATTTCAAGATTATAAATATCCTAACATGACGTCCGAGTCAAATTTGGCTCAACCCGTCCAAAAATGAATTCCTAATTAATTATTCAACTTATAGTTTAAGTTCTGTCGGTAGAAATAGTCCGATAATTTTATTATTCATATTAATCCCAAAATATTTAGACATTTAATCACTTTTTCATGCGGATAACTGGTCTAGGGGATGAATAAAATATTTGCTTTAAAATAAATGGAAATATTAATACTATAGTTTAAATTGCATTTATATTTTATGATGCAGATGAATATGAATATGAAATAATTAATGAATGTGAAATGGGTTTGATATGAATTAAAAAAAATACAAGATTTTTGTCCTGATTAATGCTGACGGGTATGAATCTTAAAACTGTATATTTTAATAGTTAATTTGATCATTTGAAAGGTAATCGTAAAAATAAAGATGATCGATCTGAATTCTGGACAGATATCTCAGTACACCGGTTCAAGATAATTCAATTAAAGTATTAATATCTACTTAATTTTATGGAAGAATTATGGTGGGTTTATATTGGAAATTCAATAATAGATTGATATCTTCAATCAAGATAATTGTATTATAGAAATTGCAATTATCATTTGCTTTAAATAAGTCTTAATATTTATATTTGTGTGATGGAGTTTCTGGAGAAATTTAAGGTTAAAATAAGAATTTGATTGATGGTAAGTGTGGTAGAGATATCTATTTTGAAATGACAAATGAGTGAAAATAAAAATTGGAATTGTTATATTAGTAATATTTTTTTCTGCCCTCCGGCCGGAACGTGGCAACTTTCTGGCCGCTGCGCTAAACAAAGTTGCCACATTCCGGCTACCTCGAGCAGAAAAATAGTATACACACCTTGGCCAGTAAATAAGAAAGCCTCAGATCACATGTTTGTCCACCTCGGCTTCGCCTCGGCCAACAATTACATATGATCTGAGACTTTTCTTATTTTACTGGCCTAGGTATGTAATATACTATTACTTGTAATTATAACCCAGAAAATTTGACCCAGAAGTTTTATAAATTTTTTGGACTTATTTAGAAGAAATCTTAAATCTGTTCAAGATTTTTGATTTCAGGATTTTATTTTACAAAAATCTTTTGTAATTTTTCAATTAATTTTTATCCGTAAAAATTAGTATAGTGTTTATATTAAAGAATACATTTTTTTGATAAAAAATTTAATTGAATCTCACAAAAATAATAAAAATTTATTCTTCATAAAAAATTTTGAATTTTTTAAACTAAGAAAAGTTTCAAGGTAAAAAACTCTTGAATCAAGAATCTTTCTCAAAAATTTTATTTCCAAAAATACTTTTATTAGACGCAAATTAGATAAACTTTTAAGAATTAAACGGAAGAAAATAAAATAAAAGTATCCTACACAGAAAATAAAATTTACTTGAATCAAATAAATAATTTTGAAGAACTTTTTTCTTGATTTAAGTAGAAAAATTCTTAAACTAAGAAATTTTTTATGGTCTAAGTAAATTTTAATTGATTCAAAAATTTTTTGTCTCGATCCGAGACAATGAAACTCTTCAAAATTATTTTTTTGGTTTAAGAATTTTTTTCTTGATTCAAGTCAATTTTTTTTCTCTGTATAATTATTCAATAAAAGCTTGTGGACAGTTGTGAAGTACAATAAAGCAATACGTCGATAAGAGTGACAATGAATGCTAAATCCGGCAATATAAAAATTTAGATGAAAACGAAACAATGCTGGATAAAAAGATACATATTGGAGAAATAATTTACCGCAGTAGGTGCGCTACTGCCCGGTATCTGCCCGAGTCTATGGAGAATGAGGATGAGGAAGTTTGGTCCTATCCGGCAAATGGGGAATATATTAAGCGTGTAAGCGAAATAGAGATAGTGTTGTAATAATATATCGATTATGACAGCGTGGGCAGTGAACGAGTTCGACTGGTGAGGATAAAGAGTGTGGGGGTGATATGAGTGTGAGTGAGTTGCGGGAGCAAAGAGAGTAAAGAGATTAGTATAGAGGATGGACAAATAAATAGATCGAGAGGTTCCAGTCATATCGAGAAGCATGTCCAGTGAGAGAGTGTTCAACATATTGGCAGCATATGGTCTACGTTTAACCCACCCCTCATCTTTCATCTCTGTACTCCGGCTATATACATACTCATCCTCATTTTACATATTGTGTATATCTATATCTAGTTTGCTTTACGCCTCCTCTTCGTCACTTCCCTACGCTACAACTCCGGCTTGTCCGATACTGATAACCCCCGATAATGCTCACCGGCAGCATCGCCACGTACCGTGATTCCTCCAAACATGCTACACATTTACATTAAAGCATTACTTTTTGCTTACTTCTGTTTGGGATATCTGATTCATAATTCGTAATTAGTGATCGTTCAATCGCTTCTTCGGTTTTTATTTTTTTAATCTGACTACATACTTTTTAATGAAGTTGATTGACAGATCAGGTAAAAAAATTTAGGGATGAAATTTTTGGAATAATTGTTGATATTGTTTTAAAAAAAAAAATTTTTTTTTTAATTTCTATATAAATATAAAATACTAGCAACCTTGCAGTCACATAGTGACGGCCGTTAATTGTGAACTATAAATAAATAAAATTTTGCTTCATTAAATAATGACTTTTGTTAAATTGCACTGTACTTTCTTAAATATTGACATTTTTAAAGATATAAGCTCATCCCGATGTTACACTCATCAAGGGCTTTCATTTGAGTACCCACATGCATTTTTGATATATTTTTCATATATACATATATATAATATATATAAATATATAAAATATATGAAAAATTGATGTAGGTACTCAAATGAAAGGTCTCAATGAGTATAACATCGGAATGAGCTTATATCTTTAAAAATGTCAATATTTCACAAGATACAAGGTAATTTCTTAATTATGAATCTGAAGATAGAGTTCCTTGTAATTCATTGAAAGAATTTCATTGTAATTAAAAATAATTTAATTTTTCAAAATGATTTTATTGATTCTCTAATTTTTCTAGTTCTTAAAAGTATTTAATTATATTTTTATCCATAATAAAAATTATTATTGTTAATATTTAAAAGAAAATATTGAATAATGCTTACTATCAAAACTTGTTAATTAAAATTTTAATAGCACATAATTTTTCTCCCTCCAACCCTAGCTTTAAACACAGAAAAATATGTAAGCAATTAATCCCAATAAAAAAATATTTCACATACTTCTTTAACCGGATTTTAAAAACTCCCAATATTTACACTATTACGCAAGCGAGTACTTCTAAAACATATGTAGTACATAAGCGATAAAATAGTGATTGATAATTTGACCGTAGGAGCATTAATCATCCCAAGAAAAACATAAAAAAAAGTTATTTAACCGAGGGTGCTAAAAACGTAACCACATTGATGACATGTATATTGTATTTTGTATGATACTGTACCAAGCCATATGTTCGCCAGTATTTCATCCACTGGTTCAAAATAGACACCCGTACCTTTTTCATTCCAGAAAATAAAAGTACAAGACCATTTGAATTTCGGGATCGAATCCTTGCACACGTAATTTAACCCTAAAAATTTTTCTTTTCTCCCCTTAAATTCGGAAGGTCCGTGTCATCGCGAGCTCGGGCGATTGAGGACAAAGTATACAAAGTAGAGGATACTTTACTGTAGCATATGTACAGTATAAGTATGTATTATCCTATAGGTGTATTTATTTAGTAGCTTTTGCCTCGGTTAGGCAGACGCGGGATAAAAAGATGAAACAAAAAGCCGATTACGCAACCGAGGGATGAAATACGAGGGTTGCCGTCGGAAAAGAGAAAGGGGCTACAATAGGGTAATTTTCACGCGAGATTTGGGAGGCGATTTCGCGCGAGCTCTTCTGGCTATTCTTTTAGTATAGTCTAGTCTTTCTTTATTCGTTTTCTGTTTACGACTTTGGTCCGCTGGCCCCATGAAGTATAGTATAGTATTCCCGTTCTCGAGCTTTTATTTTATATTAGCCCCTTCTCACTCTCTCATGTGTGTATATATATATATATATGTATATGTGTATGTGCGGAAGGTGGAGGCAGAGTATGAGATACGGCCGGCGGGCCATTTCAATGTAGCCACGCGTTTGTTATTCTCTGGCACTTTGTTATTCGGAACCGGCTCTCGGGCTTCCGTTTCGGGACAAATGGTCCCGCTCTTTCACTCTCTTTTTAACTTTTAAAACTTACCATCCTTTGCAGATATATGTATTTGTATACGCTTCTTTATTCTTGGGTGCTTTAGTTATATGACGCACAACACCCTCGCTACATACGGTTTAGATACACAAGCCCAAGTGCCACTTGTTCCATCTCAAGCTAAATGATCCGATGTGATAAAAGAAATGAAATGTCTGGGTAACTTACCTGAAACAAAAATAGAAAATTTATGTTAGTTTTTTATTTTTTTTTTTTTACATCTTTAGTTGTGGGGACAAATTTTGGATCTCTATTTTAAAAGAAGAGTTACATAGTAAATTTTTTTAATTAATCAATAACTAGCAACCTTGCAGTCAATATGTGACTGTCGTGACTTGTGAACTATAAATAAAAAAAATTATGCTTTATTAAATAATGACGGTTTTAAAGATATAAGCTCATTCTGATGTTACACTCATCAAGAGCTTTCATTTGAGTACCCACATGCATTTTTGATATATTTTTCATATATACATATATATAAATATATAAAATATATGAAAAATTGATGTGGGTATTCAAATGAAAGGTCTCGTTGAGTGTAATGTCAGGGTGAGCTTATATCTTTAAAAATGTTAATAGCTCACGAGATACAAGGTCAGTTCTTAATTATTGACATTTTTAAAGATATAAGCTCATCCCGATGTTACACTAATTGAGACCTTTCATTTGAATACCCACATGGCAATTTTTATATATATTATTTGTGAAATATATAAATATATAAAATATATGAAAAAATTGATGTGGGTATTCAAATGAAAGGTCTCGATGAGTATAACACCGGGATGAGCTTATATCTTTAAAAATGTCAATAGTTCACGAGATCAAATTCAAGATACACAAATTTTCCAAAAATGCGACCAATATCAAATTTTATCTTTAAATTAAAATTATTTCTCGCGGATGCGATTTACGGAAAAATTGAAATGAAGAGTTCTTTTTTGTAGAGAATTAAATTTCCAACCAAAAAGGTTTCTATCATTTTTTCATACTTTCAATATTTAGCCCAAAATTTGAAGACTAAACATGCGAAATATTGAAATAAATAAATTTATCCGTAAATAAATAGACAAGCTAAACGTCGTTAATAAGCTAACCGATTTGAAGGATCTACATGACGGAGGGCTGAAGATCGACATCATCGATATCCCAGATCCCAAGTCCGGTAGCGAATAGCCGCGGGGGTTTGCTACTCTGCTCTGTACTCTGTTACATCACCTCGCGTTCTGTCGTCGATTTGACAGAAGAGAAGAGAAGAGAAGTGATAGCGTTGGGTGCTGAGTTGTAGGAGATTTAGGCATGTAATTGGCTCAGCTGGTGTTGACGCGATCCTATCATCAATACCTCATCAGCCGCCCCCGGGAAACCTGTATCCTCCGAATCCGAACCCCTATACTAGTACAGATACATACAGACGTATAGTCTAGAATATAGAGTATATGTGTACGTAGTCCTCACCCCTCAACCCTCTGACCCTATACATATATTCACTACAAACTACCTACTACATTCTACCGACTGTATCCCTTGATCGTCGCCTCGGGTTCACCCAAGAATACCAACAAGATAGTCATATTTTTTTAACACTATATTTTTTTCTCTACATTTTTTTTTCTTTTCAATTTATATTTACGTGGAAAACATAATTCCTATTTGGTAAAATTTAGAGGAAAATCTGTTAAATTTAGTTTTACTCTTGTTAAAATATTTTATAATATTTTGACATTCTAAAAATGGTCAACCTCAACATTTTAATATGACATTAATATAAAAAAAAATGATTTAGTATGATTAATTTTCTTATTAATCCTTTTCAATCATTTTTTTTAATAAGAGAATTGCGAAAATCTAAATTTAATACATAGAAAAAATATATAATTTACATTGAAAAAATGTAAATTTAGTATCAAGAGAAAATGTCAAATTTTTGTGAAAAAGATGATAAACTTAACACGTGAAGAAAATTTTTAATTTACTTGAAAACAAATGAGGAGTTGAGTTTCAAAAGGGTATCTTTTCATTTTTGAGTAATCGAGACAAAAAAAAAACTAGTTATCTTCAATTATAAATATTTTTATTGAACTTTTCTAATTTAGCTATAAAGTGCTATCGGTTATACAATTCGATTTTCATTAAGAAATTTTTATAATTTTCAAAGTAATTAATATTTAAAAATTCAAAAAACTTCTCTTTTAAAATATTAGAAGATACCCTTTTAAAAATCAGCTTTCAATTGTAAATAGCAAATGAAAAAATGCATTGTATAATACTATATAAAAATATATGTTGGATCAAGTTATTTCAATAAATCTGACACGAATTAACAATATAATTTTTACACACCCATTCTTCTTCTTTTCACATACAATTTTTTCCATCTATATTAATATACAACGTAATCTCGGAGACAAAATTTCGATTAGTCATTTCCCGCGAGGTTTTATCTCATAAGCGGATAAATCGAGCAGATTAGGGAGTAAGCAGGCGGCGATTCAGATGCCTAGAAGTGAGTCTACTTATTGCTGGAAATTAACATCTTTTAATTTTAAATGAAATGACACGTCGGCACTTTATTTCCAGTAGGATACTTCTTTCTGTATATGTATACATTTATTTGTGAAGAAAGAGACGTGGTAGGATGAATGAGGTTGGTTTGCCGAGTGGTGAGAGATCCTTCGAGAGAGCGTGTTAATCCTAAGACTTATGCCGCTGTAAGATGCCCAGATTTATACGGCTTAGTACAAACGTCTTGACGACGCGAGTTCTCTGCTCAGTATCCTGTATCCCGTGGGATCCTATATTTATATATCTATATCTATATCTATATCTATATACATAGAGTGGCCCGGATGAATAGAAGACATGCTTTCCAACCGGGTCCTTGGCCTTCTTCCTCCATCTTCTTGTTCCTTGGCATCCTCTTTTTAGGCAGGATAATGGCACACTCTAATACTGATACACCTTGGCTCTTATCTACATAAATGAGATACGATAGATAAGTTCACGGAGCTAGTGCGAGGTAAAGAGTGTAAGTGTTGGTGATGAGGGACACACCAAACTCAACGACCTTTAGTTGTCGATTCGGGTGGCCATGCGGGCGTGATAATATCCAATATCCTCGTTTGGTGTTCACTTATGTTAGTGCCCCAAGCGGCAACTAACCCTCTGATAATTTTCAGCCATTAATCGCTGATAAAGACGCACTTGTAGATTGGACGGTCAATCGATTTGTGCTAGCGATAAAAATCGGTTTGTATTTTTTTATAGAATCATTTTTTGTCCAAAAAATTGATAAATTATTTTGTAAAAAATTTTAACTTTCAAATTTTATTTTTTTTTAATTGATTTGAACAAAATATCTCGATAATTATTTACAAACCTATTTTTGGCCATATCTGGGTGAAAAATTAACATTTTTTAATTATTTTTGTGATTCTACTTATTTTTACGGCGCATTTAGGATAAAAAATGTCTTGAAGGGAAAAAATAAAGATTTCGATAGCTTTTTTTGCCTTTAAAAATTGGAAAAAATTTTGGCTCTCATTTTTTTGGATAAAATTTCTATTTTTTTTTTTTTTTTAAAGAAAAATTAAATTAACATACAGGGGTTTTTTGGTATAATAAAATTCCCGCGGAAATAAGAGAAGAAAATATAAAATACTTTGTGAACTTAAATGATAAAATGAAAATAAATTGTAAATCGGTAGTTTGTGAGATCCAAATGACGAAACTAAAATATGAAAATTAATTTAGCAGACATTTTATAATTTTAAGAATTTTTTTAATAAATAAATTATGTCAAAGAAAATGAGGAAAAAAATTGACATTTAGAAAATTAAAAACATAAAAAATCCAATTTTTTAGAAATAATTTTTTGGAGCAAATTTATTTATTAAAAAAATCAAAGAATTTTCAAGCAACTGCTAACTTTAATGTCATAACTAAAATATATTTTTAATGTACTGAATAAAACTAATTGTAAAACAAAAATAGCTACTTAACTAACTAAATAAATTATTAAAGTACATAAAAAAAACGAACAATTTGAAGAAAATGATCAATTTGATCAAAAAAAAAATTTAACATGGACTAGCATAAGTTGATCCCACTTGTAAATAATTACCAATATCTCAAACCAAAAATAAATTTTAAATAAAAAAAATCCAAGTCATTATTAAATTTTGACAATTAATACAAAAATAAAATAAAAACCATCAATAAATTTTATCTTTGTCATAATATCCACACTGTAAAACAAAATAAGATTTCCGAGGCTGAAGAAATATCAAAAAGGCAAGTAAAGATATAATATTGGTATTCATGAATAAAATTGTTGATCGGCATCTATCCTGAAGGGCTCAAAAAGATTGGAGCGATTTGAGTGAGTGTATGTGGTGACCAGTGCATGTGTTATTTATCCATTTACATATATACAATCCATATTTTGGACAGAAGAAAGTCATGATGTAGTCTAGTCATGTAGGAGGTAGGATTTAGAGACTGACCATCTACCGCTGTTGAAGGGGATGAAAAAGTACCAAAGAAACAAATCCTACATCAGTGTATTTTCATCCTCTATTACCGCTATACAACTATAACTGTTTCCTTGCCAAGAAACACCGAGGAATATTTCGGTTTCTCCTTTTTTCTCCTTCAACATCGCCGATGTCGACTGTCCTGACATCCACGAACAATAAACTAAAGTCTCATCATCCGCGGGGATTTAGTGCGATAACGCGAGTATCATTCCCCCGGGAAACGCCGGTAGTCGCGTAAAGTCCGTTGTTCTTCTGCTGTTCGCTTAACTGTTGGACCACACCCGCCTTTTTTGTTGTTTCTTTTATTTGTTCCAGATACCATCCCCTAAATAAATATACGTATTAATGTGTGTGTGGGTTCATGCGTGTATAGAAGGTCAGGATGACAACGATAAGAGAAAAAGAAAAAAGCATTAAATAAATGGAGGTGGCGAAAGAGACACTAGGTAGGACAAGCGAAAATGGGAACCTGACCGCGGATCAACGACGAGCGCCTTTTAATTTAGACAAATCGTCTCGATTAGCATAACGGGATAAATTATACCCGAGCAACCGGGACGCGTGCAATGGGGTGACAAGTCCTCAGGATACCAGTATACACTAGAGTGGGATACACAAAACCGAACCACGACTTTTCTGACCGTCGTCAACCGCAGATAGGGCTTCCTATGACGAAGATAGACCACCGTTTTCTGATGCTAGTCTGGCTTTTTTTTTTCTTTTTTTACAAAGTATTAATAACTTTAGATTGCTTTTATAAATATGCAGATAAGACTTTTTTTTTGTTTTTTGTATTAGAGAATATTTTTTAACAACAGTATTACATTTTTTTTATAATAATATATTTGATATTTATACGTGTTAGTACATTATTTGATAAATACTAGCAACTTTGCAGTCACTATGTGACTGCTGTGACTTGTGAACTATAAATGAATGAAATTTTGCTTTATTAAATAATGACTTTTGTTAAATTGCACTGTACTTTCTTAAATATTAACGTTTTTGAAGATATAAGCTCATCCTGATGTTACACTCATCAAGATCTTTCATTTGAGTAGTCACATGCATTTTTGATATATTTTTCATATATACACATATATAAATATATGAAATATATGAAAAATTGATGTGGGTACTTAAATGAAAGGTCTTGATGAACGTAACATTGGGATGAGCTTATATCTTTAAAAATGTCAATAATTCACAAGATATCTGTTGAATTGCACTGTACTTTCTTAACTATTGATGTTTTTAAAGATATAAGCTCATCCCGATGTTACACTAATTGAGACCTTTCATTTGAATACCCACATGGTATTTTTTTATATATTTTATATATATGGTATTTGTGAAATATATAAATATATAAAATATATGAAAAATTGATATGGGTACTCAAATGAAAGGTTTTGATGAGTGTAACATCAGGATGAGCTTATATCTTTAAAAATGTCAATAGTTCACAAGACACAAGGTCGTTTCTTAATTATGTATCTAGAGATAAAATATTTTTGAATGCAGTCTAAATACTTATCATAACAAATTGACTATCAGTTAGATTGATATGAAACCTTGAAAAGGCACAAATTCAAGGCAAGACCTTTAAAAATTACTCTAAGGATACAAAATTTTTCTTATTCTCTTAATAATATAGATTTAATAAATCAATTTTGGGATAAATAAATTCTATTAAATATTTTAACAAAATATCTTCTGTACAAAAAAATGTCCCATTAAAATAAAAATCTCACCACATCAAAATGTTTTCCATTAAGAGTCGACTCTTATCTCAATTAATTAACAAAAAGATTAACATCAAAGCATTTAAATCCTAAACGTTAATTAACAAAATATTTATCTGGATTTATTAATATAATAACGAGTAAAAAAGAAGCTGCAAGCAGGCGTACATACAAATGAGATAAATCGAGCCAGAAAGAGACATCAAGAAGTCGCAGAGTAGAAACTATAATAACAGCTTGTTGCACGCAATTCGCAAGTTATTAACCGTTCCTCGATATCTGCCTTCAATATAATAAGTATTATAGTTCCTCCTGCGTCCCAGGGATATTCCCATAAAAAATCCTTCCTTACACCGGTACACTCATTGAAATAAACACATCCCATAAGAGACCGGCAAAAGCGAGAAAACAAGACGAGAAATAAAGGAGAAGTGGATCGATAAACGAAAACTCTGTCGATTGCATTCTCGCGAGGATAATGCTTCCTTCCATCCTCAATGCTCTTGTTTTTTATTTTATATTTTTTATTTTTTATCGCTACACTCCACTCCACTCAATCGTTTTCGATCGCAATCCACACCCGTAGCAAGTATACACACATATGAGTGGATACTATCCTCGATTATATCCTCGAATCCTTAATTGAACGATGCACTCGAGTTATGAGGAGGAGACCGCAATCGGGAGCGATTCGCGAACTCCGATGTTTATTATGTATTTGGGTGAGATCCGCCCGAAACCTTTATCTTTATCTTTATTATTGTAATCATTATCATCGGTGCCATTATCAGTTTTTTGCGGTATTTTTTTCAGGCTAATCACTCGAAGCTGGGCAAATAAAATGGAAGCGGATAACGGCCGAAATGAAGCACAACAACGCAGAGTGTAATGTAGTGAAGATTCTTCTTCATTGTGTTGTAAAAAATCTTATCCTCGGATAAAATAAAAATAAAAACAAGACAGGAGTGAGTTGGTATAAGTCCAACGACGTGGCCTTGCAAGATTTTATAGCTTTTTGACGGACCACATCTCACGCTGGTCCAGGACAAGTATGCTCGTATGTTGGCAACAAAGTTGCAAATTTGCATCCACGTCAATGTCGCCGGATGTGGATACAATACAACGGTTGACTTAACTAATAATATATAGCTAATAAGCCGGTATTTACGATACTATTAAATCGAGTTCATTTTAAATTTCATTACCACTTTTGCAAGAATGTTAAGATCATCACCAATTACACGATTTTAAACTATCTTCTTTGCATACCTTTTTTTTTTTATAATGTTAATACCTATTGAGATTGCTTTTTATTCTTAAGGATTATTATTATTATTGTCATTATTAATTTTTTTCCTATTGATAATTTAGTTCATATTCCAATAATTAATATTTTAATGGAGTTCTATAGTGTATTTTTCTTTATTACTACACGGAAAAAAGAAAAATTGAAAAATTACATTATAAATAGTAACAACTTATTATTAATTAATAATTGTTCCATCGTATTCAAAACTAGAAAAATTACAGTTCAAAATAACATTTTTCTAAATTCAAATTTTGAGTTTTTAATGGAAATATTACATTCTTCAATGTAATTTTTATAAAATATGTAATAATTACAATCTGAAAATGTAATTTTTCCAGTTTTCATCACGGAGCGCCACGACACATTATAATAATGTAATTTTTCTATTTTTCTTTTTTCCGTGTATGGAAAAATTTATTATTTAGAATAGAGGTTGCAAATAAAGATTACTAAAAAATAATCGAATAAATAAGGATAAGAAATGACAATAATTTGAAACTAGATTGTAAATGTATTGACTTGGTAAGATCTGAGGAGTCCATTAACCAGTTTAGTTCCTATCGATGGTCATAGTGATACACTCTGGGTAGCAAAATTTATATATGTGCTCATAGGATGACTGCTGCAGGAGGCAAGGAAGAATACAAAGATATAATACCGAGAGTTGTGTGTTTGTTGGTTACTTTGAAGAGTTTAGCGGAGATAAATAAAATAAAATGATGAATAAAGAACTAAAAGAAGTTGAAGAAGTTACAAAAAAAAGATAACGATGGGCCACTCACCATTAGCTTTCTCAGCCGATCGTAAGTTTCATCGATCGTTAAACCACGCACTTAATCGTCATGTCGGCGCGGTGTTGTAAACTTATACTGCTGCTGTCTCTCTCTTTATTTATTTATTTATTTATTTATTTATTTAGTTTTGGGATTTAGTACTTGTAACTTTTGGTTGTTATTTTTTAAGTATAATATGAAATGGCCGTGTAATTTTTTACATAATTTTTACCGTGTGTTTCAATTTTTTGAAACAATCGATTATAAAAAATTTAATAAATAACATTTGAATGAATTGACAATACAGAAGTAAAAGAGAAGTGAAAATAAAAATGACAGTAATGAGGAATGACCAATGAGTTTGGATGAAAAGTTCACCCTAAGTCATCCCCTTAAAAAAGGACTTGGGGATCGAGCCGTTTTTTATATCCCTGTGTATTCAAATGTCAGCTGGGATCAACCATTTGACACATTTTTACGTTTCAAAATATTATTTGCACTTCTTCATCCTCTCGACCCTCCAGCGCCTGCCCCTCCACCACTCACCACGGAACGTGAATCTTTAGGAATACAAATAACCCATACTTTAAAGCCACGGGTTTACTGCCAACTTCCGACTGTTTCTAAGGGAGCGAAACAACGAGTAATATCTATCTATATATATCTATATAACTTTATGTAGATCTTTTTATTCGAAGGTCTTGTAAAGCTTAACGATTCAATAACCGATTGGATTCGTCGCTGTCGTAGTTTGCATCCAAAGTGTCTCGCGTAGTCTGACATTATCAGGCAAAAAATGAAACAAAATAAAAAGCAATATCATAATATAATATCCAATTCTCAAACTCACACCCCAGTTTATATTTTTCTGGATCCAGTCAACATTTTCCATTTTATCACTATATTATCAAATCCTTAAGAAAGTATGAGATGTGACACAATATTTTTATTTTACTAAATAATTGCTACAAGTATCAATTTTTTTTATTTATAATTTATTTTGTATCAAAAAACCTTTTAATGATTTTTATTTTAGACTTAAATACTTTAAAGTTAACTTTCTATTAACGAACCGATTCAACGACCATGCGCCACCTGTAGGAAATTTTTAATACTACTTTTAGTTAAAAAAAACTCTACATAGGCATAAATGACTATATCAAGCATGATATGGCCACTTTTTATTTGTTCAAAATTATAGAAGGACACATTAAAAAATTTTTTACGGAAACTACCGATTGTTCTCCAATTTTAAGTCGACTTTAAATAATTTTTTTCTTAAAATAAAATCTACATAAAAAAATTTGGACCCATAAATCTCAAATTGCTGTCACACTCATACTTCCTTAATTCAATAAAATTTAACAGCAAATTATTTCCTAAAATTTGGCGAAGTGTAAAAAGATGACAGAAAGCGGTTTCTTGTAGGAATAAAGAAAAATCGCGATCGGCGACGCGTGATAACACTTTTTAAAGAACTTCCTTGAGCTGTTGGTTCGCGGCAAAGAAAAATGATGAAACGTATAAAAAGCGTCTACATGAGGAGAAGGTAAGTTCCAGATGGTGGTCGTTTCTGCGGTGAAATTAAATGATTATGGGCAAACGATATCAAAGGGGAAGAGCGGGAGTCAGTAGGTGGAACGCGTATTTCAATTCTTCAGCCTGACGGGTTTGCGAGATTGCGTATTTTTAAGCTTCTTCTACTTCACTCGTATCTCTACCGCAAGCCACCGTTCTTGAAGCTTGAGGCGCTTCCGTTTCGTTTAACGTCGAAACGAATCCCCTGGAAAGAGCTCGTCTTCATACCGTCCTGGAACGGGAAGCGCGAAAACGACTTGTTGGTCTTTTCGAGCGTACCAGGGTACTTCCGTTTAAATTTCATGCCCTCGCCAATAATCCAAACTATGTGGAATTGAGGTTTACATGCTTCTTTTTCTGCTCTTGCTTACTTTTTTCTTTTTTTACTACACGGATAAATCACACTAGATGGTTTCCGTTTCAGACCGTCATACAGAAAAAGGTTAACTTTAACCAGCAACAATTTTGTCTTCTGAAATGTATTTCTATTAGACTAAAAAGGCTGTCTTTTTCAACTCAAAAAATATTTTGAACTTGAATCAACAATTTATTCCAATTAATATTAAAAACTTTCACTTAAAAATCCAGAATATGAATCAGCTTTAGAATAAAATAAATTTTTCTACAAAATTGTTCAATTTTGTTCAACCCACCCACATCACTCATAAACGCAATGGATCAATATAAATTCTCCCAAAATTGCTCTAATTTATATCAAATTGAGCATCATTAAATAATGAGACCCCAAAAGAGGCAAGAGGTTCCAAATGAGTCGAACCGACACCAAATGAGAGGGCGTTAGCGTCACTAGTGAGTTTGTGTAATCCCCTTCTATTTCAGCTCTTGGGTAGCTCGTAGCTGATAGACGCTTATGATCCACAAAACTTGTGTCGATTTGTCGCATCTGTGCAGCCCTACGAACTTGTGCTTAAATCACTCTCGATTCCTTACCACGACGTGGCTCTCCATCTCCATCTTCAACTCCAGGAGCAGCATATACACCATCAACCATCAACCATGATGATGTATACATCTTGAAAGCGGTCTTTATTGCGATAGCAGGGCAAGTTTGAGCGTGAGTTTGCGTTAGCCAACTTTGCCGATCACCGGGCCGTTGAATTAAGGTCGGCGTTATGAATGACATAGCAAAAACCTTAAAATTCTGGCTGGTTCATCCGGTTGACCGAGTGGGTGATTAGCGGATAAAATCCACAGCTGCCCGCTGTCAAATCTTTTCTCGATTATTCCGAGCCCGAATGCAGATTACATCAAAGTGGTCCCTCAGACCTCGTGCTCGAATTAATCCCACACCCACACTGATGCTGTTTCACCCTAGGACCCTATATAGCCGAGTTTTGACTTCTTTTCTCTCCACAACTTGACAGTTTGTTGCTTTCATCGATTTTTTTGAGCCTACAATACTTTCTTTCGATCAAAATTCAATTAATTAAAAATATTCCGGGTGATTAATTAATTATATTGACGAGTTACAAAGCAAACCACAAATTTTGCCAGGGTAAATTTAAGCTCGGAAACTGAAGCAGCCACGAGAAATCCGGCGAAGCCTTTTAATCATTCATATGCTTAAACCTACCCTTCAACAGTTGAAAATATCTTTGGATAATAACAATTCAGGCAAGATATTAATTTACGCAGCTAAAACATTAAGTAGGCGCGCATTTTAATAGACGACTTGGGCAAAATCAGCGAGCTGCATATATACACTGATGGTTTGTCGGGTTTGGAACAAAATTGCTTTACATATTCTCGGTCCAGAATATACATCTAGGTATATCTGAGTGTCGTACGGAAATATTATCCGTACGAACGGACGTGTACCATAAATGAATTAATATCGACGTGTAATAAAATTGAATAACGCGGTTTGACTGAACGTTATCCCGTAAGCGGTCGCACGGCGGATGCGTTCAAAGCTCGCGAGGCTAATGTAGGGTGAAAAGGGGTTGGTAGGGTAGTGTGTTGCTAACACCAGTGTGGCTGGAAGAGCAAATTCAATCCGAGCAAACCAACAGAGAGAGAGAAGCTTGCGGAGCAAAGAGGGTGAACGACGAAGAACAGAAAGAGGAATCATGGAGGTGGAGGAAGAGACGCGCCATACGGACGAGCCATTTAAACTTCTCATCCCCCATTACCACGCGTCTGTCCGCATTCTGACTTATACTAGCCATTCTTCACCCCGTGTTCGCGATTATATATAGATATATTGTTGTTTATATGGCACACCCTCTAAATGAAACGGCCTTTCGAGTACTTGTGTGGTACAGCGATGTCGTTTTTGCTTGGTTAGTATTCAATTGCTAAAAAGAGTTGGTCTCAATCGTCATATTTTGATCAAAGTAAGAAAATTATTTGATTTTAGAAAAATATTTTCAAAATTTCAATTTTATATCAAGATATTCACGAATTGAAGCAATTTATGTAATTTATGTGATATTTTTTTGTTACACTTTAAATAAGAAAAATTTTTTGTTGAATCAAAAATACACTGATAGAATTTTTGAACATTTAGAAAAATTTCTTAATATTTAATTATTTTTTTGTACCAAATAAATAATACTTATTTAATAAGTATTTTTTTATACATAAAACTCTTAAAGAAAAGCAAAATTTGATCTTTGATCAAAAATTTATAATTTTTCTCTAATAAAAAAATTAACATCAAAAGTAAAAATTCTTTGATAAAAATTAATAATTTTTTTGGATCAAGAATTTTTTTCTGTCAGTATATTTATATTTAACCGGTAAAAAAATTTGGTGCAAATATTTTCTGACTTTACTCTAGTTTGAAAGACATCCATATATTTATGAATGATGTATATGTATATAAAAGTGTGAGCATGTAGGGAAGAAAGTTGAAGAGCCGCACGTCATTTTAAAATTTCTGTTGGACCTGATAATTTTATTCATTTTTCTCGGCTAAGCCAGACAGGATCCTCAGTCGCTGAGTTTGCCTATGGTAATGCGATACTGCCACCGGTTTGTCTTTTACTTCTATCTCTTTTGGTATCTCCGTGCTTCTCCTGGATTTTTCACCCTCTCGAGAAATGCTAGGCTCACCAGCTGTGAATTTTATATATGTATGTCTTTTATCCATGTATAAATCTGTAAATGTATAAATGTCCGCGTGCCAGTGTGTATAGACAGGAAGAGACCGGCTGGAATATTATTAGTAATTAACGAAAAAGAATATCACATCGACTGTGAACTGTAGCTTGGGCCTTTTTGAATTGGTAATCGCTCGCTCCGGCAAAATTATTCCGGAGTGATGAACAATTCCCCGAGTTTCTGATTACTTTTTCACTTAACTAAAACACGGGAAAAATTCACTATTTATTCATTGTCGGCGAGCCAAATTTATATAATTTTGGTTTGTATTATGATTTATGATAAAAAAAATTATCAACTGTTAATTAATCAATTTATTTATTTAAAAAAACTTCATTAATTTATTGTAAGTATAAGAATACTATTTACAAATATTTTTAAAGAAAAAAACTGTTCAAAATTATGATAAATATCTATTATTAGAAAATTTTTTTTGTTTTTTATCTCCAAAATAAAAGTCGCAAATATTTAATTAAAAAATTTCAAATGTCTAAAAAATAAAAGAAATTATCAATTTTTAGTTCAATAAAAATACCAAGTTTTAGTTTTTGATCATTTCCACCCGAATGATCAATATTTAATATTAAAAACTACTATTTACCAACAAGACCTTGCAAAAATAAAAATTTTTTCAATATCACATATTGAACTTCAAAACCAAAAAATTAATATCTCCCAGCGTTAATAAAAGCAAGCATAGTTCCGTTATTCCAGTTAAATAGTTACCATATATATATTTCCTCGCAGAGTAAACAGAAAAATTGAAAAATCGGGATTTGAGGGATTTTTGAAATATGACAAACTATCGACACACATCAATGAGAGATTCAAGGGATGAGAGAGGTTACTGCTATGTAGGATAATATTTGACGAGGATAAAAATAAACTTCAAACTGAATATGGACAAAAAAGCAAAACACAGAAACAGGAGGGCAATAAAAAACATAACAAAAAACAAGTATAAATATCTATGCCTCTCCCTACATCTGGATTGGGACGCACGAATATTATATCGCACACAATGTACTATCTACAGTATGATGGCAAAGTGAAATGTCATTGCAGATGATGCTTTATTTTATATTTGTATTTATATTTATATTTATATTTTGGTAGCTGTTTTGATATCGCGCTGGTGCTTGATGATGACACATATGTATACGAAGAGTAAACCGGGAATTTTCTGATCACTAAAACCTATATTATACAGTATTTTGACCCCACAGGCTGCAATATGACATTACAAATAGATTCGCGATTCGCGGAGCTGATGACTCGGCGAATGTTCGGTATAAAATAGATATAGCTTTTCCAAATGCACCAACTCTGCACTAGACTCTAGATTCGCTAGACTACATATTAATATGTGGACATTTGTGTTAGTGTCAATAAAAAGGAGGAGCGAATTAATGAATACACTGAATAGAAGTGTAACGTGTAATGTGTAACGTATTTGACAAACTTGCTCCAGTATTACCGCGTCCATATATGTTTATGTATCAATATATATGTATGAATAACAACAGGAGTGATATGATGTGATGTGGACTCACTGTTCGCGATAGGTGCCTTTTATTAATTAATAACAAATGTATTCGCCAATGAGTTTAATGGTAAATAAAATAATATCCCTGTCGGTTGAAAGCGCACTACATACTACTCAGTGCACTACACCGGATATCCAATAGCCCCACGGGGCGAAATTAAATCTGCCGCAAACGTGAGCACGCTAGAAAGAGAGAGTGAGGTGCTGAAAATATATCACTGTGAGAGTAATATCTACATATATATTATATATGTATATAGCAACAGCTACAGGGATAAATACATTTATAACGGTGATGTCTATCTCGTTTGGGATGGCTTGAGCTTTGATTATCGGTTGTTACTCGTCGATGGACGTCCATGACGCGTGCACTCATCCGTTATCAGCACATATATTTATATCACTTCATGTGCGGAGACTCGTTAACACAAACAATATTGTTATTTTTTTTTGTTTGCTTCACTCGGGGAGAGTGGCCTTTTTTCTGCCAATTAGTATTGATTTTTTGGTATTATTGTTGGTAATTGGTAATTAGGTAAGAGATGATAGACATTTTTTAATTTTTTCTTGAAGGGAGGTTCATATTTATCATATTTATCGTGAGATTTTCTTTTATTTGATTTTTAAAAAAACGAAAGAAAAAAAATTAATTATTGGTTCAGAATAATTTATATTATTAAAAGAATAAGCAAAATTTTGTCAGTGTATTTATATGATAAAATGGGATTTAATGGCTAAATTTGGAATCGTTAGAATTTTCATTGTTTCATATCATTCTTATCGATAGTCAATTTGTGATAATGAGTATTTAGGCTGCATTCAAAAATGCTCTATCTCTAGATACATAATTAAGAAATGACTTTGTATCTTGTCAACTATTGACATTTTTAAAGATATAAGCTCATCCTGATGTTACACTCATCAAGACCTTTCATTTGAGTACCCACATCAATTTTTCATATATTTTATATATTTATATGTATTATATATATATGTATATATGAAAAATATATCAAAAATGCATGTGGGTACTCAAATGAAAGCTCTTGATTAGTGTAACATCAGGATGAGCTTATATCTTTAAAAACGTCAATAGTTAAAAAAAGTACAGTGCAATTTAACAAAAGTCATTCTTAATAAAGCAAAATTTTATTTATTAATTTTATATTTTTTTTTTATCAACAACAAGTATATTATATAAAAATTTTAATTGTGATTTTTTTTTAATTTTTGAAAGTTCAAATTTGTATGAATTAAAATTTTTTGATTTAAACTTTAAAAAATTTATAGTAAAAGCCCAAATTTTTGTAACAATTTATAAGAAATTATTACACTTGTCTCTTTTGAAGTTAAAAAAATAAAACAATTATTCAATAAAAACTAAAATAATTATATTTACCACAAAATATAGAAAAAAAAAAATAAATCCAGCGGTTATAGATAAACAGATAAAATTCAAAGTGGTGAAAAAAATACATATACATATCATAGAAGTGAAGAGGAGTAGGGAAAATACATGTAATATGCAAAAGAAGTTTAAAATACGTCGAGATGCCCGGCTTAACACCCTCGTAACTCGACGATCCGAGGAAGAGAGAAGGAGGATGAAAGACAGATTGAGGAATGGGTTTACTCAATGTCTGACTCAAGCACCAGAAGAACGGAAGAACGTGGAAACAGACGTACGCAGCCAGCTGAGAATAAGGAGAACGCGTAACCAACTAAACACGAAAATTCTAATTCATCACTTCAAACCATATCATCTTCTGCATCGTTTTGACATATCAACTATTTTTTCGCCGAGGGCTATCAATTTTTCACGGAGTTTTTAATATTTTTCCAAGCATGCCGTTCTTCATTTAATTTAGATAACTCTTATAATTTCAAAGTGATTTTTATTTTATTCATCCAATTAAATACACTCGACATTTTCAAGTCATCTTATTTTTAAAATATAATTTTATTTTAATTGACGTGCAGTTCAGCGTGTATGATAGTTTATTAACGTTACGATTTATGAATTAAATTTAAAAAGTATTAATATTACATAATTTAATAATTGTTCGATTGTCAATTAAATAACTGAGTAAATTTTCACTCTATGCAAAAAAAAGTACTGAATTATTTATGAATAGCTAAAAATTAAATTATATGAACATGTGATAATTGAATTGGGAAAGTGGAACAAAAATATGAATGTGATAGAAGGATAAATGATTTAAATTTCATTGAAATGATATGATATAATTTAGTAAATTTGAAATTATACCTCGTGAAATCCGATAAGTTTAATTGTAATTGTTATATATCTGTTATGTGGATGTATAACATGGAAAAATGGCTTCGAGGTATTTTATTTATACTTGATGCTTTATGAGGATAATTATCGTAACCCTTGCTCTTTTTCATATCACCGCGCATATATTTTTAAATTAATCGGCGAATGGTTAGTGGTTGTATATAAACTCGATAAAATAACACCGTTTATTTGCGGGAATTCAACAGATTTTGTTATCATTAGTCACTTCTTTATATCCTTTAGTACCGTTGCCAAATTATTTGTTATGAGTTATTTTTATTTTATCAAAATTTATTAGTTATTTTCAATAAAATTTTATTTTTTAATAATTTTTGTTGTACAAAAAACTTTAACAAAAATTTATTAGTTTATTTAAAAAATATTTTTTTTTCAAAATATAAATTAATTACTTATTAAAATTTTTTCAATCAAACCTTGCAGGAAAAAAAATTTCAAGCCTTTAATTGTTGATTTAAATTTAAACAAGAATTTAAATTCTTTTATTCAATAAAAATTTTTTCTAATGATTAACAATACACGAATAGAAAGATTTGTTTATATTTGATAAGCTTATTAACTGTTAATAAATGATTTTTTAACTATTAAATGTTAAAAAATATTTATTAAAATTTAATAAATTAAATAATTGTCTGAATAAATTAAATTATTAATAGTTAATAAATCCTTCTATTAGTGTACAAAAGAAAAATTAACGATTACAATCATAAATCTTGGAAACAAAAGACCAAAAAAATGAAGAAAATTATAGCAAGGAAAAAATTTGATTAAAACATTCCAATCTAATAATACAACCCTAAAAATTTAATAATTGATCATATGACAGTGCATGTGCCCAAAAAAGGAAGTAAGCTGACTGTGATAGGGCGGAAACACATGACACAATTAAGTATATAGATAGAACCATAATGGACAAATTGAATTCTGTGATCTTTTGAACACTTAACCGTTCTCGTTGGATTGAACATTGATTTCAGCTGTCAATGACAATTGAAATGAATAACATCGAAAATTAAACAGCCTCAGTACAGATTGTGAAAGATATTTCCTGTGCTAGCATTATTCACAACGATTTTCCTCAATAAAGTATCATCGGGACTTTTGGATGGTCCACCGCAGATTGACAACCGAACATGGAATGTATTTTAGTTAGCTAATTCCGGCTCGTGTTTATAATACATTTTAATGACTGGCAATGAGGAATCACCAAAAGCTACTGACTGAATATCACAAAATCAATTCTATTTAAATTAAATCATCTATCCACTCATTCTTCGGTCAAAAGTGCTGCAATTGCAGCAGTAGCGGTCTAATTGAGAATTTACAAACCCAATTTAAACGTCAACGTTATTGAAAATAATAATAAAAAAATAAAATACCGGAATCAAAGTGTCGATAAAAGGTAAAAGGCCAAAAATGCCAGAAATAGAGATTAAAGTGATTTAGCTGGTTATAAATAGCCGGTGGGTCTTGTAGCGACCCGACTGGCTGATGGGGGTTGTTGGGCGGAGAAGCTGGATGTCGATGTGGAGGAGCACCTACTATTACACGAAGAAGGGTGAAACAAACCCGAGGGGGCTCTCTCTCGCTAGTATAGAAAACATGATCGTAGAAAGATGCAATATCACCGTGTTATGACAAGCCTCGTATTTTAAGGGCAACCGAGAACGAGACAGAGAGGGAAGTTAAGAGAGAAATGCTCGTATTGCCGGACTATGATGACAGTAACGTGCGCATAACAGTGCACGGTATACGCATCAATCACTGGTATTTTAATATCGGGCAGCGATATACAATACCAGCGAATTCCTTGTAACTTATTACTTGTAACTCATAACGATAAAATACCTAAACTATTCACTTTTTTATTTTTATAGACATGTGGATTTTCGTATTTTCTCCTGATTCATATTTTTTTTTATGTTATTAGAGCGATAAATTTTCCGTAACATTTTTCCGGGTTTCTTAAAATTTACCGTGATTTTTTCTGACATCTAAGTTTTTTTTTTTAATAATGAAAAAATTTGTGGATCTTAGTTTTATTGGCGAAAATTAACAATAAATTAAAGTTTCTGTGATTTGTAATTTAGCGCAGTAAAAATGACCGGCAATAAATCTCAGCGGAGTAAAAGTATTAAAAAGTTACAAGAAATGTATCACAACATTCTTCATAGAAGTCATGAAAAGGTGAGTATGAAGCATAGTGTCGTGTATATCGTGTGGGCGCTTGCTTTATCGGCTGATTAATAAGCTGCATAACAAGGTTTACATTTTCTCTAACTCTCTACGCAACACTTAACAACTCTTTATATTTCTGAATCGCATGTAAACTCTTGAGAGAATTAAAAAAATTATCGGTTATATGGTCGAATTTATATTTATAAATAAGTTATTGTTTGATAAAATTAAAAATGAATGCGCTTTTGTTAAAAATTGAACTGAAAAGTTGAACAGTTTTTAATAAAATAATAATTAATACTGATATTAATTCGTATAAAAATTTTTTTAATTAATGAGAAATATTAAAACAGTTTTAATAAACTTTCAAAGATTTTTTTCTCTAGAAAAATTTTTTTTGTCTGAATTAAAATAATTTAATTCTTCAGAAAATTGATCAAAAAAATTAAGTGGATTTAAAAGAAAAAATCTTGATCCAAAAATATTATTTTGAAGAATTTTTATTATTTTTAATCAATTAAAAAAATTCTTGATTTTTGGTTTAAATAAATTTTACTTGACCCAATAATTTTTCTTTATAATCAATTAATTTTTTTATTAGTCTAAATCCAAAATTTCAAAGGATAATTTAATTTAGTCATCAATCTTGAAAGAAACAATTTTAAAAAAGTAATAAGTAATAATCTTGAAACCTCAAACTAAACATAGGAGAGAATATTTGTTGGGTGCGTGACCCAAGGTTTAACCGTGAGATATTATGTAGCCGTGCAAGCCCGATGACAAACGTTCGCGGGTACGCGAGTAGCACAAGTAAAGGTAGAGGCGAGTGTTGTGAGCGAGCGAGACAAACTGCTTACACTTCAATATACAAACGTCCTCCTATAGTTATAGAGCTATATGCCTACTATACAAATACACGGGAACTAAACATGTATGAATATAATATGCTGACAAGTGTTTGTAAGTTCGCTGGTGGATTCGCACTACAAGCATGAAACAGAATCAGAATCGGACTAGACCGAGTGGAGAGACTGAGAGAGTGAGTATGCCTGTAGATGGTGTAGGTACTGGCAATATAGAAGATCATATGTCATGCAAGGGTCTCCGCAAAACTACCCCTTGCCGACTCACGTACAACACACGCTTCGCATAAACATTTGCCCGTGCCTACCTTTTACTCATATATATATACATATATATATATATATATATATATATAAATATCTTTCATCTCATTCTCGTGAGATTCAATTCGTGGTGAGGCTCTACAGTACTAACTGGGCAACAAAATGAATAAGCCAAATAAATAAATAGTATCATAAGGGACCGCGACTTTTATTTACATATTCTTTGCTTACATACACAGAAAAAATAAACTTCTGGTCCCAAAAAAATTTTAAGGAAGACAAAAGTTATTTTGGAGCAAGAAGAAATTTTTTTGACTCAAGAAACTTTGACTTCGTTTAAAAAATTTTCAATTTTCTTTAATATTATCTTGAGCCAAGAAAATTTACCCTCCAGTTGAGAATTTTTTTTTCAGTGTACTTAATCATTTTTCTGTTTAAAATTTTCTTATATTTTATTAAAGTAAATTTTTTTAAAGCATTTGATCGTTTTGGCTTAAGCAAAAAAATTCTTGAACTTTTTTTAAAATAAAAATTAATTTTTTTATTGAGAACAATGTCATAAATTTTCATTTTTTGGATTTTTGATCATTCTGAGAGGTTAACTAGTCCTCTATCTTTGACTAGCGAATTTTTCCTACTTTACACTGAAAAAAAAAAAAAATACTACTCTTGAGAAAATTTTCTTGTCACAAGAATATATATTCTTGATAATTTTCAAGAATATATTTTCTTGTCTCAAGAATTGATGGAATTATTTTTTGTTTAATTTATCAAAATTAATGCTAATATTTTATTATCATGATAGATATTGATATTCTTTTGTCAAAAAACCAAAATTTATTTTAAAGAATTCTTGAGCCAAGAAATTTTTTTCTGGACAAAAATTTTTTTTTTCTCAGTGTAGAAAAGTAATAAGTTTTCTTGATTTAAATAAATTTTACTTGATTCAAAAATTTTTCATCTTAATTCAAGACGATGATTATTCTTGGCTCAAAATTTTGTATGGTTGTTTAAAAAAAACGACCTATAAATTTATTATTATTATTATCACTCGTTAAAAATCCTTCTATCCTAGAAATTTTCTCCGTGAACCCCCTCTAAAAGTGTTGATAAATTAGTAAGTGCCAAAAATAAAAAAAGCAATTCAGTCTAAGCGTAACCCAAACAACAAAACACCCAGATAGTGTTAATAAACGGCGTTACCTAATCCAAGAACATAAAAGACGCGTGTAGTACATATGTAGAGTATCACACATATGTCCCACGCACGCGTTTGTAAACTAAATCAGTGGAAATCTCCGGAAATGGTTGTCAGAGAGAGTTTGTTGGTGTACGCAAACATTTGCAGTTTAAACTCTCTCTATCGGCGTGAAAATCTCTAAACAGCCGGGACCACCCGGACAATTCGTCAACGCTATCTCTATCTCTCGGCAACGTTTAGTTTTCGTTCCCATAAACCAGCTGAAAGTAGTATTAGTACTATACTAGTTCCAGTTTTACCACTATAGTCTCGCGACTCACACGCTCACATCAAATCAAGTCCTTTCTCTAAAAGAAAAGTCCCACTCTCAGATCCCGCCCTTAGCTTTCAGTTCCAGTCTGGCCAGCAGGATTTTAAAGAAAGTGGAAAATTCCGTGGCATGCAATCGCGGGACTAGATGGGCTAGGAGGGTTTCAAGCTCACTGTTATCGGCGAGCTTATCAGCAAGGGCTTTAGCGGGATTGCAACGACCCGGAGTAGAGCGACGTGTTACGCCCACACCCCCTATTATATCCCACATACGCTTTGCTCGGCTTCGGGTACTATGATGCCGATATATGTACACATACACACTTACACACATAACAGGTTAACGTTACGAGCTGTCGACAAATTGCTCGACTCTCTGCTCAGCACGTCAGTCCGCGATACGACGAATATGTCTATATTTATGTCGGTGTACCCTGATTGTCATTTTGTCATGGGTTTATTGCTATTTAACTTAACTTTAACATCTAATTCTGGGGATATCATCCTCAGGATCACTTATACTGTCGTATTACTTTTCATAAGAGCGAATGATTGCATTGGCTTGTTGTATGTGTATGAAAATACTTTGTATGTGGATAAAATTTCTTTTTTACAGATGAAAAAATTTTTTTTTATGTTGAGCAGATATTTAATAATTTTTTTAACAAATAAATTATTGCAAAAAAAAATTATAATAATAAAGTTAGCTGACATTTTTGATTTTTTTATTTGGCTTAATTTATTAAATTACAACTAAGAAATATTTTTTAAAAAATTGCACTTATAGTTTTTAAAGTTTTTTACAAGTGCAATTTTTTAAAAATTTTTTTGTAATAATTTTTTCAATAAAAAAAAATTCTAAAAATTTTTAAATGTCGGCTAACTTATTTTTCATAAAAAAATTTAAAATAAAATTGACATCTAGAAATTTTATTGAAAAAATAAAAAATGCAATTTTAAAAAAAAAAATAAAAAAAGTGACTGTTAATCTTAATACCTATCATGAGGTTTGTTAACAATATAATTTTAAACATTTGTAGAAAAATTGATTTGATTCAAATTGTTTAAAAAAATTTCAGTAATAATCTAAATTGCAAATTTCATTGAAAAATAGGTGTGCGTAAAAGCAAAACTTTCTTATTAAAAAATAAAAAAATAAACGACACCGCGTTAGTATTCTTAACCTCCTTAACTTCAGTGATAAGGGCAATTTTTCAGGGATATTATCTATGAAAAGTCCAAACAATGTCGCATTTCCATTGACGCAATGAAACATACTAAGATCGGGAGGAAATTGCGAAACGCCTCGGGACACCAGTGCCAGAAAGAACGGAATTTAATTAAGTAAAATTACTGTCGCTAAAGGCGACAAGGACCCGGAGTATTTCTTTCGCTTCCACCAAGATCGAAGCAAGGCAGCCGTACGTCCGCCAGGGTGTCGGCCGAAAGGTAACGATGCAAGCCAGCAGTCTCCCACACCCACACTTGCCCGACCAGAAAAGAAGGGCAGAAGATACGGGGCAGGGTAATGATCTCATCCCTTGATAAAACAAAGTAATAGAAAGTAAACGAATTCGCTTCTCCCTCGTCAGTCTTGAACCCTTACCCTTACCCTTACCCTTACTCGAGCCTTCAAGCTCCTTATGTCTTACCCTCACTCTTAACTCAAGTTTACTCTTGTGTCTTGTATAAGAGTGCGAGGAAGTTTTCCTTTTCATTTTTTTTGCATCATTTTATGCTGCAAAACCGGTGTTTTGTCCTATAAACAGTCACTAGTCTTTTTGGTACAAGATGAGGAGTGGAGAACAATTTTCTGAAGAATATTCGCCTGTATTAGGTAAAGTAGAATGCAATCATCTGTAACGACCTAGTTATAGGCTTATCAAAAGTGATATGACACTTGATATGAGGCTTTGTTAACCTAAGTTGAATTGGTGAGGAGCTAAAAGTCAAAATTTGAGATTGTCTGTTAACACTGAAAAATATTTACGGTTACAATTTGGATATATTGCTATTAATTTTTTTTAGGTTTAATATTTCGGAAAATTTTTTTGATTCAATTTATTTTATAAGGTTATTTCATTTGAAAGTGTATTTATGAATAGGGTGCGTCAAAATTAAATCTTTGGAAACAACCTTTTAAAACTGGAATTTTGAGTTCCGCTCAAAGCTTAACAGGAGCTTCGTTTGGCCAAATTTTGAAATTTTCAAGTTTCAGCAAAAATGCTTAAACAAAGCTCCTGTTAAAAAATTCTGTGAGTATCACATAAATCGTGACACCAAAATATCTCATGAGATGACTAAATAGAGCTTCTATTAAAAGCGGGACTCAAAATTTCAATTTTAAAAGGTTGCTTTTGGAGATTGAATTTTGACGCACCCTAAAATGGATAATTATTAAAAGAATTTTTGAATGTCTGACGATTAATGTAATTTTTGCAAAAAATTTCTTTCTCATAAGATCAAAATAGTTATCATTTTTTATTTTTTGACTGAGAGATTTTTGAATAAAAAATTTAGAGTAAATTTTTAAATAAAAAATTTAAACTAAATTTATAAATAAAAAATTTGAACTAAATTTTTGAATAATGAATTTGAACCAAAGTATTCACAAAGGTACCGAGTAAAAATTATTACTCGAATAAAATGTTAGTAAAAGAGAAAGTATAAAAAACTACAAGTCTTCCCTTAATGTAATTCTCGGTGTCATTTCTAAACACAGAAGTAAAGGTTTGGGTGAACTTTGCTTGCTCGCGATGTGGATCACTCTCTTATTACCACTTCATCTGCAATTAACATTTATCGCCGGTGGAAAAAGTAATTAAATATTCCCGAGGAGGAATAAACGGGGAGTTGAGATATTATGAGTGAAGTATGAGAATGAGAGGACCTTTTTTCAAGGTTCTTAACTTTGAATTAAAAGGTAAAAAGTACTTATAACGTTTAAAATAAATTACGAGACATAAAAAAAGTTTTAGATTCACCAGCTCAAGATAAATATTATTCTGCGTACGGCGATATTTGTTCTTTGTTGTGATGTTCAATGACGAGCAAAGCTGTTTGTACGGTAATTTTACTTAGTAATGTGTACGTGAGACCCCCCTGGTTGAGAATTTTTAATGGGGAATAATATGGGTACTTTTTAATACCCTTGCACTGACCAGTTTTGGTATTAAGTTAGTGTCTTTCCCAGTAGCCATCTCCAGACGGTCATTTTAAGGTTAGTATATATATAATCAATGTGAGAAAAGGAAATAAAGTATTATATGGAATAAATAACTGAAAAAAAAGCTTGAACAAAAAATAATAAAATATAAAATATAAAAGAGGAAATTAAGAGTCGTGGTTAAGCTTTAAATTTATTCTTAGCGGCTTGTAATCAAAATTTTGTTACTTTTTCACGTTCCTCAATTTAACGGTCTCTGTTTTCACTTACTCGCAATATAATTCGCTCACAAAAAATATTTTTTATAATGTCGTGATAAAAAATTAAATGGTGATATAATATTTTAAAAATTAGGAAATGCAAAAATTTATTAATATTATTATTATTTATATTATTAAGAAAATAAGAAAAATTTTGCCTCCAGGATAATCATATGATAAAATTCATTTTTTTTTAGTGAAATTTAGTGTAATCAAAAGATCTTGACTTTAATTTTTACCTTTACAAAGTTTTATTTCATTCTCACTGATAGTCAATTTATTAAGATAAATATTTAGGCTGCATTCTAAAATGCTCTATCTCTAGATACATAATTAAGAAATGACCTTGTATCTTGTTAACTAATGATATTTTTAAAGATATAAGCTCACCCCGACATTATACTCATCGAGACCTTTCATTTGAGTACCCACATCAATTTTTCATATATTTATATATATTACATATATGTATATATCAAAAATATATGAAAATGCATGTGAGTACTCAAATGAAAATTCTTGATGAGAGTATAACATCGGGATGAGCTTATATCTGTAAAAACGTCAATATTTAAAAAAGTACAGGGCAATTTAACAGATATCTTGTGAACTATAGACATTTTCAAAGATATAAGCTCACCCTGACATTACACTCATCAAGACCTTTCATTTGAGTACCCACATCAATTTTTCATATATTTCATATATATTATAAATATGTATATACGAAAAATATATATATATATATATGAAAAATATATCAAAAATGCATGTGGGTACTCAAATGAAAGCTCTTGATGAGCGTAACATCGAGATGAGCTTATATCTTTAAGGACGTCAATAGCTAAGAAAGTACAGTCCAATTTAACAAGAGTCATTAATTAAAAAAGCAAAATTAAGTCACAGCAGTCACATAATAGTGACTGCAAGGTTGCTAGTTAATATTATTATTATTATCGGTTGTTTAAAATTTTTAATAATAATAATAATAAATTTTGAGTTTCTCTGTTATTATTAATAAAATTTTTAAATAGCTAAATAATAATAATAATTAAAATTTTTGTTATTATTATTTTTGAATAAATACAAACATTTAGAGATTTAATAAAAGTAATATAAGATATGAAATCAATTTAGAAGGGTAAATGTAAATCGATAGACATGAAAGCAAATTTCAAATAAAACGCATAGCGAGTGAGCAATATACGCTGCGTGAATGTTATTATTACATAGCCATATTATATACATATGTGTGTTTATATGTTTGTACATACCTATGGGTGTTGTGTTTGGAATATAGACAAATGAAAACAAAAGTCCACAAAATGAAATATAAAACGGTATTCGGAAATGAATAGTGATATGCGCGTGTTTTTAACGGAAAGAGAGTAAAGTATTACAGGATATTGCCGACACGTATTTCGTTGCTGTTGACTGTAACTGTGAAGCTGGAGAACGATATGCCGTTTTGGTTATCCGTATAAATATATAAATATAAATATATACCTGTGTATGCTAGTCCTATCATGTATAGGTATCAATGTTTCGCGACTTTCAACGGATTGCCTATCAATTTTAACGGTTGTGAATCAAATTCTCTGACCGCTTGGAATTCAATTGGAAAAATTTACAGGCTATTACATATCAATTAGCACAATTATTTTGTAATTAATTAATAGAGATTTTTTATTTAAAAAATTATTGCAATACTCGAGGAAAAATTTTTAAAGTCTCAACTAGAAAATTTATTTTCTAAATAATAATTATTAAATAAAAAACTTTATGCAGACTATTGTTAAATATAAGCCGCAATTAAACGGCATCAAAAACAAATCCCGTTAACTACTCGTTCAATTAGCCGTCAACATATTAACAAGATTATTACTCCATAAATTTGTTGGAATATTTGAGCTTGTTCACGTGAGATCGTTAAATTTATTTATTTACTTTTTTACGCAATACGTTTTATTTAATTATTCTCTTTCCGATCAATCGCATCAATCTGTTTGATAATATTTAAATAAGCTTATTTCACCGTTTATTAGTATTGACTACTGAGTAATAAGTAATAACCATCTGCATAATAATATTAGTAATAATAATGATAATAAATGTTAAATAAAATGTATACGGGTGTTATGGTGTTATAATGATAATGAAGATGGCTGCAGCCTACCTTGGTCTTGTACAAGACAACGGGTGGTCTTGGCAGCGAGTCCCGGGGGCAGAGCGAACCTGTAGGCTGGGCCCAGTGACAGTCCTAGACCCAAACCAAGCGCCTCTGCGCCGCATCGACCCCCGAATACTGGCCCCACTAGAATCACCCACAAGATTTCATCGTCAGTCATCTGCATTATCATTCTAACATAACAGTTTTATTTTTATTATTATTGTACATTTATTATTTATTAAATAAATTTCAGGGAAAGAAACTTCCTTCAAATTTTTTTACACTGATGGAAAAATTAATTTGAGGCAAAAAATTTTAAACCAAGAAAATTTTTTGTTTTAAATTACTTATTATTAAGACATAAATAATGAATTTTGTTAAATTGCACTGTACTTTCTTAAATATTGACATTTATAAAAATATAAGCTCATTCTGATGTTACACTCATCAAGAGCTTTCATTTGAGTACCCACATGCATTTTTTATATATTTTTCATATATACATATATATAATATATATTTTAAAGATATAAGCTCATCTTGATGTTATAGTCATCAAGAGCTTTCATTTGAGTACCCACATGCACTTTTGATATATTTCTCATATATACATATATATGATATATATAAATATATAAAATATATGAAAAATTGATGTGGGTACTCAAATGAAAGGTCTTGATGAGTGTAACATCGGGATGAGCTTATATCTTTAAAAATGTCAATAGTTCACAAGATACCAGGTCATTTCTTAATTATGTATCTCGAGATCATTTTCGAACGCAGCCTAAATACTCATTATATTAAATTGACTATTGGTGATAAAAACTCATTTAATAATATAAATACACTGGCCACAAAATGTTGCTTATTCTCTTAATAATATAGATATGTTTGAAAAAAAATATTTTATATTAAAAAACCTGAAAATTTTTCCATCAAAAATTAAAACTTTGAATAAAAAATTGATACTTTTATAAAAAATAAAATTAATTAAAAATGTCAAAAAATCAGTAGTGTTATCTACCCCAAGATCAAAAATTCTTGAGCAGAAAAAACCATAAAGTCTATAATTACGAGTAAATTTTTAGGTCTTTATTATCTACTCTAGATTGATGATCAATGAGTGTATTGCTTTTTTGCAGAGACACGTGCCAATTCGCCCCGATCGCGTGTCCTTTGAAGCTGACTCTTGCTCTACCGAACTGTTTATATGATATAATATATAATAATATATAGATAGATAGATATATAGAGAGTAGACATTTGAATTCCCCTTTTCACTTAGCGGCAAATCGATATTTATTAACATGATATTCAAACATTAAGGTCCTGGTCTGGCTAAAAATTCCGGGAGAAGCTGTGATGTTTATTATTATCATCATCATCATCCACGGTTTAGTTTAACAATATATAGATAATATGCTACCGGCGGCTTAACATACTCTTCTTAAATAGCGTCTTTGAAATGCAGAAGAGAATAAAAACGGTAAAAGTCGAGATGTGTGTGTATAAAAGTTTTTAAATCCACGTGAAGAAGTGGTAGTAGTGAGCAGAGAGGAGCAATAGGACTGGAGATGGAGACGGAGGTGAAGCTGGAGCTGTAGTTTAAGACGAAGCGCGTTGCCTTTGACTCGGTAGCTTACACGCTGATTAAGACACCCGATACAATTAGGCGGCGAAAAGAGTCTCAAAAGATGCGAGAGATCTTGCTCATCTGTATAGTAGGCTGGAGGCTGGTTTACATTAGGCGCTCACCGGCACAACGACGATGTAGATGAGACGGAACCTGCTAGAGTAAGAGGTGAGTTTTATTTAAACGCAACGGGTGTCTGAATTCAGACAAGACACATATACTTTTTATTCCTTTGGTCTTAATGTTTAAGATGTACTTTTAGTTAATGTTATTATATATATTATATATGATCCCGGGTAACTATAAATTAGGCTTCAAGTATCTAAAAATTGTTTCTTTAAATATAGTATACAGGTAACAATATTTATGAAACATTTTTTTTTAATATTTAACAGAATTTAGGTGATTTTTTGTTTTTATTTACTTTTTTATTGGTATTATTTCTTACAGAAAAATAATTTTTATTATTTTTCACAATGTTAAAAATGAGAATAATTATTTTGAAACATAACTTGATAAAAATTTGATGTTAATAAAGTATTTAGAAGGCATTCAAAAATACTCTATCTCTAGATACATAATTAAAAAATAACCTTGTATCTTCTGAACTATTGAGATTTTTAAAGACATAAGCTCACCATGACATCACACTAATCGAGACCTTTCATTTGAGTACCTACATCAATTTTTCATATATTTATATATATATATTATATATGTATATATGAAAAATATATCAAAAATGCATGTGGGTACTCAAATGAAAGCTCTTGATGAGTGTAACATCGGGATGAGTTTATATCTTTAAAAATGTCAATGATTAAGAAATGACCTTGTATCTTGTGAACTACTGACATTTTTAAAGAAATAAGCTCACCTTGACATTACACTCATCGAGACCTTTCATTTGAGTACCCACATCAATTTTTCATATACTTTATATATATATATATATAAAGTACATATATATGAAAAATATATCAAAAATGCATGTGGGTACTCAAATGAAAGCTCTTGATGAGTGCAACATCGGGATGAGCTTATATCTTTAAAATATATATTATAATATATGAACATATGAAAAATATATCAAAAATGCATGTGGGTACTCAAATGAAAGCTATTGATGAGTGTAACATCAGGATGAGTTTATATCTTTAAAAATATCAATAGTTAAGAAAGTACAGTGCAATTCAACAAAAGTCACTATTTTATAAAGCATAATTTCAAATAAAATATAGAATTAAAAAAAAAAGGAACTAAAATTTTATTTAAAAAAAAATGTTCAAAGAATTGACTCACAAAACTAAAAATAAAAAACCCGTATTAAAAATGTATGATTGGTTTATATATATGTGATTGTGATGTATAAATTGATAATGATAAAAATAATAAAAAAGCCCTGACGGATGGTCTTATCGAAGGGGTGTGTCTAAGGAAAAAAATGAGTGAGCGTGCGCTGGAAGGCTTAAACTCAAAGACATATAAAATAGAGGAGCGAAATAAAGAGTCGACGAGTCCGCGGCTCGATGAATTATTCAAAGTCTCGATATATATACGGTCGTCTTTGGTTTACCAAGTCGCGAATCTCGGGCTGCCAACGGGCGACGGATTCTCGTCTCTCGTCCTCTCTCAATCCTCAATCCTCAATCTTCGGATTGCACTCGCATTTTTTCCCATTATTTTTTATTTTTTCAACATACTCCTTAAATATTTTTTCATTTTGTTTCTCGACTCCGGTACCGGAGCACCCGACTCCTGTTTATTTTATTTCATTTATCTCCGCTCAATCCGCTTCTGCTCCCAGCTCTTGTAAGCTTTTCTCCACTGGTCTCTGCTTTTTTGCCCCCTCCGTCTCCCCCGGGTCCCTTTTTTGTGCATCCAGCACACACGAGACGAATCTTCTCTCCTTCCGCGAAGAAACTGCCGAGATTAAGATCGCAAGGATCTGCAGCGGACTGTCAGCTGCCAGTCCCGTGTCTCTTGCTCGCACGCGGCTACTGCGTTTCGCGTGCCTTCTATGGCCAATTCCACCATGTATTTTCATGATTTCAACTCTCCTCTGTGTTCTACCGAGCCTTTTTTTATTACTTTTTTGTTTTTACATATAATACGAATATATATACAACTTTATATCGACAGACTTAAGGCCTTTTAAATAGATAAATACTCAACTCGACACTCTGTTAATTGGAACTAATCGTTGATTGTCAATCTGTAATTGATCGCAGACAAGATATTCATTTGCAATCTTTCTAATTAACACTTTAATTTTGATTTTATTCATTGGTTTTGTTTTAATAGTTTTTTTTTTTTTTTTTAAGAATATTGATATTATATTTAAAGTTGGAAAATTTTATCAAATTATTAAATTTCAAATAATAATTATAAGTTTGTAAAAGTTTCAGGCGTTGTTTTCAGAATTATTTTTAAGAAATAAAATATTTATATTTAATAAAATAAATTATTTTTATCGGAACTTAAAATTTTTCTAGCAAGCATTGAAAAAATCTATATTATTAATAAGGGAATAATAATAATTTTATATAATATGATGAAATCTATTTTTTTTAGTGAAATTTAGTCTCATTGCAAAGATCTTGGCTTAAATTTGTGTCTTTTGAACATTTCATATCATTCTCATCAATAATTTAGTATGATAAGTATTTAGGCAGCATTTTAAAATACTCTATCTCTAGACACATTATTAAAAAATAACCTTGTATATTGTGAACTATTGACATTTTAAAATAAATAAGCTCATTCCGACATTACACTCATTGAGACCTTTCATTTGAATACCCACATCAATTTTTCATATATTTATATAAATTATATATATGTATATATGAAAAATATATCAAAAATGCATGTGAGTACTCAAATGAAAGCTCTTGATGAGCGTAACATCGGGATGAGCTTATATCTTTAAAAATGTCAATAGTTAAGACAGTACAGTGCAATTTAACGAATGTCATTAATTAATGAAGCATAATTTTATTTATTTATAGTTCACATAGTGACTGCAGGTTGTTAGTTTATTTTATTTCCATTATAAATTTCATAATTGATTTAATTTAAAAATTTTTTACGAGTACTTAAAAAATATTTTCAGATCTTAAAAGTTTTTGTAAATCTCAAGAAATTAATATTAAAAAAAAAAACTATCTAATTTTTTTGAGCAAAGATAAAAAAAATGTACATACATGTAATAATATACATATTTTAAAGAATTTAACCCAACGAAGAAAGTGACCATACATGACACTACTATACGGCTATTACGGAAATTGAGGCATTTGAGCTGTACTCATACTCATGAGTGAATGAGTGGGTAGGGTTGCATCCAGTTAGACGGTTCAGTACTTGCCGTGAGAGATCTTGCTATTCAATCCTCTACTCTGTACACACACAACACTGTATATGTATATATTTATACGTAGCTACTTCGCTAAGTACCTGTTTGTGTATAATGTGTATCGTATATAAGCGTTATACACTGATCCTTATTCATGGACCGACACACACAGCTAAACCGGCAGAGGTATAAAGAGCAAAGTATATAAACAATACACTCATATGTCATGGACATTTAATCTATCCAGCATCACAATAACACTGTAAACTGCAAACAAGATCGAAAAGAGCAAACGGCAATAGTAGTTTTGCTCAAATTACCCCCGCGAGCAAATGGAATCAAATCATTCAAGCTTGCGGTGATACATTTCAAAAACAAATAGTAAACCATATCCCCAGTCAATATTAGTTGTCATATTATTGTTGTAATGTTAATGTTAAATTATCATTATTGTTATTATCGTCATCATTACAAATTTGCAAACATCAAGAAGCCAAATTTTCAATCGATTCGCTAAGTATACAATGCTACTGAATAAAACAAATAATTTATCTAGATTACAGTGATTTATTTAATTATTATTAATAATAATAATTTACGATCTGTAATATTAAATTTTGTGGTTTAATTTTGACATTCAAATAAACTCTTTGATATTATAATATTAATTATTAATTACTTTATGATAAATTTATATTTCAAAATATTTAATATTGTCGAATATATTTTGTTTGCAAAATATTTAATATTATAATAATAATAATCAACAAATTTATTAAAAAAATTTTTTCATCATTTGAAATGTTTTCCATATTTTGACTTTGTTCGAAAAATAAATACTTTTGATTGGAATATTAAAAAAAAAGAAAAACTAAAAATTTTATAGTATTAATTTTTTTCCATCATACGAGATTTCACCTCAGAATTTTAGGATGTAGCCAAATCAGGGCGATCAAGTGCCAAAGTATTCTCAGGCCGTTCGAGTTTCACGGTTGATATTTCATACAGACGCGTGTAACCTGCGATGGGTATACCCACCTAGGTCTCTGCATTGTCATATTATATAGTATATGGTATAGTTACCTATAGATCACCAACAAACTTAACCGACATATTATATGTACTCCCCGTAGAAGGATAGTACTATACCGAGGAGTATATATCCTTACATTACCCTTGAGCGTCGAGTGTGGTTTCACGTCCTGTCCGAACGATACTCCCGATCATCGGGGCTTCTCTTCACATTTACCTCACAAGTATAAATGTATAATCAAATATAAATTAATAATAATACTCAAATTAGTTATTATTCGAAAAAATGATAAGAAATTGCACTGTATTTTCTTAAATATTGACATTTTTAAAGATATAAGCTCATCCCGATGTTACACTCATCAAGAGCTTTCATTTGAGTACCCACATCAATTTTTCATATATTTTATATATTTATATATATATGTATATATGAAAAATATATCAAAATGCATGTGGGTACTCAAATGAAAGGTCTTGATGAGTGTATTGTCGGAATGAGCTTATATCTTAAAAAATGTCAACAGTTCACAAGATATTCATTAAATTGCACTGTACTTTATTCTTAAATATTGACGTTTTTAAAGATATAAGCTCATCCCGATGTTACACTCATCACAAGCTTTCATTTGAGTACCCACATGCATTTTGATATATTTTTCATAAATACATATATATAATATGTATATATAAATATATAAAATATATGAAAAATTGATGTGGGTACTCAAATGAAAGGTCTCGATGAGTGTAATGTCAGGGTGAGCTTATATCTTTAAAAATGTCAATAGTTCACAAGATACAAGGTCATTTCATAATTATGTATCTAGAGATAGAACATTTTCAAATGCAGCCTAAATACTTATCATAATAAATTGACTATCAATGAGAATGATATGAAACCTTGAAAAAGCACAAATTCAAGTCAAAATCTTTACAATGACACTAAATTTCAATAAAAAAACCGATTTTATCATATGACTATCCTGGAGATAAAATTTTTCTTATTCTCTTAATAATATAGATAATAAGACATATTTATTTAAAAAAAACCGAAAATTCTACCGAGGTACAAGAGAGAGAGTACATTGTATATCGTGATCGGAATGCAGAAGTAATGCGGAGATTGTTGTTAATATAAGGTCCATGGTGAACTATAAAGGCAGGATAAATATATTATGATAATAACAATAATGATAATAAAAAAATGTCTATTCTTGTTGTCTGTTTGATTTTATTTAAAAATTCATTCCCTCTATCGAACATTCCGTGGCAAACGATTAAGACTTTAACTGCACGATAGAATGCGACGGTTCTTGCCGTCCAATGAATGTCCTCATTGTCTAAGGACCGTGAGAAAAGTCGACACATATAAGACGTTACGTGTTCAATACAACACGTAAATTCGATGTAATTAAAGCAATATTTTACGAGAAACAGCACTTGTAACTGTGACTTGTATTATATTAGTATGTACAGAGATACTGGAATACTCGATACTCGATACTCAAACACTACATATTTATACGTAATTATATATAAATACGTCGAGAAATGGAGGAGAAAAGAGGAAAGAGGGAAGAGAAATGTGGATGGGTATGGGTGTGGGACAGATAGACACAAGTGCCCGCACAATTGTAGGATGTAGGAAAACAAATCGAACGAGTAGGGCGCGGATGCAGTGGTTGGAAGCTTACCAGTGATATCCAACCAGTCATCGAGACTTACTACGTTTATACGTAGGGATTACATCGGTATTACCAGAGGACAAACCCGCTTTCGTTATGTGGGATTCACGATAAGCTGGGTGAACAAGTTTACCCTTAAAAAAATATAATAAAAAATAAATAAATATTATGTTTTAAATCGCATTGCTCCATCAATCTTATTATTTTTACTGATGTTCTCGGTTAATTCCTCGGTCTAAATATTTTTTTCGGGTTTTAGTTTGGAAATTAAAAATAAATTATTTTAAACTGCGAAAAAGGATTAAAGAAAATTTTTGAGCAGTCGTAACTTACTAAAGTTTGTATTTTGGATTAAATATTGAAGATACGGAAAAATGATAAGAAAGCTTTTTTGTCGGAAATTTAATTCTTTACCAAAAAAGTCCCTATCGATTCCTATCCCACATTCATTAGACAGAATTTTAAATTTACATAAAATTTTAAATATTCAAAATTTTGCGGTTTTTATAATTTATATTATTAAGAGGAAAAGAAAAATTTTGTGTCTAGGATTATATCGGTTTTTTTAAATAAAATTTAGTGTCATTGCAAAGGTCTTGAGTAGAATTTGTGCCTTTTCAAGATTTTATATCATTCTCACCGATAGTCAATTTGTGATGATAAGTATTCAGGCTGCATTCGAAAATGCTCCATCTCTAGATACATAATTAAAAAATGATCATGTATCTTGTGAACTATTGACATTTTTATAGATATAAGCTCATCCCGATGTTACACTCATCAAGACCTTTCATTTGAGTACCCACATCAATTTTTCATATATTTTATACATTTATATATGAAAAATATAACAAAATGCATGTGGGTACTCAAATGAAAGCTCTTCATGAGTGGAACATCGGGATGAGCTTGTATCTTTAAAAATGTCAATATTTAAGATAGTACAGTGCAATTTAACAAAAATCATTATTTAATAAAGCAAAATTCACATATTGAGTGCAAGGTTGCTGGTTTTTATTATTAAAAACATATTTTGAATAGATGGATCACTTGTATACTATTTTAATCAATTATTAAAAGAACTGTTTGAATATTTAATCAGACTGAAGTAATATTAAAGAAGCAGATAATTTTGAGACAGATAAATACTCTTTGATTCGACTCATGAAAGAAAAATCCCGTGAATCCAAACCCGAGTATAGAATGAATATAAATTCAATATAAAGACTAAATGTTACTGTAAAACATATATCGAGAAACGTGTGGACGTCTTTTTGGGGTCGAACGAGGAGCTAAGCACCCTGGCTTCGCAGACTACTTAAATCTTCTTCATCCCCTTGAACCTATAGCCTACAGAACCAGAACTAGTACGCTTCGGAATTTTTACGTTGAGATTTTTTTCGGCTCTCTTCTCCTTTGCTGTCTTTGCTGTCCTTTTTACTCAACTAACGAGCCTTTCGTGAATACTTTAGTGCAAGGGTGCCCTCATCCCTCACGACTCGTCTCTCACTCTACTACCAACAGAGCTCTGTAATTAATTTTAGAAACCGCTTTCAATCCAGCTAGTTACGATCTTGGAGCTTCTTACTCCGCAAATGACCCCTTTATCTTTCTTACATGTTTATTTTTATATCGATGAACTTGACTATGACAGTAATTTTAATTTTTATAAATTAACATAAAAAAAAAATGAAATTTTTTAATTTGATAAATTATTTTTTAAACTCCAAAAAAATTCTTTACATTTTGAAATTAAAATCTGATTAAAAGAGTGGAGATACGATAAAATTAATAGAGAGTTTTTTTTATAGAGAATTAAATTTTCTATTAAAAGAAATTTCTTATAATTTTTTTGTATCTTCAATATTTGACCCAGAATTTTATTTTTTATTTCTAAAAAATTGTTGGAAAAATTAAAAAAAAATTCTTTAGACTTTTAAATTCTAGGCAATTAAATTTTTTACAATTTTTTTGTTTTTTTAATATTTAACTCAGAATTTTGGCTTTAATTAAAAATTTTTATTTTTATTTCTGAAAAATCACTTGAAACATTGAATAAAAATTTTTAAACAATTTTTCAACTAAACAACATAAAAAAAAAATATATTTACACTTTATATATCTGTAGCCATACCTCATATCATCCCCCTGACAGAGGGCTATTTTTTACGACAATTGTAAGACAAGAGAAAGAATAAAAGTATCATGAAAATACCTAAGACAAGGGAGCAGAGTGTAGGTAATCCAAGATTTATTTGGCAATTTCACTTGAAGGTTAATATACGCAATCCAACAAATATTTTAACAAGAATTTTTACAATCGATCTTTGAAAAAAAAAATTTATCGATGTAAATATAAATTTTATTTTTATTTATTTTCTTGGCCCGTCTTATTTATAGCCACAATTAAACGCGGTAATTGATAATCATTTAATAGCCCGATAAAATATTCCGAAGAACGCAGACATAGACGGTGGACGGGAAAGCTACCTACTGAGTACAAAGTAAAGTATTATTATCCCGTACCGGCTTGAGAAAAATATAATCGTGAGTTTAAAATTTGAAATAGTAAAACGTAAACGAAAGAGAATAAAGTAACGAGAGGGTAAGAGGTGGAGAATTCGAATGCATTATTCATGGGCTGTGAGAAGATACGATATGATCCAATATGTGGCCCAAGTGTGCTCGACCCCTGCAAGAAGCTATACTATGTTCTACGTCCTACATCCTACGTTTTCTTGCTCACTTTCCACTGTACTGCTCTGCGCCCTAAGCTGCTGAAAATTGACGCTAGAATTTTATCGTAATTTAGGACATCTAGGCCTGTAGATATGTACATACGTTAACTTTATAAGGGGAAACCGATTTACCGAGGTTTATAGTTAATACTTAACCATTTTAAAAAAATTTATTTTTTATCTGATTCAAGAATATCATAAATAATAAATTATCAATTTTTACATCCAAAATTCCTATGAATTGTTTATATTCGGGACTTTTACACAAAAAATGCCAGATATGATGAAAATTAAAAAGAGGCCTTTTTTGTAGAGAATTAAATTTTCTAAAATCATCATTTCTTTCATACCGGAAGATTTTAATTTATTAAATAATGACTTTTGTTAAATTGCACTGTACTTTCTTAACGATTGACGTTTTTAAAGATATAAGCTCCTCCTGATGTTACACTCATCAAGAGCTTTCATTTGAGTACCCACATGCATTTTCATATATTTTTCATACATACATATATATAATATACATAAATATATAAAATATATGAAAAATTGATGTGAGTACTCAAATGAAAGGTCTCGATGAGTGTAATGTCGGGATGAGCTTATATCTTTAAAAACATCATTAGTTAACAAGATAGCAATGTCAGTTCTTAATTATTGACATTTTTTAAAGATATAGCTCATCCCAATGTTACACTCACTGATACCTTTCATTTGAGTACCTACATCAATTTTTCA
>CAJNRD030001120.1:17611029-17630681 GCA_905319865.3 Cotesia congregata
ATCTTTAAAAACATCATTAGTTAACAAGATAGCAATGTCAGTTCTTAATTATTGACAGTTTTTAAAGATATAAGCTCATCCCGATGTTACACTAATCGAGACCTTTCATTTGAGTACCCACATGGCATTTTTTATATATTTTATATATATCGTATTTGTGAAATATATAAATATATAAAATATATGAAAAATTCATGTGGGTACTCAAATGAAAGGTCTTGATGAGTGTAATATCGGGATGAGCTTATATCTTTAAAAATGTCAATAGTTCACAAGATACAAGATCATTTCTTAATTATGCATCTAGAGATAGAGCATTTTTGAATGAAGCCTAAATACTTATCATAACAAATTGACGATCGGTAAGAATAATATAAAACCTTTGCAATGACATTAAATTCCACTAAAAAATTGATTTTATCATATGACACAAAATTTTTCTTATTTTTTCAATAATATAAATTATTATTATCGTTTGTAAATTTTTATAAAATAATGATAATAACAATAATAAAATATATTATAAAGTAACAAAAGTAAAAAAAGCATTATATGTCTTTTGCAATGGTGCGAGTGGCAAAGAGGCGAGCGAGGTGGATAGGACTAACAGAGAACAGAGTGAACAGAGCAAAAGCAACGCACCGTATTAACACACAATGAGATACTTTTGTTTTTAGATTTCACCCTTACCTCCTCCTTCCAAGCTTATATTCGGTTTTACTTCTTACTTCTTATATATATACAAGATTCGAACGTGAACTTGTTCTCCATCTCGAATCTTTTTCTTACCTACCGGGTGATCTATTAATTTTCTACCATTTCATTACACCTCCCCAATCATAATTTTCCTCTAAAGTATCCTATGCAATATTTTATTCCTACAAACTGTCCACCCCCCATTTTTTTCAGCTTATTTTTCTCTAAAATTAAGCGTAAATTTTTTTCAGTCAAGATAAATTTTAATACTAAATATAAGTAAATTTTCAAACACCCTGTTTGTGAGCTTGAAATTCTTGGCGCGAATAAAGAGACTCTAACAAGTCACGTGCGTATTTCTTATTCGTAATGCTGCAGTTTAACGTTCGCCCATTGTTCAAGGATTTCGTTGATAAATTACCGAATAATTGTCAAATGTGTAGTGAGAAATAAAAAAATATATTTAAATAAATTTATATATTCGTTGGATTAAAATAAATTTTATTTATAATTAATTTACGACACACATTTTAACGATGTAATTTCTCTAAAAATTTTAAAATACCAAACAGCAGTTTAAATAAATTATAAGCGAAGAAATAAATTAAAATTAGATTTAAAAACATCGTGGGTTTTTAATTGAAGACAGTGACGAGAAGAGTTTGGTAAAAAATAATTTATCGACTTATTTAAAAGTATACAGATGTATACAGTAGTACAAAATTAATTAAAATAGAGCCGAGGTAGAGACTAAGACTGAGATAAAAATAAAATAAAAAAAAAAATGAATAGATAGTAAAATAAAAATAAAGTGTAATCAGCGATTTAATCCCGTCCAACGTTTGAGTAAATTTATTTTTCCGGTGGCTCGTGACCAGTGAACGGTGAGGATGACGACGTCGGGTGGCAAAAGTCGTTCGAGCGAAACACTACCAACGAGATTAAAAATGCCCTAATTGGTTAATTGTGTTAGCGCGATCGTGTCAAAGAGCTCTTACATTAGTAGTCAGGAGGCGAGAAAAGAAGCGGGACGAAAATAAATAAATTAAAAGAGGTGGATAAACGTGGAAAGAAATTTTTCGATTTTTTACTAACCTAACTCATGGACACTTTGAGAATTATAAATCAACCGATTTCGCCTCTATGCCTCGTAAAGATATAAAAAAAAAATTATAGATATAAATTTATTTATAAAATAAATGAATGAGATTTTCTAAAACTATCGACTACAAATAGACATAGATAAAAGTTAGTAAATACGAGCTTACAGAAGACAGTGACAAACGCTTTTAGTTCCAGTGATTTCGGTTAATTGTCGGTCGGGCCATTTTTCACTCAACTATAGTTATAAAGAGGATAAAAAGAGAATAAAAGAAAGACAGTTGAAACTAAAGTGCGTTGGCGTTTCTACAAGACATTGGTAGGATTGGTGTGCGGGTCTTTACCACTCGTAAATATCTTGTAGGGTGTCGTACAAGCGAAAGGGCTAAAGGTTGAAATGTCTTACTTGAAGGCTTAAGACACAACGACTTTCTAAAGGGAGAAAAAGGGTCTTCACTTATACTACTTTACTTCTTGTTCTTTTCTTTTGTAAGTAGCCCCGAGTGTAATGACATCCGGGATGAGAGTAGAGAAAGATTTTGAGCTTCTCACTTCACATTTTATTTATACTTTTATGCTTCTATAATATAATTCTATGCTACGCTCGGTACTGATGCCTTGGATGGATTACTGAGGAGTTATTACCTAAGTGAGAAGCTATCTATTATTATTTATGGGCTTTATATATTACTAACACGAGCATTCAATGTAACAATGAGCTTCCGGAATTTTATGTTAAAATTTGATGTGTATTTTCTACATATTAATAATTTTTTAAACATTTTGTTGACCTTTGGAAAAAAAACCAAAGTGTCATTTTCATTGTGTAGATGTGATTGTCAAAAGAGTGGAATTTAATCCGTAAAACAGGCAGATAAATGATAATAACAATGTAAATAATGGAAAGAATTTTGAAGCTGGTAGATTAACCGAGGTGTGAAAATGCCATCGCGAAATCCAAACAGGCGTTTAGAGAATTTCCTGACTAGCAACCGCAGTTATTATGAACGAACATTTCGCGCGTTAACCTGCGCGTGGTCACGCTCGACATCAGCTGATGGTGACAGTTCAATTCGAACTTTAGTGTTCGGCGGTCAGAAATGTTGCCCGCAAAACCACACGCGTGATTTCTGTCTATCGCTTTCTCCTCTTCATCGCGCGAGAGTTTCATCACCACTTATAATAATTTTACAGCGCCATTGCTCAACAACCCCTTCTTTCATTTTTACCCAAACTCAAAATTATAATCGGTCATTTGTAAGGTAATTTATTTTATTTCTGTTTTATTAAATAGAATTTTTGATAAAAAAATTATCTTAATTTTAGAAAAAAAAAATCTTGAATCAAAAATTTTTTTGTGTAAGTAAATTTAATTCAGCTCAAATTATTTTGAAGAAAGTTAATTGATTTAATTTAATCAAAAAGTTCTCTACACAGAAAAAACAATTTTTTGGTCAAAAGAAAAAATTTTTTTAACCTAAAAAAATATCTTGGGTAAAGTTATGAGGATTTTTTGAGCCAAAAAAATTCTCTTGTCTCAAGAAAATTCTCTTAATACAAGAAAATTTTTGATTTGCTCCAAAACAATTTGAGTCTTCAAACAAACTTAGAAAATTTTCTTAGTACAAGTAAACCCGTTTTTCTGTGTAGAATAAAATTGTTTTTTTTTTTTTTTTTTTTTTTATTAAAACTAAAATTTTTCCCGGAGAATTTTCTGTTGTTTTAAAATTTTTAATTTTATTTTAATTCAAAGAGTAACTCAAAAATTATCTTTAATTAAGACTGAAATTCCAAAAAAAATATTTTTCTCAATTTAAGTAATTTTCCATTACAACCCAGAAATTCGACACCGATTTTTTGGAAGAAAGTTAATTATTTTTATTTAAATAAAGGAAGAACAAGATGACACAAAGAACGAAAGAACAAGATAACACTGGATATCATCCCAGATTATACTCAGTGATATCTGTGGTGGAAAAAAATTTCAGATTTAATTTTAAATTTAATTTTCATTAAAAAAAAATAAATATCTTTAACCAAAATTGAAATTCCAAATAAAATATTTTTCTCAAATCAAGTAATTTTCCATTACAGCCCAAAAATTAATGACACTTATCAAAGCTCAACAATAATGACGACTTTATTCTCCTCACGCATAGATAGGACCCGAGAAGACCTGAAGAACAATCATAACATGCATACGTCGATTTTAGTTGCTTCAGCACGTTTCCCGACAATTGCGACGCATTGCTACAAGCTACAAGCTACAAGCTACAAGCTACACATTTGGCATGAGGCCGCGCCGCGGACTTCCTCTCTCCAGATTTGGGAATTTACCGCAAGCGTAACTGGACGTTAGTTATCGCCGACACAATGCGATGCGAAACGAGTCAAAGTGAAACAGCAAGTGCGTAGAGCGCAGAGAGGAGAGAGGAAACTCCTCGCCCTGTACTCTTGCACTGTTCCTACCCGAGGGGGTCGGAGTTCAGAGTTTAGATGGATGGAGTAGTACTCCGGGTCTGCTGGGCACTAGGCTTTAGGCTGTAGCTGCTGATGTGCGGTTGAAGAGATTAATATGCGCGTGAGGCACACACCGCCACTTCCTCTCGACGCGGAGCTCCAACACCTAACTCACCGACTCTGTCTCTGTCTTTGCCCTCAACCCCTTTTCATCGCTCACCCTCGCAGGGTACATACAACTCACTTCAACGCTCTACTCTCTGCTCTCTGCTCTGTACTCTGTACTCTCGGCTGCTCCCTTTGCTTCGCGACTGCCCATTCCACATATGTATTTGGTTTAACTGGCCCGCCAGGACTCCCGATTCTCCCTTGCCCGCGTGACCATTTAGTAATTTCTGTCACGAGTCAACCCGTACGTTTACTATAAAACCAAATACATATATATGCGTGTATTATGTAAACGTCCAGAGACAGCCAGCGGCTAAGGGAGAGGGTGGAGTTACAAAAAATCAATTCAAAAAAAATAACAGAATGGAAACTTATTTTTTTGTTTTTTAAACTTGTACTTTTAGAATAGAAAATAAATTGTCCAGCTTTTGAGCTTAGTTGTTAAATTTTTTTAGAATTTTATTTTTAAAAAAGTAAAAATTTGGAATTTTTTACCAATTTATTTTAATAAAAATTGTATATAAATCTTTTTTAAAATGTTTCATTTTATTCCAAGTTTTTAGAATTCAATTTATATTATAAGTTGATACAAAAAGACATTGAAAAAAAATTTAAAGTACTCACGGGTAATAAAGCCTGGGGTAATAAGACCTAATTAAAAAATATTTGTACACTGATAAAAGGGTTTGTTTATAGTTAAAAATATTTAAGTTAATATTGAACAAATCATTTATTAGAGACCATTTTTTAGTCCTTAAGAAATATTTTTTAGTATTTAAAAATATTTAATAAATGAATATCATCAGATTTATTAAATACAAATAAATCATTTTAAATACTAAGAGATATTTGTTTAATACTAAAAAGTAGTCTTTAATAAATGATTTATTAGCTGTTAACAAATATTTTTTAATACAAATAAAAACTTCCATCAGTGTAATGAAGAGAGTTGTCCATAAAATTTTAATTTTAAATATTATTTCAGGAGATTTTCTATAATACTAAAGTTAGCCGACGTTTCTAATTTTTTTTGTTTATTTCCATTTATTAAATTGGAACAAAAAAATATTTTTTAAAAATTGCATTTAAAGTTTTTTACAAATGAAACTTTTTTTTATTTTTTTGTAATAATTTTTTTAATAAAAAAAATTCTAAAAATTTTTAAATATTGGCTAACTTAATTTTCATCATTTTCTATGAAATATTAACAAAAATAATAACAGTGTATACTAAGTACCATAATTGTATATTTAATTATTTTAGGACTAATTTAACTTAACTTGCAATAATTTGAACTCCAAAAAAAAAAAAATAATTAATATTCTAAATCTTAAAATAAAATTTCGTTTTATCCAAAAATTTTCCTAAAATTGATAATAAATTTCCGGTGACGAAAAATCTTTAAAAAATTCATGAAAATAATCCCTCTAAACTGACAAAATAAAGCAATAACCCGACCCTACACCCAAGTACCGTAAATAAATAAAAATGATGGTTGTACAAGTTTATAAATTTTTCTACTGCGCAAGAATAAACCCAAGTCTGCGTCGGATCTCCTCCTCTGTATATTACTCCGGTATGAAGAAGATTCCTGGGCGGAGCAGGCGTTTCGCGCAAGTACGAGCATTGTCTTAAGACACTAACCCTTTTATTCCTAGACAAGCTCCTATCCCTCATCTCACCTCATTTGGAAAAAGAGAATGATTTGAAACCAAGCGAAAATTTTTCCTGAAGCTGTCCATCGACAGCGAGATATGTAATCAAAGCTTGATACTCAATTCTCGCGCAGTAGACAACAAAACCTAACCCGAGGAGTTGAGTTGAGTAGAGAATAGAATATAGAGAGTAGAGAGTACGTATGACTCTAGAAATAGAAGCTCCGCCTCCTAGAAACAGGCATTTAACTTGGCCACCCACTCACCCAGCTCTTACCGGGGGTAGTTATTTCTCTGTCCCGCTTAATGCTGCACTTTCACGGTGTTTTATCCTCCAAAGCTTGAACCCCTCCACGAAACCGCGGAAACTCTCATGACTGTAGCAGTCTACTGTGTTATGTCGGGGCGTGGTGATGAGGACTAGGGAGGAGTCCTCCTCATTCCTCTTCCCTCTTTTTTCCTCAAAGTCATTTATGTGTAACACCGTTAGACAGCAACTGTTCCGACACTTTGCCAATATTACGAGCAAGTGAACTAGCCAAAGAGCAAAAGATAAAATACCGGTATGCAATCCACAAAAAAACATTTTATAGTTTTTATCAAAAGCTCTCTACAAAGAATAGTTCAATTTTTTTTTTTTTTATTAATAACAGTCTTGTAGTTGCTTGCCAAAATAATAAGAAATACTTTAAATAATTTTTTTACTCTAAACTCAGATTTTTTGTAAGATAAAAAAAATTAGAAAATTTTCTTCACACAATTTAGATTTTTGATAATTATTGAGAGTATATTTTCTTGGCTGAATAATTGGTCGAATTAATTAAAATAATTTTTATTCAATTCAAATAAAATTTTCAACAATCTAGAAAAAATTATTTTTTTGACTGAATAAAATATTTTAAAAAATAAAAATTGTTTTGTTTTAAGAAATATTTTTTGCTCCAAAACTATTTAAGTTTTTTGAAAAATTTTGTAGATTAAAATGAACAATTTTAAGTTTATATTCACATCAAAAGAATATTTTCGCACTAAATTTTTAGACTATTACTTATAAAAATTATAGAAAAATCACTCAGCCTAAATTTCTTTAAAAGTAATGCCTTTAAAATTTTTATGAAACTGAAACAAGATAGTGGATATAAATATCAAAAAGGTCACTTAAAATTTGCGGTAATAAATTATTATAACTTGTACTCAAATTTACCCTTTTAGAGCCTATTATTATTATTATTATTTCTTCAATTATTAGACATTGTTCTCTTACTCATAATTAGAACATCAGAGTTTTTTATTTATATTATTAAATCAATTCAAATAATGAAATTTCTTAAAATTGATCCTGTCGGTCTTTTGTATTTAATTAAGAAATAAATTTAAAAAAGTGAAGAAGAATGTGTGTGGAAAATAGTATGGGATATGTTAAAATATTGTAAAAAAGCAATGTACCGAAACAAGTGGTGAAATGTATGCCAAAAATTAAAACTAAAATTAATTTAATACTATGTAATTCACATAAAAACAAACTAAATAGAAAAACAGCGCTGCTTGTCTTTCTATTTAGAAAACATTTTGTAAAACTGCCTATGTGATACAAATAAAATCATCTTTTGTATTTAATATTATTATACATGTATTTTATTATAAAAATTGAATAAATAAATAAAATGTCTAAGATTTAATTATTAAAATTCAAATAAAAATGATAATTATTATTATAATTATAAATAATAATGAAGATAATATAAGTAAGGATGAATAAACATGAGATAGAAACTGATAAAAAAAAGAATACTAAAAAGATGAAAGAAGATGAGAATATTTGATGTGTGTAATTCAATAATTTCATTCCGTTTGTGATGGCGGTAATTTGAACGGTAGCTCGTTACTGCCTGAGCATATAATGAGTCTCGCGTTACCTGTCCTTTTTAAATTTAAACCTAATGCAGGAGTGAGAATAACAGAAGCAAATACACCTATACGAAAAATAATGAGTAATCTGAAAAAATTATACACGAAAGCATAATTATTTTTTATTCTCAGCCAGATTTTTTGCACTGAGACAAATAAAATGACAAATGATCCATTGATCGATTTTACTCGAGGAGAAGAAATAAAATGAAGCAGGAAGAGAATGGAACTAGACGAGTGAGAAGAAGAGGGTGAGAAATTGATGCCCGAATGCACGTACGTACATCTGAATCGGAAACGTGTAACAACGACCCTATGTACAGACATACACCAGTACAGTAGTAGTACCTACCATTCGTACCTACAACCTACAACTCTACTCCCAGTACGTATCTGTCATGCTTTCGAAAAGCACTTAGCCTCATTTGTATTCTTAGAGCGAAAATATTCCGTCCAGCGTCCTCCTCGATTTACCATAACCATAACGCACCACGGAATTATTCAATAATCAAATAAAAAATATTTTTTTGTTATTACTACTGCTGTCATTAATTTACGCTGTGGCTAAAATATTTTATTTAATTATGTAATTAATTTTTTATTGCTGGTAAGAGATTTTTAATAGTAAAAATTTTATAATTTATGTGTTAAATAATTATCAATTAAATTAAAAATCGCAAAATGTCAGCTGTCTAGTATAATAATAATAATAATTTTTTAATTAATAATAAAAAAAAACGGAATTTTTTCTTGAATTTTTTAAACTGCATAAAAAAATCTTTGAAAATTGTAATTATATTTGTTAGTTACATCAGTTGAAAGTTGAAAGTGTAGAAGAAGGTGACAGATAACAAGCTCGTTGGCATCGGAAGAACGCCAATTAACAGACAAAAGTGTTGGCATCCCTATTTTTTCGTTTATTTTCAACCCAGGCTTCAGACTACGACTAATTATTGCTGGTCAAGCAATTATTCCATACATAAATAAAAGAGTAATATTATTTATTTTTTTTATTTATTTATTATAACTCAAAAGTAACAATCACGAAAATTTTTTTACTCTTTAAAATCATTTTATTAATTATTTTTTCCGACAAATTTTTTACTGTGTCCCTTAATTATATAAGTATATCGGTGGTCTAATTAGCAATTTGTCTAACTCCTTATTTTTTAGAAAGTGATTTTTTAACATTTTGATGTAGCCAATAATCCAATTATAAATTATTTGAATGATTCAGACGTAAATATTATATCTCTATTAGATATTAATGATATTAAATGGTTATTTAAAGTGATAATAAGTTTTGAACTAATTATTTTTTTTCATACAAATAGAAGATTCTCTAAATCGGAGTTAGACAATTTGCTAATGAGAACGTCGATATAAAAAGTAGTTCTTATTAGCAAATTATCTGACTCCAATTTAAAAAATCTTCCATTTTTACGAAAATACAATTAATTTGAAATTTATTATCGCTTTAAAAAAATTCTTTAATCTATATTATTAAGAGAATAAGAAAAATTTTGTGTCCAGGATAGTCCTGGACACAACAAGATAGTCCTTACACTCATCTAGACTTTTCATTTGAGTACCCACATCAATTTTTTATATATTTCATATATTTATATATATATTACATATATGTATATATGAAAAATATATCAAAATGCATGTGGGTACTTGAATGAAAGCTCTTGATGAGTGTAACATCGGGATGAGCTTATATCTTTAAAAACATCAATAGTTAAGAAAGTACAGTGCAATTTAACAAAAGTCATTCAAATAATTTATAATTGGACTATTACTACATAAAAATGTTAAAAAATCACTCTCTAAAAAATAAGGAGTTAGACCAATTGCTAATTAGACCGTCGTTTTGTTTAAGTAAAAAACTACTAAATAAAAAAATGGATAATATAAATAAAATATAGAAAATGATAAATTGACAATTAGATATCCAATCGGGTATTTTGTCAGATTAAAACCGATACTCATAATAATACATAAACAGAAAAGATAGGTATGAAAGAGAGAAAGAGAATGATATATAGAGAGTGTGGGTTTATTCGCGTTATCAATTTCCTGACAAATATCTGTGTTTCCACGAGTACACACGTTACGTTCAATCCCGGCGTGTGTGTTTGTCGCGAGTAACAGCAAGGGGCAGAGGCTTGATGCGTGTAGTGCATATATTTATCCACATCCACACATATAAATATGTAGTACAGATACGGGGGGTGGACCTAGTGGTGCGTTTACCTTCTCCCCGATTTGTTAGCCGCAGAGGTATCGACTAGTTCGCTCGACACGTTTCATTTCGACATCATATTACGTCCGTTATACCGCGGACGCTTGAAATATTGCGGACTATGTCGTTATACACGAGCTAAAACTCACTGTATGTACACACTATAATACACTTAAACTAACACATTACCTATACTCCTCCAGCTACCACAACTATTACGAATACAACCATAACTACGCATCAACAAAACGATCCGTTCTGCTAACTGCTCCCCGTGATACTAATGTGTATTTATAATTTACTCGCTAATAATAATCATTACTTTTACTATTACTATTTTCATCGCTAATAAGTATCATTTATTTATTATTTTTTACTCGACTCAGCTTACCGGCTGCTGTGAATAAAAATACGACACTGGTTAGTGGTTAAGAAAATTTTGCAATCAATAGAAATTAGTCCGCTCTTTTAATTTATTTTTTTTTCTTTTTGAGAAAATCTGAAACTTTAATCATTTACTTTCACGAAAAAATAAAATCATTTTAAAGAAAAAAAATGAAAAAATTTTTTATTTAAATATTTGATCGATAGATTTAATTTTTTAAATAAAAAATTAATTAAATATTTTTGTTTTATTAACAATAATAAAAATTAAAAATTTGACTGACGTGACTTGTGAACTATAAATAAAATTTTGCTTTATTAAATAATGACTTTTGTTAAATTGCACTGTACTTTCTCAACTATTGGAATTTTTCAAAGATATAAGCTCATCCCGATGTTACACTCATCAAGAGCTTTCATTTGAGTACCCACATGCATTTTGATATATTTTTTATAAATACATATATATAATATATATAAATATATGAAAAATTGATGTGGGTACTCAAATGAAAGGTCTCGATAAGTGTAACATCGGGATGAGCTTATATCTTTAAAAATGTCAATATTTCACAAGATACAAGCTCATTTCTTAATTATGTATCTAGAGTATTTTCGAATGCAGCCTAAATACTGATCATAATAAATTGACTATCGGTGAGACTGATATGAAACTTTGAAGAGGCACAAATTCAAGTCAAGACCTTTGCAATGACACTAAATTTCACTAAAAAAAACCGATTTTATCATATGGCTATCCCGGACACAAAATTTTTCTTATTCTCTTAATAATATAGAAAATTTTAAACATATAAATAAATTTAATATTTTTACTATTAAAAACCAACAATTTTTTCCAAAAAAAAACATTCAAATGACCGTGAAAGTAAATAATTACCTGAGCGACAAAAAGACCCCCGGGTTGTTAAAAAAATAAAAACAAGAATTATTTAATATTAAAAATAAAATAAAATACGACCGGTCGGGTAAAACCGCGGACAAAGCGAGAATGAAAAAATGAATAAGAATTAAAAAACTAAAAGTATCCCACAAAGGTGAGGGCGAAATGAATGGCTCCATCATCTGGCAATTAAGGTACACAAATTCACCCGAACAGAAGCCACAAGAATATCATTTTTTCGCTACGGTTTTTTGTGCATAAATATTTCCCAGTTTTTTATCATATATATATTTTTTTTCATCAACACATGTCTCGTAAACATTTACGAATGTAAATATTATTATTATTATAATTTATAAAATAGAAATTAATCAACTTACGTCTGTAGGGTCGTCCTTCCTCGGGCGTAGACCGTTCGGTGTTCTCGGAACCAGGCGTAGCATTTGTGTCGCGATCATCATCATCAGGACTGGGTCCGCGATTAGAGGCATTAGTCGAGCCAGGGCCAGTGCCCAGGGGTGAACGACTCGCAGAGCCAGCTGGACTTTGCGGAGCTACTTCTTGGTTACTCGGACCACCAGGTAGTCCACCGGCGACTCCTGAAGACGGCAATGACGGCGAAAACATATTCGACATGTTTGACAGCGAGCCGATGCTCGCCAATCCGGATGACACACTCGAGCCTCCGGTTTCAACTTTTAGGCACTTACTTGGAGGCGCAAATGCCGACGGTCCCAGAGGAGGAAACGTTCTAAATCGTGGATCCAGAGGATGCAGAAATTGGTGTGGCAAGTGTAACATATGGTGAAGTCCGTAGCCCAGTTGCGCGGCGGTGCTGAACGGGACTTGCAGCTCCTTCGAATCGGTTACCTTTAGTTTTGATAAAAATGACATTTTATTATTTATTTATATATTTATATTAATTAGTTATAATCATTAGGCTTTTTTGTAACACCAGTCTGCACTTTTTACATGCAATAAGCGGCGAGGTTAATAGTTTGTGTTGTAAAATTTACCGTTAAAATAATAACTTGATAAATTTTAACTACTCTATATAACTAAAGTTATTAACGTTCATTTGATATTTTTATTGCGTTTAATTAATGTACTATTCGGAATTCTAAATCGTTTATTGTTAATTATCTCTCCGGTATTAATAATTTTATTTCTTGTTTCTGTCATTCGAGTAAATTATTAACAATCATTATTTTTTTTTTTTAATAACTACTATGCAATAAAAATGTTTAAGCTTTTGCTAAATATTTTTTTGAATTTACTTTACACCATTCGGCAATTTTATATTATTTATTAATTACAACAAGTAAAAATAAATAATATATATAGTAAAATTAAATTGTTTTTAATACAGAAAATTTTTAATTCTAACTTTTAGTTTAATTTTTTTGTATTGAACTTTTTGTTCTAAAAAATTAAATTAAATTTGAAAAGATTGATGAAAAATTTTAATTTAAATATTAAATTGATAAATTAAACTATATTATTAAATTTATTTTATAAAATATTAGAAATTCAATATATTTTAGTCTGGAAAAAAATATTCTAATAACAATATTTGGATTATTACAAAATTTTCGCTGATAAAATTTTTGCGTGATAAAAAATAGCAATTAAAATTTTTTTAAATGTCGGCTGAAAAGAAATAAGATTAAAATTTCTGGCATTTAATCAAATGAACGTAAATCTTATAATAAATTAGTAATGTTATAAAATTTATTACTTGTAGGGGGATTGAAACATTCTTACAAATATATAAACCATAAACTGTAAGAAATAAATCGGGTGACATGCGGTGAGAAAGTAGTATTAATCTCAGTTTCTAAATCTGCATAACTTTTCATGCAATTACGAAAGCACGACTGCGAGGAAAGGGCACTAACTTGTGGATTGAAGGGTCTCTGCATTCGCAAGCCATCGGGGAGTCCCCCGGCCTGTGAAAACACGACCAAGGACGGTGGCGGGAGATGATTCGGCAAATATGAAGAATTGTCCATCTATAACAGACACCGATTTTTCTTCTGTAGTCTTCAATTAATTTTAAATTAAATTAAACATTAATAGTTAACTTATTAACTCCGACGCGTCGCGATCGGTGCGCGTTTATTATCTCAGACGTAGAAAAATTCTCTACAAAGAAAAAAAAATTAACTTGAATCAAGGAAATAATTTTGAACACTAATAAAATTTAACTTGATTAAAGAATTTTTTGCCTTGATTCAAAAAAATAAAACTTTCCCAAATTATTTTCTTGGTTTAAGAATTTTTCTCTTGATTCAATTTATTTTTTTTTTTTGTGTATGAAAATAAAAGTCGAAAACGATAAAAGATAAAACTGTGGAGCTAAAACGGAGCATTAAAGAGATAAATTCGCGTGTTAATCAGCAGGTAGGCGAATTAAAAGTATAAAAGCCGAAATCTAAATCAGTAAACAATCGATATCGCATCCGGCATTAACCAGCCACGCAAAACCAAATTGCGTGGACAAATGCTTCACCGCAATGGTCACACACAGTACCACCCGCATCATCGTGGTCGTTCCCCGATCACCCAATGCCAATGTATTAATGCCGGAATCAAAATCAAATTGGTTTTATATTACGTCCGCCGTCGCGGAGCAGTCACCATGTCACCAGTGTGTGTCCACAGCGGTTGAGCATATAATTGTCGTCATCACGAGCCATCGCCGCGGACAAATCGTTTCGGTTCTTGCCTAGGCTCATCAATCATCCCTCTTTTAATCGATCATTTAACTTTCGATAAACTACTATACTCTCCTATACCTTTTTTTTTACATTTATATTTATTATTATTATTCTTCTGTCATTACTATTATTATCGACATATTTTAACAACCGCAATCAAGTTGTAACCGTCAACTGAAAATGACACTGAAAATACCAGACAATTTTTATTCTTCAAGTAAAAAAAAAACTAAAAATTGATACAAATAATTTATTAAAATTAATTTATCAGATATTTAATAATTTTTTTAACAAATAAATTATTTAAAAGAAAATGAGAAGAAAAAATTGACATTTAGAAAATTAAAAAAATAAAAAATGTAATTTTTTAGAAATAATTTTTCGGAGTAAATTTATTTATTAAAAAAAATTGTAAAGTGACTGCTAACTTTAATGGCATAAATAATGTTTTTTCAATTATTATCACAAAAATAATTGAATTTTTGTTTTTAAAGTTAAATAATGAAATCAGAAGCTTAAAAATTATTTTTAAAAAATTTGGAACATTTTCATTTTACTAAAAACAAAAATTTAACATTTTTTTAAAGAAATAAATTACTATAAAAAAATTTTTTTTATTTGCAAATTTCATAAAAAAATTGATCGATCCGCAGAGCTATCTTCACTGCTGCTGCTACCCGAGCTGCTGCAGCAGGGTTCTTGTTGCTTGAATTCCGTCTCAGGAGCGACAAAATTACCATTATTATTACAAGCCTTCCCCGAGTCTTGTATCGTAGTCGTTGAATCCAACGGCTGGCTATAAATCGACTCAAAACGGGAGTTGTGATTCTCTAAATTAAATTCCTCGTTGTTAAAATTTCGATTCTGCTCTTTGTTTTCATCAGCAACCGGATTATCAAACTGGTTTCCGTTATTTTCATTGTCTCCGGTGATTTCGATGTTGTCGTTACTTGGCATCACGTACGCTGACGCATGCTGATTGTTATCAGTTCCAGCTTCCGAGTTCTGGTGGGTTTCTTGCTCCCGGTCCAGCTGATGGTGACTCTGGTGGGACTGCTTACTGTCCATCTTAAAAAATTCTCGGAAACTAGCAAAACGCTGTCCCATAATTACTTGATTCCACGAGCATTTTACTGCTCCGAGTCTTCAATAATTTTTTTATTTTTTATAATAATTATTAATCAACTCCGTTGATTATATAATTACTCTCTATTATTTTATTAATTTAATTATCAATTAATTAATAAACTTGTTGAAGATCCAATAACACTATTATATATTTTATTATTTTTTTTTAAATATATTTAAATGTAAACTTAAATATTGTTGATGAATTGGAACAGCTGTAAGCAGTATGATTTAAAAATTAAATCCCAGCAAACATTTTATTTGATACTCTCGATTGGTTGTCCCCAATGCTTCTCAATCTGTAAATGGACAATAAAAAAATAAAAAAAAAATAAAATTAGTAATAAAATAAAACAAGAACGAATGAGAAACTACTTTATCATCCGGAATGACTCATGCATCCTAACGTACTGAGAAAAAAAAGCACATTCTGTTATTGCTTATTATTATTATTATAAAAATAAAAATTTTTAAAAATAATAATAGTAATAATAGCAATAAAAATACCAATAATAATAATAATAATAATAATAATAATTATTATTATTATTGCTCTCTCAAATGTGCAAAAAAAAAAGAGGATAAAAAAAAATAATAAAATTAAGCAATAAAATAAAATAATGTAATTGAAACAATGAAATTTGCAAAATAAGTGAAAGTCTTAGATATTACGTATATGATATCAAAGTCAATGAAGTCATCGAGACGTATAAAATTATAAAAATTACCTTATTATTATTTTAATCTGTTTTTTCAGCTATCCAATGGTGGGGTATAAACTGTACTGTGATTATGATTATGCAAAACTGTAGTGATGAGTAAAAAAACAAAAACAAATAATAAAATGAAGGTGTCGTCGATGATAACAATATTGTTGTTGATAACGACAGCGATGCTGGTGCTGGTTATGTTAATATTAGCGGTGTAAATAAAGTAAATAAAGTAAATAATCAAGTCCTTGATTCTCTGATAGCAACTGCGGTTAAATCAGCCTGTCTGAACATGTTCTGACAGGTCGAGATTTTAAATACGCTATCTGTTAAATTAAATATATTCACTAACACTACCACTAACGCTTCCTCAATTATTGTGATTATTATAACTATTATTATTATGATTATCAGTATGGCTAGTGCTATTACTTTAACTATGACTACTCCTATCGCTATTACTTGTGCTCCTCTTCTTCGTCTCGGGATTTATCTTTTTTTTTATCTCGAGATCACACACGAAGAAAACTTTCATTATCGCGTCACTGCATTATATGGCCGAACAAAAAATAAATCTTCACAGGAGTGTCTTATTTATATTTAATTTTAAGTAAATAAAAAAAAACCCACCACACTGATTGCCAGACGCAGACTCTAATTTGAAGATGATGATTTTTAAATGACCAATCGATTATTTATTTATTTAAACTCGAGATATTTATATTTATTTTCACTCCTGTCAAGAACACTGGTTCTGATGATTCACTGTGAATTATTACGTTCAGCTGGAACTCTATTTAAGGATTATTATGAGAGATTTAATTGTTGTTGTGATAATACAAATAAAGACACTAGATCTGTTTAAGATGTTGTAAAAACACTTACAATGCGTCACTCGCCATTTTCATAAGTCTACGAGCTACAAGACACTTTTATTAATCAATGACGTGATCTTACACGAACATTCACAGCCACAACCAGCCAGCTATTCACTAAAAATTCCTCTGATTGGATAAGAGAAGGTGAATGGATCTCCAACACTCCGTTGGTAGTGTAAATAATAATAGATTATGAAAATGTCGGAAAATATTTTTAAGTCATTCGTCGTTGCTTACTTTTTTTACCGCTCGTGGTGCTAGTTGACGTTACTGATCCCCTTTCTTCTCAATATCCAGCTGTATCCAGTGTTGGTATTTTAATTGTTTAAAAGTTTAACCTCGGAATTGTAGAGGTAGGTCATGTACTGTTTGTTGTTAAATTATTTTTATCTTATGAAGGTTAATTAATTTTTTACACGAGTTGTGATTTTTTTTTATACTTTTTTTTTTAATTGAAAAATTCATTACAATAATTTGTTTTTTTTTGATAAAAAAAAAAAATCAAATTTTTTTCCTTAAATTATTATTATTAAGAAAAAATAAAATTTTATTTCAATTATTTTAAAATAGTAATTAATATGTTTTAATAAAATTAATTTTTATTTAAAAATAATTTAAAAATGAGAGGCACTTTTTAATATTTTGAACATGCGCGCGCAACTGAGACCCAATAAGCGCGCGGAATGATTTTCCCTCGTTTTTTGCTAGTGCGCATTTCTTCTGCGCCGCGACGCCACTGTCGATTGGGCTTTCTTAACGGTCGGATGTTCTTCTCTCCTTGATCCGGCAATTTTTTACTTATTTTCTACATTTTTATTAATTATCTTTCATAAACTTAAGCATAATTACGTAAAATAATACTTAATAAACTAGATTTCATAAAAATTTTTATAAATTATCGGTTATAATATTCTAATTGCGTCTAAATTTTTCATACCCGGCAATGCTATCAGCATATCGGCCAACAATGACTTTCAATTTTCATTATTCGCGATAGACATAATTTTTTTTGCAATTTTTAGTCGAGTCCGCTTAAAAAAATCAATAAACTGATAGTATCAATAATTAATTAATTATTTATGAAATACTAATAATTTTTTTATATTAATCATGATTACGTCGCGTAAGTATTTTTTTTTAAATGTCGTCTAGTTGACATTTTCATTCAGATTTATCGAAATTTAAATAAGCTGTCAAAGTTCGTAGTGAAAACATTTATTAATATATCTTATGTCAGTAATGTCAGTGAAGTGTAGTGTAGTGGAAAATGTTGGAGCTCAAGACAAGATTCTTAACTTTTTTTTAATTCAGTCATCCTTCTAGGTAATATATTATAATTTTCTCAAAAATATTTTTTTCAATTGAAATTAATTAACAATTTTTTTTTTTTTAAGGTAACAAAATGGAGATTCATATTACTTTTGGTGAGTCAATTTTAATTTTACAATTTCTTTAAAATTTGCGCCATGTTAAAGTAGCAGCGACATCTAGCAGGTTTTTTAACAGATAAATTCAAACTGAATAACATTAAAGTTAGCAGTCACTTGATTATTTTTTAGTTTTTTTTTGACGAATAAATTTGAAAAATTATTTTAAAAAAATTGCATTTTTTATTTTTTTAATTTTCTACACGTCAATATTTTTTTATAATTTTTTTTGCCATAATTTATTTTTCAAAAAAATTCTTAAAAATATCAAATATCTGCTAAATCAACACAAATGATAAATCAACCAATAAAATTCAACATAAATTTAAATTTATCAACTTTTAAATTTTATTAATAGTAACAGTAAATTAAATTTACACTAACAATAATTATTAGAACATAGCAAGTAATTAGAGTAATTTTTAAAAAAATCGGCGAGACAATTAATTTCATATATAGAACAGTATGAAAAATTTTCGAAATTAAAAACAAATTCATAAATACAAACGCCGTGGTGTATTTCGGAGAAGTTAACAGCCAAAATGGAATAATTAATAACCAACTAATTATTAGAGTCAAATCATTAAAATGAATTGACCTAATGCGATCGACATCCGGATGTCCTCCTCCGCTGACGCATAAAGTTATTTTCTCGTTCTTCATCCAAACTTTGTCTTCCGCGCTGTGTATCGTCTGCAATTTCAAAATTTTTTCATCATGAAATTAAAAAAAAAAAAATTAGGAAAACGGTTGACCCTAAAGGCCATCCCTGCAACTTCCCGCCAATTCTATACCTAAACACTTGAAATTGCACTTATGAAGTTTTAGAGCTCTTCGAGCTCATAAATACAATTTGTGTATTATTTTGAGCTCTCCGAGCTCAAAAAAATAGCTTTTGTATGCTTTTGAGCTCTTCGAGCTCAAAAGTTTGATAAAGCACTATTTTTTTAAATTTTCAAATGCAATAACTTTTGAACGAATTAACCGATTTTTACGCAGTTGGCGGCATTCTGCGCAGTTTTTTAAGCCTCATGAAGAATTCTGAAGTTTCAATTGGTTAAACTAGAAATTTCCGAGCAATTCCGAAAAAACACTTTTTTCGGTTTTCTTTCGATAACGATAATTCACGAACGAATCAACCGATTTTGACCGAACTTGCGGCGATCGACGCGGTTTTTTGATGTTAAGAAGTGATTAGTTTTTGAAATTGATCGGTAAAGCCGTTTAAAAGTTATTTCAAAAAAACCACTTTTGAAAAAATTTTTTTT
>CAJNRD030001120.1:17636535-17759767 GCA_905319865.3 Cotesia congregata
ATCAATTTTTTATATATTTATATATATATATATATGTATATATAGAAAAATATATCAAAAATGCATGTGGGTACTCAAATGAAAGCTCTTGATGAGTGTAACATCAGGATGAGCTTATATCTTTAATAACGTCAATAATTAAAAAAATACAATGTAATTTAACAAAGCAAAATTTTATTTATTTATAGTTCACAAGTCCTGGTAGTCACATAGTTGCTAGTTAATATTGATTATTGATAAATTGATAAATTTATTTTATTGATATAAAGGATTACCTATGAAAATCGAGGATTACAACCTCACCACGAGCCACATCCAAAAAATTCCTTACATCCCGAATAATGGTGGCAAGAGGATTGATTCGTATTACGTCATGGTTAACCCAAAACCTTCCTGAGGTATGATTAGCGTCGTCGGCGCTGTGAGAGCCATTATGCATCGGCGGAGGATAATGGCCTACTCTGATATCGAGGTATCGGATCCCGTGAACCAATTGCGTCCATACATCACGATCTTGGGTCAATAAATACTTTTGGAAGGCGTCTTTTCGCGTCAAGTCTTCGTGTTTGTAACAACCCGAGTTGTGGGTCCCGGGAATCATCAAACTTCCTATTGGTAGTCTTCCCAGTTGCCGTCTGTAATTTTTTATTGAAATAGAAAATATTTTTTACTAAGTTGAGATAATAATGATAATATGGTTTTGTAAAGAATTTACACCTGAGGTCGTACATCCAAGTGGGCCAAATTTGCAAGCACGAACTGGTCAAAAAAATATTATTTTTGTACAAAGCTGCGTAATGCTTCAAGCAATGTGGTCCTGGGAGTGTTGCACCGCCAGTAGCATCCCAACCACCTGGTAGAGAAGGCCTTCCGACCTCAATATTTGTACGATAATAACCTTCCGGATGTTCGGCGAGTGTCAGTATCAATTCAGGCTGCAAGCTCTTGTCTGAAATATCAATCATAATTAATTTCAATTATCGAACTCGGTTTTGTGCATAGTAAAATTTATTTTTACGGTTTAAAGAAGAAATTTTAACTTGGAATAAAAAAAATTAAAAAAATTTTTTTTTACTAAATAATAGTTTAAATATTTAAAATTTTAATTAATCAAAATTTGAATTGAAAATTATTTTCATATTCTCTTATTTAAAAAAATGATAAAAATTTTGTGTAAGTTTAAATATTTAAAGTTATAATTGTTGAAAATTTAAGTAAAAAATCGAAGACTTTTTTTATTTTCTTACTTCTTAGTAAAAAAAAAAATGAAAATTTAATGAGTTCAAATATTTAAAGTTCAGACTGATAAAGATTTAAATCACGAAAGTTCAAATAGTTAAAGTTTATTTTCCAGAATCGAGTACAATAAAACTTTTGTTATTTTTAGAGTTTCGCAATTACAATAATAAAACGAGACTTAAAAGTAAAAAGAATAATTACTATGAATTGGATCGGCATTGAAGACTTTAATAGTGTCGGGAGGCTCGATATTTGTTGGACAATCTAAATCCCAATTAACTTCAAGCTCCGCGTCAATAACTTTATCACTCGCAGCAATCGGTCGCCAGAGCGACGATACCGTCAACCATACCTTGCCGCACTGTGTTGACCGAGCTGATTATTGAATTTCAATAAGAAGAATAATCATTATACATTGCATAACGATATTTGTTATTCTTGTTAATAAAATATAAAGCAACTTACCCACGTCTGCAGTCAAAATCACGAGTAAGATTTTACCAATCATTTTCTCCAGTAAATCACCTTTTGACCAGTACAATTAGAGTCATTTATTTGGGGAATAGTGGGCTAAATATTAATACAAAAAAATAAATATTGGGTGGCTGTTATTGGAATTTGACTGGCGGGGTATGAGAAAAAAAGAGAATGAAACACAGCGGGATTAGAACTTGCAACTGATGACCAGCAGCAGCTAGTCATAGTTTAATCGAGATTTACGAACCGCACATACAGCCCCCGCTTTAGAGGTACTCATTACTTCCTCGTCAATTGCCCCCGACATAAGCGCACATGAAACGATATGAACTAAAGAGGGATATATACCTAACTATACTACCATGCATCATCAAGCTTCACTCGCATTTACTCTCTGGTGATGATAATGCTCTTCCCCACGTCATTATATATCGTTTCCTGTCTTTATACACAAGTGTACAGATATGTATTACTCAAATTACAACTTAACTTACTGTACACATTCGTTCATACGCATATTTTTATATACTGATAAAAAAATTTCATTTATTCTAGAGAAATAATTTTAATAATTTTGGTAATTATTTACAAGTGGGGTCAACCCTATTTGGGGCCATAACTACGTGAAAAATGAACATTTTTTAATTTTTTGTTATTCTACTTGTTTTTACGGCGCATTTATGATAAAAAAATGTAAAAAAAAAAAAAATAAAGATTTCGATAATTTTTTTTGCCTTCAAAAGTTGGAAAAAATTTTGGATAAAATTTCTATTTTATTTTTTTTTTTTGAAAAGTACACAATAAAACAAACAATTAAAAAAAAAATTTAATATCACAATTTTCTAAAAAAATTAGAAATTTTTTTGAAAATTTGTTAAAATTGTGATAATCAACTGTTTCTTTTTAAATTGTTAACTTTTTTTGAAAAAAAAAAAATATATCAATAAAATCAAATAGAAATTTCGTTTAAAAAAATGAAAAAAATGCTTGACTCCACTTGTAAATATTTACCATAATTTTTAAGAATTTTATTAAGATAAAAAAAAATTTTTTTTAATTATTTTTTTTGACATAAATTTTTATAAAACTGCTCTCTTAAAACTAAAAGAAAAAAAACGAATATTTAAAACACTTTGTTTATTTCTCAAAATATTTACAACTATTGATTTACATATCAATAATATTAAATTATAATTTATTAAGTTATATTTATGAACAGATAACATTAATGATGAGTTTATTAAATTAAAAATTAATAAATATAAAAAATCTGAGTGTTTTTTAGAGGCTTGTGTTAGAAAAAAAATTGTTTTTACTGTTTCAAATTATAAATAAATAAAATAAATGGTAATGTTACTCAATAATCCATGTATATAATTAAATATATCATATATATTTAAGGTATAACCATAGCTTGTTTTTAAATTAATTAATTAGATTACATTGTGCGATATATGCTTGATTATTATTAACTTTACGTACAAAGGACAATGCAATTTTATTTGCTGAGGTAGATACTTTAATCAGTCTATAAATAAGGTAGGGTTTTTTCTTAAGTTTCTTACAGAAGTAATTATCAAAAAATTAAATTATATAAAAAATATAAAGATTTATAAATCTTGAAAAAAAAATTATTTTTAAAAACTTTTTCAACCGCTACCCTATTGCTTAATTATTTAAAACATCAAAAAATTAATCTCTTAAATATCTAATAATTAATTAAAAATAAATAATTAAAAACTTGTGTACAACATTATATATAAATCTATATTATAAATTTTTTCGTGGAAAACTATATACACTAGTTTTGGTGGCACCTATTTTATCGTAAAATAGGTGTCTTGATCAGGTTCAAGCGCTAGTTAGATTGCTGCGTCAATAAATTAAGCAGCTCCGCGTGGTTCATGTTATTAAGAGTGTGAATGTCGATACCAAGGGCGATAGCGACGCTTTTCATGTCCAGTCCGAAGCTCTTTAATAATTCTATAAAGTCCATTTCTTCTCCGGTGAACGGATTGTGAAGTTTTGGACAACTGTGATTACACTGTGGCCAAGAGCAATTATCGGTGTGACGGTGATGACAATTATGCGCGATGCATTTTATTTCTTTTTTGTTACCGCTCGGTAACAACGAACGTTGTGGTCGTGTGTCGTTCAACATTGTGCGATGATTATTACCGCTTATATATTTGTTGTTATTTTTTTTCCGCTCTGAAAAAATATTAAATTGATAAAATTCTATTGTTGAGACTAAATAATAATTTATAAAAATAAATACAAACCTTCTTTCCTCCTCTGTCGCTTATCCTTTCTCTCTCTATTTTTTCCATTTCTGTTACGTTCCCTCTGACGTTTATTATCTTTATGTTTTCTCCTACGTTTCCTTTTTTTATTGCCTCTGCCGTCAATCGAACCGTTATTGTTGTGGCTCATCGTACCTTTAACACGATTTTTTCTCCCAAGTACATTTATGTTTTGCTTTATATTAACACCTGTATCATCATCTTTTCTTCCATTATCATTATTTCCACTGACAGCAGATGTTGCCAGAGTCGTGTTTTTCTTCGTTTCATTCGTCCGCAATGACGGATTTGTAATTGGCCTTGTACAAGTTTGATTAGTTTCAACTTGTGTGCTGCTGCTGAAACTAATGTAAAAAGTAAATATTTTATTAATAATCTCACTCGGTAGATAAACATTTATAGAAGAATTAATTTATAATTGTTAAAAAATTCATTTTTTTTTCTTTTTTATTAAGAAAAATGCAATCATTAACTGTGAATAAATTTACATACAATAAATTGATAATTTTCACCGCAAAAAATTACTATACAATCATTGTTTAATAATTTTTATTTTTTTAAATCTTCTTATTTAAAAACAACTCATATATATCATTAAAAAAAATTTTATACTGAATTTATAGAATTATAAAAAGTATCAAAGTTAAATTTATATATTAACATTGAAAAAAAAAATATCAATTTTAATTAAGAGGAAAATTCTTGAACTGAAAAATTTTTTTCCTTAATTAGAGGCCATTAAATTCTTTAAAATGATTTTTTTTTAGTTCAATATTTTTTTTTCTGTGCACTTTTTTATTCAAAAGTCTAATAAAGCTTATTAAATATTAAAAAAAAATTTTTTATTAGTAAAAAATAATAATTTGATAAATAAAAATCACAAAAAATGAACATACCCATGGCTACGATGCGAAAAACTTCTTTCCCAACAATGTAACGCTTGAGGTACAGTAACTTGATTAATTTTCACCTGCTGCCACTCACGAGCTGTTAATACATTGTGACTTATGCAGCTCGGCGCAAATACAGCAGTGACATTATCAAGCGTTTGACGTACAATTCGACCCATTCTGTGGATATAATCCCATTGTTCCTTACTCAAGGGTGTACCAACGTTGTTGAATTTCATTTGCGCTTTATCAAAAAGCCATTGAAATATAAACAATGGTGCTGTAATTGATAACAAATTGCTTTTTTAGAACCATATTTTTTAATAAATCCTTCAATTTTTAAAATCTAATTTAAATAACAAACAATAAATAAAAAAATATTTACTCGATAGCGTTGGGTACAGCTTGTATCCAAAGAAACATTTCCACGGTTCCTTCGGATATTGAGCTACGCAATTGGTGGGCATTCGAGCGCGCCAGAGCTCCATGCCCATTTTTACAGTTTCTCCGGGCAATAATCCGCCACTTGGTGGATACGGTTCTTGGTCCAAGAACCATCCTGAGTCACTGACTCCTCTAACAACGGTGTTAGTCAGACCCAGCTCATGGTGGATCAGATTCTGGACCCGGTCTAGGTTCAACATCACTCCCATTCCGCCCGCGCTGCTTCCTGCAAGCATCAGACTGCTCGCGGTGTCCAGACCAAGTGGTACCAGGTCCCTAATCACTTGGGAGACTATTTCAGCTCCCATAAATGAAAACATCTCGTTCGGAAACGACCTGGTGCCGCTCCAGCTGTCACTTGTGCAGTAGGGTACATATCTGTTCATTGAAAATTATTATAATTATAATTTACATGTTTTTAACAAATTATCGAAGTTAATAATGATAAATAAAATTCTTACACGTGATTGACGTTCCACCAATAAGGATTTTCTTGAGGATTTAAGGACAGAATGCCACCAACTGCAATAAAAAAATTTTTTTTTAAATAAATCTTGACGTGGAAAGTAAAAAATAATAAAATATTAACATTACTACGTTTAATTAATTAAAATTAACTACTTTATTGTCTTTTATATGGAAATTTTTTGAATTTTTTGATAAATAAATTTTTTTAGACAAAATTTATCAGTTTTTCGAAATAAAAAAAAAATATCGATGCATTTGTTTTAAATATTAAAAATTTGGTTTATCAAATTAAAAAAAAAAAGCTTATATTAATTCAAAAAATTTTTAACAATTTTTTTATTTTTATTCAATGAAAAAAAATTTTCTTGGAGTGAATTTTACTCCGAAGAAATTACATCAATAAAAAATCGACCCCGCAAATTTTTTACGGTATAAAATTAAATAAAATTAGCAATAAATAAAATTGCACAATAAAAATAAGTAGTTACCATCTCGAGTTTCCGACCAATTGGTAGATGTCATATAATTCCTCAATTTGATCCACCTGTGTCGACAGGTCTTCTGATCGAAGCAACACCATCCGCCCTCGAGAAACACAATCCATTTCTTAGAACCGTGGGATTTCCTAAGATAAAATCCGGCTTGCGAGCCGTCATTACATGTGATCGATCGATTACTTAGAAAGACACGCTTGAGACCGCGCTGCTGCTCCTCGCCGAATTTCTCCAGGATTTTCCTTAGCTTCTGGATCGTGTTGCTCGCCGTTACCGGGACCGCTGAGTTTGAGTCCCCCGAAGACGCAGAGTCCTCACAAGACACCGAGGCTAGGACTATCAGACACACTGCGATCTGAAAAACAAGATTTCTTTTTATGTTAATCCGGATTTTTCACGGTTTTTAAATTTTTATTTTTTATAGACATTCAAAATATCTAAAAGTTTCCGAGTATATTTTTTTATGGATCGTTAAGATAATTTGTTGAAAAAATTTTATTTCCATTGAAAAAATATCAATCAAAAAATTTGAAAGGTTTTTTTTTAAAATTAAATTAGTTAAATTTAAACTTTATTCAAATTAGTAGCTTTAAAATGAACCTAATAAAAATTTTAAAAACTAAAATAATTTTTTTTTTCAGTGTATAAGTATAAAGCTATTAAATTTTTAATAAAAAAATCATTTTATAAATACTATAATTTTTTTAATGAGATAAAATTTTTCAATTTTTTAAATTGTAAAATTTTCTCTAAGCTGAAAAATTAAATGAAATTATTCAAAGATAATTTGATGGCTGTCGGATGTGCAGTTTAATGTTTAAATTGTATGTAAATGTTAATCTTTAAATAATTAAAGGTTTTCTGACAAATAGTTGACGGTAATGACAGTAAACGTTGAATATATTGGGTGGTAGTGATTACGGTGTGTAGTTAAGAATAAGCGCGGACGTAAAATGGTGGTAGATGTGGATGTGAATGTGGATCTTGAGGTCTTGAGGATACCCGCGGAAACTAAACCCGGTTGATGGCCACTAGCACTATCACTGGAGGGATGCCCTGCACCGATACGAGCAGTGTGGAGCAAGAAGACCGATACGAGGTGGACGAGTTTGTCGGCACCTGGGGCGAGTTAGCCAACCGCATCGGAGATACGAGCAGAGCTGTGACTCGGGCTCGAAAGAGACAGAGAGATGAAATATTAGTCCTGAAAAATGAGACGAGGAGGATGAAAATATGAAAGATCTCTTAGAATGGAACCAACTCTCCCGTAGAAGTATACATATTGTGTGCTGTAAGAAGAGTAGCCAGTACGAGATATCAGCGGGCAATTCAGTAGCTGTGTTCTCTGATGATGCTGATGCTGATGGTTATTCTGATTCAGATGCTGATGCACGGGTACGCCAGAAAAGAGCTGGATCCTTATTATTCTTCTCGTTCTTAACTTGTTTCTCTCCTCGTCTCCTTTTACCGATCCGATCTGCCGGCATTATATGATCTCGCCTCATAATTTATCTCTTTATAAATTTATGCTCTAGCGACTTTGGGTCAGCCTTGAGAGGATTATATTTCGTTCCACCCTTACAGCTAAATTCGGAAGTGAATTTTAATCATATAAACTATAAACAATATTTATTTATTTAGTTTGTTATTTTATTTATCGCTCGATAGACTCTTGGTTTGTTTCTTCGGTACAGATTATTTATTTTGGAGTCAATTTAAAATTAAAATCAAGTTAAAAAAATTTTTCTTCTATTTTTAAAGCTAAAAAAATTAAATTGATTTAAAATAAAAATTTTAAACTAAGAAATTTTTAGTTTAATAAATTTTTCTTAATTTAAAAAATTTTTTGTGCATTAAAAAAATTAATATAAACAATAATTTAATATCAAATATTTTGGAAACTCGAAAATTTTCGACCATGTACTACTTAGGGCTTATTTCTTGTTTATACTATTATATTTAAATTAAAATTGTTGAGTCACTGGTCTTTAGTGGGATAATGCTGCTCACCAGAGTTCGGATTTATTTTTTTGTTATTTCTTTTCATTTTGTCTTTACTTGTCTTGTACCTTTTTTATTGTTATTATTATGTTTTTTTTAAATACCTTTTTTCCTCTTTTGTACCGTCTAAGGCGATTAGGGTCGACGAGCTCCAGGACAGTAGCCGCCAGCGGAAACACCGTAGAAACAGAAGCTTCAACATGAAAGAAGCCGACACAACTTAAAGAACGACGTAGCCTCTGTTTTAGAGCGAGAAAGCGATATATGATCGAGCATAATGACCCGCAACACACCGCGCGCCTCCTTAGTCTTATAGTATATAATACATATATATATATATATATATATATATATATATATATATATATATTTACCACATATATGAACGTATGTGATGCGATATATACCCGCAATAACCCGTTAAATAATCAGAGAAAAAATAATTATTGAAATTACCTATCGTTAATTTGCGGCTCACACTTACACGCGGTTAGTATTGACCGAGAAAATTTTTAAAACCTTGTAATTATTCAAACAAAAACTTTATTTTCCTATTTTTATTCCTATAATTATCTCTCTATCTCATATTCCATTATAGATTTTTACGTCATATTTAAAAGGAAAGCCGCTGATCGTTTGAAAAAGTCGTTTTAAATTCGTGTTATTAAAATTACATTTTTTGTTTCTTGAATCATCAAGTCCTTAATAAAAATTTTGTTACGCAATCGGGGTCTATGTTAGTCCTTTTATGTTAAAAGATAACAGCTCATTAATTTTCCGATTTTTTTTAATTAATCGTCTTTAAAAAAATTTTCTAAACATCGATGATGATAAAATTAAAAGACATTTGATAATTTTATAATTATTTTTTTAGTTAATAAATTATTACTGAAAAAATTTGGAAAAAAATCATAAATATTATTTTTTTTTAATATTTTTTTCAAGTTAATTTATTTTTTAATTATTATTATTATTAAATTAAAAAAAAAAATTTTTTTAATCTTGCAACTTTTGAATAAATTTTAAAAACTTACTCAATATTTAAAAAAAAAAAAAAATCCGAGAGTACAAATTGATCTAAATATACAAGCTCGAGCTTTTTTGCTAGGGAACTCGTTGGTCCCTTAGCACGCGGGCCTTGCCTCGGGCTGAGGGCTGCTCGGCATTATGCAACCTCTTTATTATGCCGTAAATCACAGAGCGGCGGTTGGCAGTGTGTGGAGACTGTATATCAGTATCGGGGTAGTAGGTGTCCATTCGTGTTTTGGGATATGTTATGCTGCCGGTTGACGCTGACGCACGCCTCCTTTTTTACCCACCTCCGAAACAAGAGTCAAAGAGTCAGACTATTCGTTGAGCCGCCGAAAAAACGCAACAGGTGCTCGGAATCGCGAGCAAAAACTAAATAACTAACCGATGATGCTGATGATAATAATAATAATAATGATAATGATAATAACAAATGAAATAAAAGATAACGGGGATGCGGTAACAAGTCTGTCTGAGGAGTCAATGGCTTGAACTAGTTAAAAATAGTTACCGGGCTGTACTGCGGCGAGTTAAGTCTTTGATTTGTATCTCGATCCGCGATCGCGGGTGATGCTCGTTTTGATGGGATAAGTTTATCGTTGCAATAAGTCAGACCGGATGTTGTGATGATGATCGCAACAATAATGATGATGAGCTCTTGTTACTATCTCAATAGCTCACGCAAGTAAATAAGTGCTGATACGTGTTACATACGTCGCTGTATATGTATTACATATATATATATATATTTGTATACACTACTCTCTACTCTCGTCGTGTAAGAGGAATGTAAATGTAAAGACGCAGAGCGATGAGGAATGCTTAATGCCAGCCTCGAATTAACATACTCTCGATTTGTTTTGATGTTGTCTTACAATCTCATTACTATTTCCTTGTCTCTGGCGCAAGACTCTCAGGTTAAACTGATGAATAATAAGGCCTCGAAATATCGAAATTTTTTTAGATTAAAATCTGTTAAATGCTACCTTTTTCTCGGTGGACTGATTAAAAAATTAAATTTACTCAAGAGGAAATTCCTTAAACCACATAGAAAAAAAATGTTCTTGAATCAAGTATATAATTTTGAAGAATTTAATATTCTTGATTTGAGTAGAAAAATTCTTGATTTAAGGAAATTTGACTTGATTCAAGAATTTTTCGTCTTGATTCAAGATAATTACCTTCTTCAAAATTATATTCTTGGTTCAAAAATTTTTCTCTTGAATCAAATTAATTTTTTTTCAGTGCAAAAATATTATTTTGAAAAATTCGATCATTTTTATTAAAGATGAAAAATTCATTTTATCTAAGAAGAATTTTTTATTTTAATCAAGTTTTTGTCAATGTGGAATTTGTAACTATTTTTTGAAGAATTTTATAGAAAATTTTATAGAGATGATTTTTGATAGATTTTTAACCATGTAAAATATTTAATGTTTTCTTATTTTTCAAGTCTGAACGTTCATTAATATAAAATAAAGTAAAAACTGCATTTTCTCATAAGACTTAACGTCAAAGAAAAATTTTAAAAATTCAATATTTTTTCACTGATTCTCTGAAGCTCTTGAAGAATAAAATGAGATTATTATGTTACCAAATATCATTAAATTCAGAACAGTAATTCTACGATCATAACATTGCTACTTTAAACAATAACAATCACCGAACTTCAAAGTTGGAAAATCTTCTTTTCCATAAAAATCACTTAGCCTTTTTACCTCAAGCAAAGAAAGAATATTAAAAAAAAAAATAATTTATAAAAGAAAAGAAAAAAAGTTTAATTCTCGAATTAAAAAAGCATTTTAATGTAAAGAGGTTTAGCTTGTAAGTAACTTGAGCCGTCTTAGTTTCTTGGCGGCTTCAAAGAGACCAAAGACGTCTAGATGTCACTACACATACTGCAACTTATTTAAAAGTAATATTAAAAAGTTGTACTTGTTTGCAATTTTAAAACTGTCTTATTTAGAGCGAAAACAAAGTCGAGATCGGTAATGCGAACTGCTAATTAACGTTAAAATATTGACTAAAATTAAATTTGTATTGATGCGATACTGTCGAGGGGAGGGGACGGAATAAGTGAGCCGATGGCGCGAAGATAATCCTGGAGATATGTATGTATATGCGTGTATACAAGTATGTATGCTGGCAGTGCACGAGTGGCGCGTAGTCGGCGAGTCAAAGAGATTTTCTCTCCTTCCAGCCCGCCTTAGAGACCCTGCACCGCCTAACAAGGGCTAAAATATGACTGCTTTAACTTGTATACGAGCTGCACTGGATATGCACTCGGACTCCACTCTGGCTTAAGCCTCTTCGGTTCCTTCTCTTCTTCATCAGTGTCGCTTTTATTTTTAAAAACTAACCTTATAATTTTTTATCCTCCTTTTTTGGTAATTAATTCTTATCAGTTTTTAAAATATCGATTTGTTTTCTTGGAATTCCCTTTTACGGTGCACCGGGTTCAGGTTGAGAAATTTTAATTGTACCAATAATTATATTTATTCTTCTCCAGTTCTCCATTGTATTTTTATTTTAACCGATCCAATATACGCGCTAGAACTTTTATTTATCCGAATAATTAGCATTCAATTAAGGTTATTTTCAATATCAACAGTAACATGATGGTTGTTATTTTTATACTTGAGAATATTAAATAAAATTTGCAATACAATTTTTCAATTTTCATTTTTAATTATTGCAATCAATTGTTGTATTTAAAAAAAAATTATTCTAAAAAAAATTTCAATGCTTAAACTAATAAAAATAATTTTTAAAATAAACAAAAAATCCTAAAATTTGATTAAAGATTTATATGCACTTAAAAGTTCAAAATAAAGCAATTTTTTCATCAACGATTTTTTATAAAGAAACTTTTTGATCGATTAATATAAAAAATTGACCTAAATATACTAGTGAGTTTGAACTTTATAAAAATTACAAAAATTTGCTAATAAAAGATATCCACAATGAAAAAAAAAAAAAATTCTTGACTGAAGGGTGAATTTCTTTTGCTCAAGAAAATATTAAGGAAGATTGAAAATTTCTTGAATGAAGTCAAAGTTTTCTGAGCCAAGAAAATTTCATCTTGCTCCAAAATAACTTTTGTATTCTTTAAAATTTTCTTGGTGCAAGAAGTTTTTTTTTCTGCACTGAAAAAAAAAATCTTGATTGGAGTGTAAATTTTCTTGGCTCAAGAAAATATTAAGGAAGATTGAAAATTTCTTGAATGAAGTCGAAATTTCTTGAGAAAATGGCCAAGAAAATTTCTTCTTGCTCCAAAATAACTTTTATCTTCCTTGAAATGTTCTTGGTGCAAGAATTTCTTTTTAATTTCTGTGCAGCGATTAATAATTAAAATATCTATTTTGAACTAATATACTTATAACTTATAAAATACTTGTCCGATTGACTTCAAAATTTCTCCGTACATTCTTAAATCTCCATACACCACAAAGCCGAAATGAAAAAATAAATTTTCCAAAGCCCGAAGTCAGTAAAACCCCTCACCAAACAACCATATAACAGCGAATCCTCAAACCATATACCATAATGCAATATAATTATAAATGGCATTGGCATATCCTTGAGGTGAGCGATCACGGTCCGATGAAGTAGATGGTTGGTCATGGATGCGCGTATCGAGTATTCGGTGAGCGTGACTGTCGTACTGACTGATCCTGACGGGATTCTCCGGAGGATTCAGGATCGCCGACAATAATGCTGACGGTGCTGTCGCTCCTTTCTCCTCTCTCTTCTCTCTGGTCCATTGGAGTAAATATATCGGATAATGCTATGCCGTTCCTCGATTCTCTGACATGCTACACTAGTTGTAGTTATACCAGGAATACTTGTTGTTGTTGTTGTTGCTGTTGTACGGCTGGCACAGTACAGCGTAGAGTTAAGGATTGGTGGCGGTGTCTTCCGCTCTCTACTTGAGCCGCGTGACCGCTCTCTCGTTCACGCCCGAGGTGAGCCTTTGATGTGCCGCCTACACCGTCTTCGTGCTAACTTCTCTTCTATCCTCATTCGCATTTTACCGCGTTCAACGACGCGATGGCGATGGGTACGGGCCTCTGCTCTCCTGGCTCTCATTTAAACCTTTTTTATCTTATTTTTCTCTCCTTTCTTTCTTTCTTCTCTTCACGAGCTACTCCTACTTTCTCTTCGTTATTTTTCCGTACTTACACGAGGTACTTGGCACGTAGTAGTTAGTTTCAGTTGTACTGCCGATGCAGATCATTGCAGATCCATTTTATTTGAATCTTCTATGCGCACAGTTTGAGCATTTGAAATTGGAAAATCCAACTTTTGTTAAACTGCACTGTACTTTCTTAACTATTGACATTTATAAAGATATAAGCTCATCCTGATGTTACACTCGTCAAGAGCTTTCATTTGAGTACCCACATGCATTTTTGATATATTTTTCATATATACATATATATAAATTTATAAAATATATGAAAAATTGATGTGGGTACTCAAATGAAAGGTCTCGATGAGTGTAATGTCGGAGTGAGCTTATATCTTTAAAAATATCATTAGTTAACAAGATAGCAATGTCAGTTCTTAATTATTGACATTTTTAAAGATATAAGCTCATCCCGATGTTACACTCATCGAGACCTTTTATTTGAGTACCCACATGACATTTTTCATATATTTTATACATATGGTATTTGTGAAATATATAAATATATAAAATATATGAAAAATTGATGTGGGTACTCAAATGAAAGGTCTTGATGAGTGTAACATGAGGATGAGCTTATATTTTAAAAAATTTCAATATTTCACAGCATACAAGGTCATTTCTTAATTATGTATCTAGAGATAGAGCATTTTATAATGCAGCCTAAATACTTATAATAAATTGACTATCGGTGAGAATGATATGAAACTTTGAAAAGGCACAAATTCAAATCAAGACCTTTGCAATGACACTAAATTTTACTAAAAGAACCGATTTTATCATATGACTGTCCTGGACATAAAATTTTTTTTATTCTCTTAATAATATAGATTTACAAACTTAAATTTGAGATAAATTATTCAAAGTACTTATTAATAATTTTGCATTTGAAACTTGTTACAGCTGAATAAAAATTTATTTTAGTCTAAAATCTCCGTTTAAAATAAAATATTATGCAATGCATAATTCAGCACACTTAGTCCCTTTGAAGTTTGACCGCGGCTTAAATAAACTAGCGACAAGTTAAGTTAAACTTATTTATTTATATTTATTTAGATTTTTTATCGACTGTTGCTTCCGCAAAAGTTAGAGCCACTATATCTATACTGTACACCGTAAACAGTATGTACAGCGTACACTAGGGCATAAACCAGGGAATGGAAGGAAGGAGTATAAGTATGCAGCATGCTAGCTACAGCAGAGTGAAGCACGCGTGAAGAATTTTCAAGACGAATTCTTAAAATAAGATTAAGAGACCTGTATATCTAGTCACACATCAAACAAACCACATTACATGTTCCACACTCCCAACTAACATAAATAACAACATTTACCATTTACCATTTACCATTAACCCGTTACACATTCGATCCGATCCGATCCGAGCATCTGTTTTATTTACTCGCTTTTATTTATAATTTATACTGTCCATGAATCGTAATTGTATTTACATTGCATTGAATCAGTTATAAGCTTTAAGTATTTTGATATCAAAAATTTTGATTTAAAAGCTTAGATAATTAATTGGAGCAAAATTATTTTCTTTTCGTAATAATTAATAAAATTAATTTTTCAAAATATCTTTACATATTTTTTATAACAAAATATTGATGTTATTTTGGACAAAATTAAAATTTAAAATATGCACAAAACTTTTAAATTTAATGATTTATTCAATTTATTCAATTCATATATTTCTGATAAAAAATTAAAATTATTGCAAAAATTAAAGAGAAAAACTCTTCTTAGCTTATATTAAGTAAATTTTAATTGGCTAAAAAATTTTTCCTTCATTTAAAATGATTAAACTCTTCAAAATAATTGTTTTGGTTTAAAAATAGCTTTTGAATAAAGTCAATAATTTTATAAAAATTTGATACTCCTTAATTTAAATCTCGAAATCTTATAAAACATTAACTAACTTTCGTATTCTTAATACATATACAAAAACATTATACAGTATCCAACACACACGATCGTCCATATGTACCCTTTTCATCTTGAGCTGATGGCCCGCTACGCGATTCGCCAGCTTCACCAGAACTGATTAAGTGCTCGCTTTCAGTCTGCGACGCGTGCCTAGCCACGTGTGTGCCAATACACAATACAAGCCATTATTTGTTTCAACTCTTACATTAAATTATCAAAATTCGCTCCGTTTTACCTGACGGTAATTCAAGTCACATTTTATCAATTTTATCATGGACCTTGATCTAGAAATCTTTGTCCCAAAAATTGTGAATGAATTTTCAGTTTTCCCAGCAGGAAGTTTCATATCGTGCAGATGAACGAAATAAATCTTTTTATTATTATTTCCTATTTATTCGTAATAAAAATTTAGGTATAGAATAAGAAGGTGAGTTACAAAACTAAAAACGATTGTTGTTGTCGAAAAGTCAGCTCAGGTGAGCCAACAACAGTAACAGTAACAATAATAATAATAATAATAATAATAACAAAGACGACAACAACAGAGATAAAGAGAGAGAGAGAAAGAGGGAGAGAGGGCTAACTACAGTGGCGGGGTAGGGATAACCACGGAATATAGAGGAACTGGCGGCTCCTTTGAAGTCGGCCGGTACCGTGTGTAATTAGGCCGCCTCCCACCCCGCCCTCGGTCTCTGATCTCGCCGCTGTGTCGCTAATGGCTCACCGCCCCGAAGCCAGAAGCATCGTGCCTGTGCTCTCTGCTCTCGTCTGCTTACATGCGTCCTCGGCCTAGTCCTCGTACTTGTACTCCAACTCATACTCTCTCTGTACTCTGTGCTCTGCACTCTCTACTCTACATTACATGCTGGTACACTCTACTTACACTGTCTTTTTCTAAACTTCACTTCTATGTGTGTAATATATCCAGTAAAATGCGATGCTGCTAAACTTATGTTTAGGCTTCAGCATGGAGCGTAATATCACCCTCTTCTTGGACCACTCGGCCAGCAAACCCTCAACCCTCCAATGATTTTACACTTGTGAGGAACTAAACACACCCTAAGCTTCTAAGCGCTTTTATAAACACTTCATTTATCTAGTTAACGATGCACGTACGAGAATTTTAGTAATTTTTTAAAATCATTTTTTATGGATTTTTTTATAATTATTGAATATATGAAAGTTTTCTAAAGTTTTGTATCTAAAATTTTTACACATTACTTTTGTAGATTTTTTAAACACTATTTAAAAAATTTTTGTCGGTCGTAAATATTTAAATTTTTTTATAAAAATTTAAATTTTTTGACAAAATCTTTTAAGTAAAAAATAACAAATTACATGTAAATTTTCTTTGTAGTTATTAGCTTGAATGATTCCATGAAAATTTATAAAATTCATTGTATCAATTAATTTCCCCACAATATTCATTTAAATTAAAAAATGCATGGAAAAATTTGAATACATGATCCATATGTAAATAAAAAAAGCGGATAATTTTTTTAATGAACGGCTGACAATCAATGGCGTAGTAAGCAATAATGAAAAAAAAAAGTGCTTACAGTAAACAGTAAGCCTATCCCCTTCAGATAAGAGCACTTTGTTTATTTACGTTAAAATATAACGACATTCCATACTCGAGTTACAATCAAATCAAATCAACTAAAAGTGACTCCGCGGTACTCTATACTTTATACAATACACTAGGTCGGCGTGAAAATCCGTTGATATTCGCAGCAATATGCAGAGGATTGATGCTAAAGTATGAAATCTCATTACGGCGGTATAGTAACATAATTCCTATCCAGCGGAGAGAGATAAAAGGATGCGATACCGAGTTCAAAAGTGCAAATCAACCTTTTGCCGTGATAGATGATCACCGGTTCAAAGGCCTTCGCACTCTGTACTCTATATACTATGTACTGTGTAATGTGTACTGTCTACTATTACTGTGCTAAGCACTACTACTGTAGTCCATCTGCAATAATTACAACCACCGCTGGCTGTAAAAACCCGCGTCAAAGGGAAAAGCTTAAAAGCTGCAAGCTCGCCAAATTTCTTGACACAATTTTTTAAAATCAAATCTTTGCTTTAAATTTTGATCAATTTTTTTTTATTGTAAAAATTGAAAATTACTCTGTAGTTGAAAAAATAATTAATTTATAAGGAATTTGATAGAATTTTGTCTAAAGGTAAATTTATAATAATAATAATTAATAAATAATCTCACCTGTAGTTTAAGCAACATGTCGGCGGGAAAACCGGTGCAGTTCCGGTCTTCAATGAAATAAAAAAAAAAGTTCTTGTTAAGTTGTTATCAAGTAAAGTTTCTCTTTGATTTAGTCGAAACTATTCATAGATAAACACTAAATTTATTTCAATTACAGCCGGTCATATTAGCGACTCAAAATTCACTGGGTGAAAATTTAGAAAAATGTTTAAAAAAAAATAAAAATTAGCCATAAATAAAGTAAAATATAAAAAATTCACAAATCAATGAAACAACAATGTTATTTGTTGCATGTAGTTGGTCACGTGGTAACACACATGGAGATAGGGGTATTATACAAGATCACAATGTTCTTCTTCTATCTGGGAACACGTGTGTCTCGGACGAGAGCGTGCACCACACTGGTGAACTGCTGCTGTATTTAGTGTTGCCGCAGAGCACTTTGGCCACCGTGTGCCGCCTTCTCCTTCGTCGATCTTTCTCCTTGTTCTCCTGGTTTTAACACCTCGCTTGTAAATGTACAGATACCGACTAGGTTTCCACAGCTTACAGTTTACAGTACCTACAACACTCTATACACTGTCAGATTCTCAAATACATACATATTATAAGAGTCAACCTCTGGCAAATAAACTAAATGAACTTGAATTGAGGATAAAATTCGCGACACGTATATAATTATATCAACTGGATATTCGCAATTAATTATCTCTTAAATAGTTACCGATACGTTTCAATTAATTGTTTTTTTAGTCGATAGCAATTAATACGGGCTTGTTTTATTAAATTACACATGTCAGACTCATTGTTAGGATTTTTTTATTGTAGTATTGAATTTTACTGTTGATAATTATTTTTTATTTTTAATTGAGTTATTCAATATCAATGTAAAAAAAAAAAATTACAAGAGTTGTTAGTGTAGTGTTTAAAAAAAGCTCCGAAAACTGATGTAAATTTATTTAAAGTTTGTACGCAATGTTTTTGTCATGATACAACAATTGTGGTTTTGATTTATAATATTTTTTTGAAATAGTATTATTGGAGGATAATATTAAGTTCAATGTCAATGAAGAATTATTACTAAATTATATTTTATATAATTTAAAAAAAAAGTAGTTAAGTCTTAGTAAAGATATATTTTTAATAAAAAAAAAAATATCCATAATTTTTTATGTTAATAATTATTTAAAGATATTTTTTTAAAAATATTTACCAAAAATGGTCATTTTTTCAAATGATTAATTTTAATTTTTTTTGTGGTGAAAATTTATATTTTTTGTTAATATTTCAAAAAAAAATGTACTAAAATATTATTTAACATGAAAAATTGTGAATTAATTTTGATATTTTGTATTTCATCGTATATCTTGCAGATATACAATAATAATTGGAACTCTCTAAACATGAATAAGTGAATATTCACTTATTTAAGTGAGAACCGAGCCATGCACTGACTTGAAAAAGTGGCTCGATTGGCACTTAAGTTAAGTGAATATTCACTTATTTGACGAATTTTCACTAATTCAGTTTTAGGGAGAAACTTCCTTATAAAAAACTCATTCTACAATTTTTTTTTTCATTAAAATTAAATTATAAAACTTACAACCCGCCAAAAATCCTCCAAACAAATTGCAAACAATTAATTTGGACGTTTGATTATTTGATTGTTACTTTGTCATTTTCTTGAGGAACATTTCCTCTGTAGTAAACAGCAGAAATCCCTTGGGCTGACTACACCGGCAACTCGGTCTCCTCGAGCTCTGTGCTTCGGACTAACATTTAACAGCCGTATAATCACCATCCTGGGTCTCTTATTCTTGCTATTTCCACCGCACACCATACCAAGTTTCTCTCGCTCTTTTATGTCGCTCCGATCCGTGCTAGGTACTCTGCTGTGTACACAGTCATGAACACAACTACTGATATTTATATGCTATACCTACACCGGCTCAAATCATCAACAATATACCTGTACAACAATGAGACTGGCACAATACAATGCAGACAGAACCCGGATAAACTCGGTACTATGCAGTTTGCAGTTTGCAGTTCTCTTCTATAGATATTTCTTGTTATGTGTACCTGTGTCACACTTTCGGATTCAGAAGCGGTCCTTTTATTTCAAGCTTCTTACTACGGGACCGTCGTTGATGGTTGATGTGTACCCTTCTGCCGTCCACCGCCTACAACTCCTTTCACCCTTACCTTGTCGTCTTCTCTTAAAAAACTTTGTTTTTATTTTTATTATTACTTATTTTATTTAACTGTTTTGCTTGTTTATTTTTATCCGTGTAATTCGCTTATACTTTTGTGTTGCATACAAAGCCGGTTGTTATTTTTTTATTAAGTAAAATTAAAACAAATTTTATCTTGGTTTTTTTTTTTTTATCATTTATAAGATTTTAATTGATTAAAATAATATTTTATTTAATGAGTTTCACAGAAACAGAGTTAAAAGTAACGGGACAATATTATGGAGAGAAGTAGAATTTTTCAATAGAATCAATAAAATTATTATTCTAAATAATTCTCATAAAATAAACGATATCCTAGAAAAATTCTTAATTTAGAATTCAATTAATACCATATGGTATAAATTTCATGCTAAATTATTTATACCTTCATTAAAAAGGTTATCGTGATTGCATTTCCAAATAATATCTTATTTATTATTGCATAAATTAATTTTCAAAGTTAAAAAAAATTAATTTGATGTCAATCAGTCGTTTTGAAGAGCTTGAGCCTAAATGGTTTCAAAATCATCGAAATCTCTTAAAGTTAATCTTAAAAAAATAATTTTCAAAACTTAAACATATCAATTAATCAAAATTTTAATTAAAAAAAAATAACCAAATTGATCTAATCATCTCTAAATCACCCACACAATCTATCAATTTTGAATTTTTATTCCCCTATACACATATACATATTTCTATATTTATATACATTTATTTTCTTTGGTCAATGCGGATCAAGACGCACGGACAAAGATCAAAGCACCGAAACAGACCCGTGTTAGCGTGCCGACAAAAGAGTCAACTCGCTCGCAGGTGAACTTGTCGCGAGTCTCCGTCTTATTTTCTCTCTCAAACTCATACTTAAGTTCTACACGATATACGATATATGACAATGAGACTCTTCTTTCTCTTTCTCTTTCCCTACAATACACTACACCTATTCCTACAATCTACTCACACATACTACAAGCAACAAATCACAACTAAGCAACTTGAAGCTTTGAGTCTAATTCAGAATAGACCTACCATACCTAGCTCAGTCTCTTTGGTCCTCCATCCTATATCTATATTCCATATTCCAAATTCTATATATAAATATATTTATTCTCTTTCATGGCTCTTCTCGGGATTGCAGCGATTCGCCACGACCCTGTTATATGTTATTGGTCCACCTCCTCATGTGTAGGCCAGGTCCACCTTCTACGTCATACAAAACACAACCTAGCTAGTGTCGAATCTTCTTCTTGGTCTAGCCAATCTTCGACTGAAACTTATATTACCATTATCCTACACATCCATGCTTTAGCCTTAGCCTTACACATGCATGGATGACAAAAGCAGACAATCCCGATTTCTGTTCAGCGGTCTACTGTACACTTTGCCATTATAATATAATATAATGTAAGAGGACACTGATACGCGTATAATGACAATAAGGCTCTTGCCGTACGGCAACAACCGACCGCCTACTGGGGTCCTGCTGTGGCTACCGTCTGATATCATTAATCTTCATTAAGTTCGCCTCAGTAGCACAGGTGCCGTTTTCTGACCTCGCAATTTGTGCTTTTTAATATATTCATTTCACTTATCCATTAATTTCTCCTTTTCGTCATCAAGTTAACCATTAAACACCAAAACCGACGAATATTCCAATTCAAATTTCCCGCCAATCTCCAGACACCTGTACCGCCATCTGTTGATGGAACTGCCGACTACAGTTAACCAATCGCGTGGCTCCCAGCTGGAGTTAACCAATAAGAACTGTTACTTAAGTCAGTTGCGATTACAACAGGTAAGGTATATTTTCGGGCGAATTATAAGTTATGACTTTGTTGCAACGGTAATAACCTTAAATTCTTATTACCGCTACTGTATACGAAGTCCGTGTAGCACATGTCGATGCAAGATGAGTAGAATAAGCCCCTTTCCTCTTCGTTTAGTTCCCCTAGTAGTAGTGTAGTGTAGTGGCAGCCCGGTCGGCTCGTTGGCTGCTGGTTAACTCAACTTCTTAGCGTTGTTTTATTTTATTTAAAGAATAAAGAATAAAAAAAGGTATTATTTTTTTTTGTTTCGGCACCTTTGCCATAATATACGAAGAACGAAGAACGGCTTTACGCCGCGCGCCGTTAAAGGCGCTGAACGCTTGACATACCGCATTAGTAGCACACACGGTGAGAAGAAAGAGGAGAGGTATGATTGCTGCCGCGGCTGCTGCATACGGAGATACATCATGCGTATGCCGCGTAAATATTATTAAAGGGCGCGTAACTACAAAATTAATTGTCTTTTTTTTTTTTTTTTGGAAATTTTTTTTTTTTTTTTTTTTTCTTCAGTTTCTGGGTAACTGAAACAACAATTATTTATGATGTATGTATGTGTTTAAATCCTGACGATTAATGCAGAGGAAAAAAGGTAGATACCGCGAATCCTAAAACGAGATATAATTTTATTTAAATAATGTTGTAAGGTGTATAATGAGGTAATTAAATATTTTTATTATTTACTTTGGTAAAAAAAAGGGGGAATGGAGATTGAATCTTTTTCTCCGGTTTCCTTTGAAACTCGCCACCGCATCTTACTAGTATGGAATCGTCAGCAGCCGTCGCCGTCGTTGAGATCCGATTCACGATCCACGATCCACGAATCGTTAACGAACATCGCGGCACTTTTAGCGGCGATGATAATTTTCGAAGAGCGGTTTGTTGCTTTCTTCGGTCTTTCCCACTACTATGCCGAGCTCTCTACACTACACTACGCCAAAGCTGAAGCTAAAGATTGTTGGTGTTGTTGTTGTTGGTTGCTGAATAAGAGAAGAGGCTCAGGCTGCCAGTAGTCGTTTCATTCGGGCTACATTAAATCGGGGCCGCGGGGTAAGAACTATAAAATCTGGGATAAACGACCAGCCGCATTAATGCTGTGGCGACTTTACGACGCGAATGGCGTCTCGATTTCTTTTTCGTAATGTATAATACCAGTGTAAATGCCCGGTTATATACATCCAGTACCACTACACAGCTTTTTATTTCAAAGATTTGCTTTATTATAATAATAATAATAATAATAATAATAATAATAATAATAATAATCATTAACTTTTTTTTAATGTCTATATGAATCAATCCACAGATAAATTCGCGGATACGCCCGATGGAACATTATCATTCATGATAATTGTTATTATTATTCCTTTCCCTAAATTTAGGCACTTTTGCCTCTCGTCTTAGTTTTTTACTTTTTACAAATCTTTTCATTTTGTTTTATGGTGGTGCTTTTGGTTGTAAAATCTCCGTTCAAAATTTAGTTATTTTATTACATCGAAGCACAATTTGAATATCAATTTACAATGATGTGTAGTAAAATTTACTATCTATTTAATACATCGAGTGTAACATCGTAACTCAATAATCAAACTTTGATGATAAATATAAAAATTTTTGAGCTACAAAGTACCCTCAACAAATAAAATCAAAAATAAAGAATGTAAAGGCATTTAAAAAAAGAAATTTTTGAATTGATATATTAGACTCTATTTTTTAACAAAGACATCTAAAAATTATAAATTTTTCGGTCGTCATAACTTTCTACCTGTGTTTAGAAGACAACCTTAAAATTTCCAAACGTCTCAATCTGAATATCATATTTTAGAAATTCTAAATATTATTATTTCCTTTCAAAACAAAATCAGTAAAAATCACTCAACTAATTTATAAAAATTACATGATTTATTTAAATTATCATTATAATTTTCTCAATATTAATTAATAGCAAAACAAAAAAGTGGCTTTTTTCTGCCTCGAATAAAAAACAGTAAACTACCTTAATTAATAAAATAAATAAACATAAATATAAATAGTTCCATTGAGTGTGATTAATTATCATGGCGGTCGCGATTTATAAAACGATATATAAATTTATGGGAGTCTAGGCATAGGAGTGAGTAGTTAAACTATGAGAATGAGAAGGTTAATTATTAATATATGATAAGTTTCTGAAAGCTGTCATCGATCCAGACTAGACCTCGTACCTCGTGTGTCTATAGGTAATTTTGAATAAATTCTCGTGATGATGTAGATAGCATCACTTTTCTAGCTGGCTGATGTTCATTAATCTTTCTCCAAAATAGCAGCCGAAATTATTATCATTATCAACATATATATCAGAATGTGTGTATGTTTGTGGCTAAAAGTCGGTCTCATCAAAAAAATCTTACAGCAATACGATTCACGGACGTATAAGATGATCTTACTGTCCGATACGCGGTTTAGTTGATTTCATTATGCTAGACGTAAATATATATATATATATATTAATACCTGTGTAGTTTTATTTAAGTGGTGAGTCTGTCAAGTGGGGGAGAAAAGAGTAGATAAAAACAGAAATAAAACGAGGTATATATGTCTTACGATAGTAGTTTCAGTACGAGAGAATTTGATTAGGAGTATAGGCAGTTGAAGAGAGCCAGCGGTATAAATATAAGACCCAGTCCTGAGGATAGGAGTGGACCCAAAAGAAGAAATGAAGAAAGAAATGAATAAAGAAAGAATCTGTAGAGTAGTAAGAGAAAAACGGATGATGCTGATGTGTATATATGTGTATGTATGCTTGTGTCGGTTAATATTGTCCCGCGTGCCGCATCACCAGGTGAACAAGAGGGCTGTATATATAGATATAGATGTGTATATATGTGTATATATGTATCTATAGGGATGAGTCTAGAGTGCAGTCGGCACCTTTCATCCCCTCTTTTCTTCATCTTTCTCCCTCCCCACCCTTTATCGTCATATCCACTATCCCCGTAAATGCTGATGATGCTTCTGACATTATTTTTATTATCTTCTATTGGTCGTTATTGGTCATTCGGCGCTATCGTAAATATATTGTTATTTTTAAAAAAGTTTTAATTACTTAAAAAAAGTTTTATTAATGTTTACTCAAATGAAGTTATTTTAATCGGGTAATTTATTGGAAACGGGTGGGATTTTCAAGATAATAATTATCAAGGATAATTAGAAATTTAGAATTTAGATTCTTTTTAACAATTTGATTTTTAATGAAAGTTTTGTTATTTTAGGAATTATTTTAGAAAATGAAAAAGATCTTTAAGAATCAATTTATATACTTAAAAGTTGAATTTTAGTCTTTTGAATAGTTACGTCCACAATAGTCAAAATTAATGTTTGGCATTAATTAGAAAAATTTTATAATTTACATTAGAGAACAAAAAAGGTCATTAAATATTATTGCATGATATTTAAAAGTTCAATTTTAATCTTTTTAAACAATTAGATTAATAATTATTCTTTCACTAATCTTTGAAATCTTGTTATTAATTTAGAAAAATTTTGAAGACGTTACTTTCTAAATAAAACCTTTAGACAACCAAAAAATTCTCAAACTTAATGTCGAATCATAAAAACCAAATTTATATCTCGACTAAAACTCATTGAAATTTATCAATCCGAATTGGGCAAAACAACTCAACTCCAGGAGAAAATAATAAATAATTAAAAATCCCAGAAGATTAAAAATAGTAAGAACCAGATAATTATTTACAAAAATAATTTATTATGACTGGGAAGTGGGGGGTAATGAGAAACTCAAAGGTAAGAGTGAGAGTGGGATATGATATAAGTATATAACGAGCGCGTGACGGAGGCAGGTGTGCATCGGTACTCTGGTCGGCGCGTTTGATCTTTCCCAGTGGTGGGAGAGACCGAGGGCAGACTGGTGTATATAGATGTGCTGTACGTGTATTGAATCGATGGCTCACGTAAAGAAAGAATGAGGTAATGTGTATGGACAAAACGACGAGTTAAAGAGAGAACAAGAGCGTGAGGAAGCCTGATTCGAGATTCGAGTTTTAGTTCAGTTTCAGCAGACAGAGAGTAAAGCTTCAGTTGGTGCTGGTGGTGCTGAGAAAGGGTGGGGATCGCGGTGGACCACTATTATGTAAACATCAGGGCGTCCTTTTCATCTTACCGCCGTCACAGCGGAAACCTACGCACTACACACAACACTATTATATATTTTATTGTACCGCGTACACTCGCTGATATGTAGACTAAATCTCAGTGGTTGGTATCATATACATTAATATTATATTATATTGTATTGTATTATAAATTTCGGGCGATTAATATCTTGCTATAACTATAACTACTTGCCTCTGCTCACTGTAACGGCGTATTTACAAGAATCGGAAAATTAAACTATCATCGGGATAATCGTCAATTAACAAGCCCATTTATTTTTATTCACTAATACCCCGAGTTATCCTCACATTATTAAGAAACTTTGTTACTTTATTTATTGTTACTTTTTTTTTTTATCAAAGACAATTATATCTCAGTTTAATATTAATAAATATAAATAATGAGCAGGTAGGGATTAATAAAAATGCCGTATAAGCCTTATTTATTGTTATCGTTATTGCTGGCAATTTAAGGAGGACTCGAACTCGGGACCCTCTGTATATGCAGAGTTTTATTCATTTTAATGCGTCAAGTGAATTCAAGTTAATTTACATTTCTTCGATGTTTTATAACTAATTTATTTTATTTATTTATTTTACAGTTTTGAAAATTTTTTAAATAGAAAATACACAGCGCTACATTTTATTAGTTTTTCTGAAATAACTCAAAATTTATAAAAATTATAGTTTATAGTTTACTTTATTATTATGCCAAGGATAATTGCCGAATAGCAAGTGTTTAATACAAAAGAACAATAGTGTTGTAAGTACAGATATAAACTATAGCTATGATACAATATTTATAATTTAATGATAAACGTAATAATTTCAAAAAGAAAATTTTTTAACATAGATATTATGTTTACAATGTTTACAGTGTTTCAGTTACAGAAAATTTCATTGATTAGAAACTATAAAGTATGAAATTTTTAAGAAAAATTAAGTACAAATATTTTCGATAAAACCTCCATAACTTAGGTAGTATAACTAAATTTTGCGAAAAGAGAACACCGGTACGATTTTTGATAGGTCGAGCCAGCAGTTAAGCATCAAAATTAGTCAGTCGGAATAATTTGGACAGTTATATTCAAAGTAATATTATATTCTTTTTAGCCAGTTTTCAATTTAATTGGACGACCCGGCGCCAGATAATTAATTTCACCGTCTCTATCACATTCACATCCATACACTGTACAGTACAGATATGTTTATTTTATTTTTTATTGATTATTAATCAAGTTAATTAATAAAGTTAATGCGGCCATAATTTAAGCCCCCTAAACCGGGATGTTAATTGGTGAAATTCAGCAGTTAAAGGTTTTACGCAGCAGTATAACATTGAATAGAACGGGGATTGTAAAATAAAGGGGTTTTTAAGTATTTTATATTTACTGGATGTATGTATGTGGGATTATGTGTGCAGATGAAGCAGCAGGTAAGGGTGAAGGGGCATCGGCGGGCGCCAGCACAAAGCACCAGTATTATATACAGAGCATGCCAAGAGTTTGCTGCTGCTTATTCGTTGCCGTATAGTTGTAATAGAAAAGCATATAAAGGCATATATGTATGGAGAGAGGAGAGCTTTGGTTCACAATGCTGGTCACATGTCACCACCGCTTTGAACTTAGCCGCCCCGACTCTTTCTTCTCACCACTTTGTATACGCTTATGGCTGCATCCTTCTCATATTACCTTTTTTTCGCCTTTTTTTCATACCTTTTTTATCCTTGTACTTTTTTCGTTGAGCTGCACCCCACTTGAGGACGCTTTCATCCAACTAAACTTTATATTATACAAGAATAATAACAGTTTTTTGTCAAAGTACCGAGGCGATAACAAATTTTAATATTTGTTTATTTTATCTGGGCTTTATTTCAAATTCGAATTAAATCTCCGCTTGGATCTAGAGACGGTTAGATGATAGATATCTGTCAAGGACAATATGTGTCATGATGACAAAGAGGTGAAGATCGATCGCGTGGTATAATGCCAGACCGAGACTTAGAAAGAACGTTTTTTTTTAATAATATACGGAGTGTGGAATTCTGGTTGGAAAAAATCAAAGGGACCAATGGAATAGTAATGTTTGTTCGTTTCGTGATCCGTGATCCGTGATCAATCAACCGCAGGCAATCCTAGAATTATTTCTTCAAAGGTGTGTGTCTGGATAGATCGAGGAATTGGATTAGTTCTAAGTCTACCGACCATTTTACTTTTTATTCCGATGGGATTTCATTTCAATCGGCTGTTTATTGGATTTTTAATGCTGCTTTCTGATTAGATTAATTATTTGATGGGTTAGTTTGGAGGCGGTCAGTTTTTTATGGTGCAATTTTGAAGAAAGAACTTTGAAAATTTTTAAAAGAACCCTGTGAAAAAATTTTTGTCGAAAGTATTTTAAAAATAAATCAATATAAAATTGCATAAAATTTGCAATGACAAAAAAATTTTGAATTAAAATTATTTTAGAGTTTTATAAAATTTTTTTTAGTTCAAATATATGTGCTATGAATTTTAATTTTAAAATATATCAAAAATTTATAATATTTTTTTTTTTTATTTCAAAATTAATTTTTTACACAATTTTAAGATTTATTTTTAATTGTAGTTGAAATATATACGAAAATTAGCCAAAAGTATTTTTTATTAAGCATTAAATTAGATTTTTGACATAACTTATTTTCACAAGAGAAGTTTCTTAAAACCGTCGAATTTTATTGACAAGAATAAAAATAGAAGACAAAAGTAATCCAACATAAATGTCTAGTCGTGAGTTGTAATTGAGGATACTCTGGTGAGTATGACCAGACGGAGACACCTGATGCCGATTTAGCAATAGTAGGTCAGCATCGTATCGCGGTACCTTTAACACAAGCTTGGCAGTCGCCGCGGGACGCCTAAAATCGATATTTCGAGTTCACGTCATCGAGACCGCGGCACCGGGACCGCTGACTCTTAATTAAAAGCTGTATTAGTATTTATAAATGTATATAAAACTCATCTGTTTTAATTTATATCCCGAATTTTTATTTTATATTCCATACACACATTTCATTATTATTATCATCCACCATCCACATAATAAAAAAACTCTTAATGATCTTTAATTAATTACGAAAGACATTAGCCGCGAGCGTGAGAATTTTGACTGAATCTCAAATTTAATATTCGACTTATACGTAAACAGTTTCTTATTTTATTTTCCACGATCATTTCATTTCCAAAAAGAAAATAAATTTATCCCATTTTTTTTTTCCGTCTTACGCTCATTAGTTATTACCTAATTTAACCAAAAAAAATTAACAATTGATAGGAAGAGAATCGAAGCGACAAAAAATATATTACTCGGATGATGACGAAAAAAATGGAGAAAAACTTGAGAGAGGCCGGATAAAAAAATAAGTAGTAGGTCCGCGAGTTGAGTTTAAAAAGCGGCGAACCTTGTCGTCTCCGGTCCTACTACCATACTCGGCCATTTCGGAATTGAAATTGATTTCGGTCGACTTCCATTACTCAAAGACGGCGGAAAATGTACCGACAAAAGTCAGGAGCGATTCTTTTCGGGATAAGACTAGCGAGAGAAGACTGAAGACGAAGAACAGAGAACAGAGAAGAGAGTTTGTTGTTGTGCTGCTGCTGCTGCTGCTGATCTCGGATGTGGGATGTTGTAGGGTCGGCTGATTGGCCAAGTAGAATAACTATAAGCATAAGAATAAGAATAAGGCATAAGAATGAGGATGGGCATGCAGGAGTTGAGACCGAGCTAAACATATAAGCTATAACATATGCATGCATATAACTTCTGAATTAAGTGAAATAAAATTAAAGAGGCGTGTAGTGGTGCCGATAGTCCTCCAAACTAAAACCAAAACCAAAAGTAAACTATCAGCGATACGCCGTCGAGTAGCTGAGTTAAGTCCGGTGATTCCTGCCCGGGAATTCTTGGCATGTTTACCAGCAGGAGAGGATTCGTGACTTCTTTTAGGGGATCTGCCGACTTATATTCTGTATAATCCTGCTATCTCTCGCTGCTACACGGAGGTTTTGTTGTATTGATGGCTATTCTCGGTTACATCGGCGATGACGCGGCATCAGGGCTTGTGGGCTGTCTGTCGATCATATCTCTTCTTGAATTGAGCTTCCTCCTATACTACCCGAGGTATCGACAGCCCCTTTTGCTCCTCTCATTACTGCCGAAGGAACCATTAAATTATCGATCTTATCACATCCGGCTTTTTCTTCCTGAATTTCGGCTTTCATGCAATTTATTATATATTATCTTTGGCTTCCTTTATGTTTAGCCTAGTTTGGCCAACTTTTTTACATTTTTTTCTAAGCACCAAGTCCTGTCTGACGACCTTTATCGTTTATACTTTCATGCTTCATTCACGTTTCACTTCCGAGATACGCGCGACGAATCGTCTTTCGACCCTCATTTTCAGACATGCTTATAGATATAGTTATAGTTATAATATATACTTGTGCTAGAAGAACTTCTACGCCGACTTGCTCTCAGTTGTATTTAGTAAACCTAAAAAAGACGTAGATTTTTTTAAATTTAATTTTTTTTTTTAGAAAAATTTTTGATCATTTTTTTGCGCTGAGCAAAATTATTTTTAATAATATATTTAAAAGAGTTACTGTTCTCAAAAATAATACCATCATCATCAGATCCTTGGAGGAAAGAAAACATCTTTTATTTGGTTAGGACTCGGATGAATAATAAATAATTACCATATTGAGGATGAGGATGAGGATATATATATAATAAGTTTGTCAAAATTAAAATGCCAGTGATGTTCCATGATGAGTGGTGCTTGAGAGTATAAGAAAAATGTGTAGGAGTTAAAGAATCCCTTTGACGGTTTAACAATATGCAAAGTCGAGATAAAAAAATGTTATATTAGACATCTAGATTTTTAGAACTGTAGACTGACGCAGCGGGGCGCTCTTTCGGTCCTCTTGGTCCTCTTGGTCCTGGCTGGCGTCGTCGGTAGTTATTGACTCAAACAACACGTCCGCCATATAATATTAAATACATATACATCTACGCATAACAAGATATGCCTCCATCACAAATAATTACGTACATTTGGTTCTAATTTGTAATTATCATTATAATTTATATATAAGATTTATAAGCGAAATAATTTTTGTTAAAATTTTAGGCTGCATTCGAAAATGCTCTGTCTCTAGGTACATAATTAAGAAATGACTTTGTATCTTGTAAACTATTGACATTTTTAAAGATATAAGCTCACCCCGACATTACACTCATCGAGACCTTTCATTTGAGTACCCACATCAATTTTTCATATATTTTATAAATTTATATATTTCATAAATACCATATATATAAAATATATGAAAATGCATGTGGGTACTCAAATGAAAGCTCTTGATGAGTGTAACATCGGGATGAGTTTATATCATCAAAAACGTCAATATCTAAAAAATTACAGTGCAATTTAATAAAAGTTATTGTTTAATAAAGCAAAATTTTATTTATTGTTCACAAGTCACGGCAGTCACATAGTGACTGCAAGGTTGCTAGTAATTATTTATTAAAAGATCAAAATTTAACAATAGAGATTGTAATTTGATAAATCTCTTGATTTTTATTAATTTTTCGAATCAATAAGCCAATAACAATAATTCATACCTACTGCGAATCATTTAACTGATCCTGAGCATGAATATAATAGAAGTCGTGTGATTATAGTCATAGTTATCTGAAAATGACGTGGTCGAGTGCCCGAAATACCGGGAATCCGATGTAGAGGCAGAGATAGAGGCTGAGGCCATTATACAACCGTATGTGGGTTTAGTTTTATTTTTATTCAAAGGATCAGCAGACCCAAATGAGCCAAGCTTACGCGTTAATCGTACATGTTGTTCGTACTCACGTTTCGTTTATCTATTATTAATTGATGTCATTACCAAACTAAAAGCCCGACAAATTCGAGTACTCAAAACTTTGATAATGCTCTTTATTCTTATTTCATTTTTTTCTGCAAAAGATGTGTAATGACTTTGATAACATTTCGGTCGATCAATTTGTAAAAGTTGGATGTACAAAGAGAAAGGTCTGAGACTTATAATATTTATAAATGACGATCGAATAATATAATAGATTATTATTCGAACAACGTATTTGGAAATTGTTATATTGGAAAAGAATTTTTTGTCGGAAAAGTAAGAAGGCATTCTTGCCCTCTGTTTGTTACAGATTAGTTTTTTTATCGCTTGTGAGGTTTTTGTCATAGAAAATTCTCACGTGCTCCCTTTTCGCCCTCTCTTCAATTTATCATCGTTGAAAGCTCGTGAAATTATTAATCAAAAAGTAATGTTTCATTTTTTGGATTTAATCTGCAATAAAACATTTTAGCTGAAATCGCGATTGATAGTTACTAGTTAGTTTATTAAAAAACGATTGACTTTTAATTAAATAACTTTGAAATTGAAAAACGGCTGGTTCAAAAATCTGTAACACAGTTTTATTTTTTTTTTTTTTTTTTATCAAGTATTATAATTTTTTAGCTATAAATAAACAAAATTTTGCATTATCAAATAATGACTTTTGTTAAATTGCACTGTACTTTTTTAACTATTGACATTTTTAAAGATATAAGCTCATCTCGATGTTATACTCATCAAGAGCTTTCATTTGAGTACCCACATGCGTTTTTGATATATTTTTCATATATTCATATATATAATATATATTTTAATAATATAAGCTCATCCCGATGTTATATTTATCAAGAGCTTTCATTTGATTACCCACATGCATTTTTGATATATTTTTCATCTATACATATATATAATATATATAAATATATAAAATATATGAAAAATTGATGTGGGTACTTAAATGAAAGATCTCGATGAGTGTAACATCCGGATGAGCTTATATCTTTAAAAATGTCAATAGTTCACAAGATACAAGGTAATTTCTTAATTATGTATCTAGAGATAGAGTATTTTTGAATGCAGCCTAAATACTTATAATCATAAATTGACTATTGATGAGAATGATATGAAACCATGAAAATACACAATTCCAGGTCAAGACCTTTTTAATAATAACAAATTTAACCATAAAAACCCATTTTATCATATAAATACACTGACCCCAAAATTTTGCTTGTTCCCTTAATAATATAGATTAAATAGTGCTTTGAAAAAAGTATTTAATAATAAATTTTCATAAAAAGTACCATCATTTAGTTCAAAAATTATTAATCATTCATTTAAAAAAATTATAATAATTTTCGGTAATTAAAATTCCAAAATTATACCTACCAAATTACAACTCACAGATCCAATAGCTCAAAAGCACCGACAGGAACTCCTAATAACTGTTTTTGAGCCTAAAGAGCTTGATAACTTAAAGAGCGGGGCATATTTTCCGAGCCAACTATTGGAGACTTAAAATTCCTAAAAAATTTTCGTTAAAAACAGAAGAAACGGTCAAAAACCCTTGAAGCTATCGGCAGCGCAGGAAAGAAAGCAGCCTCGACCGAAAATTGTTTGCCCGATGAAAACAAATTCGACTAGATTGAAGATTTGAGTGCAGAAAGTAAACAGGAAGGAAAAGTGAAAGCTTCGCTGTAGGTAGACCCAACAAAATTCGTCTCAATATTTGGACTGGGCGACAAAAAAAACGTTAACGAAGCATACCATTAGCTTAAAGGATTTTTCGACTGTACCACGAAGCGGATTTTTACTTCTTCATCCCATTAAATAGTATGTTCAGCGGACTAGTTGAACAGTTGGCCAGATTGGACGCACCCCTGGAGGCTCTGGAGCAGACAACTTAGCGGCATCTTTGAGTGATTATTGCCATGAACAAGCCATATCAGGCATCACTAGATATGGATCCCTGTGTAGTCCCACTAGAGAGGTCCCAGACTCGGATTCGGCATCGGCTGAGGAATTACGTCGGACCTCACGGATAGAAAGACAAGGATCGCCTGTGAGACACAATACAAAAGACAACTAACGCTGAAAGACTTACCAGACACGGTAGATGTTACCGATTGTACCTGCCCTGTTATGTTTGAGGAAAAGACCATCAAAGGAAATAGAAAAGCCAAACAGTAAATCTCGAATCTAAACGAATTATTCGCACCACTAAACCCCTGCGGATATCGCGGAAACTAACTTTTTAGTTAAAATTTATAATTTAAGGTCGTCCTCGTCCTTTCAGCCCGATATATTTCTTTTACTTTTAAACTTTATCTTAGATTTTTTATTTTCATTCTCCTTATTCTCGGTGTACTGTGTAATGATGTTAGTTACGCACTTCTTACTTCTGTTCTGTCTCGGGTGTTATTCGCTCACCCTGAATCATTTGAAATTTATACAGCTCTACTACGAAATTAAATGTTGAAAAACATTTCGGAGAAAATTTTGAAATCTCGGTAGTTGGTAGTCGATTCAATATAGAATACTTTAAATTTATCTCATGGTTTATTATACTATAATGAAGGTACGATTGGGTAACTTATTTTGTAACTTTGTTAGAAAATTTAATTTGCTTTTCTTCCGTAGATAATTGTTATAATTTTTTTTTAATGTATTCAACTGTGTTAGAAATAAATAACAAAATTAATATTTTTGGTCTTTATATTTGGGTAGAAAAATTTTTAATTTACAAGTTCTAATTTCAAAAAGTTTATACAGTAGAATCTTGATAATTTAAACAAGTCATTTGAGAATTTTCCTCCGACAAGATGCAAAAAAATTCCTGAACCAAATTAAATTAATTTAGACTAAGAAATATTTTTTATTTAAAAAAATTACAAATAAAAGTTTTTGTTCAAAATTTTTTAATAGAATTTTTGAATAAACATCAAGATTCTAGTGTAATTGCTGGCCTTCAGATGTTTTAAAACAAAAAAGCCTACTCTTAATCACAATTCGACAAAACAACAAATTACTAATCAATCGCACTTCAAAGCTTGAGTTTATTATTGCTCTTGCTGGCAGGAGTGCTGTCTTTTCTGCTGTTTAGTTCGACTTTATCCAAAATATCGAGTCTTAGGAACGACCTGGCAGTGGAAGCTCTGGTGGATCTATTTTTTTCGGAAGAGCTTCCGCTTGATTGGCTTCTGCTGCTTCTGCTAGTGCTCTGAGATATTCTTACCGGCTTAGTATCTTGCGATATGTTTATCGCAAATTTCAGTTCGGCTATTAGAGCTTCCTTCGGCGTGATCTGCGATCAACCATACATTGAGTATAAATCAAAAATAAATTTCAAGTCTTAAATTAAGCTCACCTTCTCTTCAACAGCAACCTTCCGTACATTCCACAAGAACTCAACAATCCCACAAATGAGTGACATGCTAACGCCAGCGATAAGTACCAAAAAAACACCACCCACGTGGGCAATTGTCAATTCACCACCGCCATCTGGCTCACTTTTCGAACAATTTTTACTGCCTCTCTCCCACCACTTTGTCTTCAATGCTCTCAAAGTCCCTTTTTCCTGGAGCTGGAGAATCGCTAAGCTCAATTTAGTTCGGTACGGCGAATCTGCAGTTGCGTAGTTGGAAACAAATTTTCAATTAAAATTTCCATATGATTTACATACATTAGATGCGGACTAATCAAGTAACCGGGAACTTACTTGGAGGTAGAGCTATTCCGTATCCTTTGTTGTCCAATAAAGAACCAACTTGCATTAAATTACAATCTCTCAGAACGTTGTACTCAATAGCTGTGGATTCCATTAAAAATGCATATAGATACTTTCCCTTGAGCACACGATCTACTCCCTCGTCATTGCTTCCCACAAATACGCTCGGCTTCGCGTCCATCATTGTTTCCCACATTTTTTGGTATGTTGTCACATTAGATCCCTATATCAATATTTTTTTTTTTTTTAATATTGTCTCAGAGTAAATTTACAAGTTTTCTTAAGATTTTTCTCAAAGAATACTTCAATTTAAAGCAATATTTATCAAAAAAAAATTTGTTTTAGATTAAAATCTATATTTTTTATTCAATTTTTGATATTAAAAAAAATTGGAGTGCAATCAATAATTTTCTAATTTTTAAAAGTTAAAAAACATTTTTCCAGCGATAAATCACAGCGTATTCTTTGATCAGAATTCCCAAAACAAATAAATAAAAAAAAAAAAATTACACTAAAGAACGCAGCAGTAGATCCTTTTCCCTGAGATCCATATTTAACTTTAGATTGTGCAGCAAGTTCCTCGACATTATTTATAGTGTTGCCCATTTTAACGGCCGTCAAAAAAGCCGCCAGATTCGCCGTGTATGACGATACCATAATTAAAACGAAGAACCACCATAAACCAGCGATCGCGCGTATTGATCCGGCTCTTAAATACATTTAAATAAATTACAATTAATTGAATCGAATGACATTAAATAAATAAATTAATTAACAATGCCAGAACATAAACAGAGTCTCTCTTTTCTCTCCTTCCATTTCATTTAAAATAAAAAATAATTAAACAGTGTTAATATATATGGGTTATTATAAAGATAAATATGTATAAAAAGTTGGATGGAATGTCTTTGGTCTCACCGCGTGCAAAAAATTTTTTCCACTTTGCGTACACATATATATGTATATTAATATATGTAAATAAGCTAATTGGCAAAAAGGGGTAAAGGTTGTATGCAAACGACCACGGAGGTTTGTTTTTTAGCGATTGTGTGTTGTGTGCCCGCAAGTTACGATTAACGACAATATAAACACCCGACATGTCACATGTGTGTACGTGTAAGAAGGGTAGCGGGGTGGACCGTGAGCGTGCGATATAAGAAACTTAGGGTCTTAAAAATATACATATATTATATCCGGCAAACACGCGTTAAGCCTTCACTGTCGTAGTCAACAGTAAAGAGCATGTATGAGTATGAGTATATATAAAGTAGTAGGTACAAAAGAATGGAAGTAAAGAGTTAGCGCCCGTGCCGAGGCGTTAACAAGTGGCGAGCCGCCGCCTCAAATATGTACGGTAAACACTACACTATATACAGCCTCGTTATAGCCTAATTGCCCTTTTAAAATAAATAAACCCCGGCGTTTATTTTTTTGCCCAAACCTAAGCTGGAATTATTAATAATAATTGTTCCTTGAATTAATTACCAAGATAGCTTTTCATTTTTGTCTAAATTTAATCATTTAATGACTTACGTTGGAGCAATGTCAGAACCCTGCTGCATAAGCGCTCCGACGGTGGTCCATAAACTGTTTTTCAAACTGAAAGAATTTTCTAGCTCCTCAGGCTCTGATACGCAGGGGTGCGGGTTCATCCACTCATTTGGTGACATTCTGTATGTAACAAAAATTGAAATGTAATTTAGTTATTTTTTATCCTTTTTTTTTTTTTATAAGAACAGCCTTGTCTCGATCTTTAAATTTTCTGTCTAGCCTTGATCTCGATCTCGAAAATTAATCAATTCATTATATTGTCTGGTATTGTCTTATCAAGATCTTGTTTTGGTTTTTTAATAAATTTAAGTTTTTTTTAGAATTAAATAAAAATAGTAAATACTTTGATCGTAATTGAAGCCTTACTTCTCTTAATTTAAGTTGAATTAGCATTTATTTAAAAAGTGTTTATGATATCGGTACCTGGCTTGGATGAAAAACATAACAGACACAGCAAGATAAGCTGTTACCACATAAATCCAAACATCCGTTGAAAATGGCGAGAGAAATGCAAAAAGTTCCGGTTTTTTATCTTCAGGTTTCAGGTACAATATACTGATACCGAGATTCATGAATGGCATTGTAAAGTCAACGACACTTTCACGAGCTTTTGTTATTGTAAAGTCGCAAACAGCCAAATCTGCTTCCTGTATTAAAATTTTCAGTAAATATGAGTTTAAAATATTTGAATCATTAAAATTACTGAAAACTAACTCGATTCAGCAATTGTCCAATCATGCCGTTCCACTGCTTGGTGTCTGGATCCTGAACGCCAAACTGTTTGTCAGGTACAAATTGAAATTTGAATTTGAACTTCATAATTTCGGACATTTCCGTAATTAAATCGATAGCGTATCCTTCGTATCTGCCATCATCGATCTGCATCCCTCGCGTCATGTCTTCAACTTTAATTATCCATGGGGCTCCCTACATTTTAATTAATATATATTGAACATTATATAAAAAAAAAAAAAAAAAAACAACCGAAAGAAATAATTTAATTACCACTCTGGTGGTTACTCTGAACTCTTTTTTCTCAATATCCAAGATAGCTGATTTCACCCGATCTTCTTCCGATCTCTTGAGTATAAATTCACCATCTATCCATTCTGCCGAGGAATTTGCTTTTTCCTCTCGAAACTCGTGAAACGAAACGTTAAATGTTCGTCCTCCGTTTTCATCGAATTTCATCAGACCTGTAGTGGGTCCTTCAGATGATAACTGAAACCAATTTATCATCAATTATCAATTATCATTAATATTTAATAAAAAAAGAATAATTCATGTGATCTGAAAGACAAACAGCGCTATCTCGGCGTTAAGATTATTCACTAGTCTAAGAAAACTACAGTATTGATCAGATCTTAGCCGAGCGTTCACCGTTGACGCTCGTCGGCAAGGCAGTTCACATAGTAAAATTACGAAAAGGGAATTAGATAAAATGAAGATAAAAGATAAAAATTAAATGAATACCTCGTGCATTAATTTTGTCAAATTATAACCCGCTTCATAAACCACTTCAGGATCGTCACAGGAAAGCGGTTCTGGTTTGATAATCAGCGGAAAATTCTCGTTGATCTTCAGACGCGCCTGAAGTACCTCTAATGCATCGCCGAAGAGGAGAACGGCGTCAAAGAGAACTGCGCTCTCTACCTAAATTACATAATAATATATGGTTGTTAATTTTTAATTATTATACATTCCTAATTCATGCAATTAACAGAAGATTTAACGATTTAATTCTTTGTAATTTAATTTTATTCATAACTATAACGCAACAATTTTTTCATTTGTTCCAGATTGTAAATTTTTAACTCTAATATGAAGAAAATTTATTTCGAACGCTGGAATAATTTTCAATCTCCTGTTTTTGACGGATCAAGATTAATCAGAATGAGTAAGTCTTGTATTTTACTTTTGTTATTATTAAATTTTATTTATTACATAACAATAATGGAAACAAAAATTGAAACTTGAGAGGGAAAAACTTCCACATTGATATTCGATTGTTTATCCGTGAAAACTTTTAAAATTTTTATTTATAGCCTGATATGGCCAATTTCCTAAGATAACCATATATATAGTTAATTTTAATGAATAACCAATATTCATAAGCAGTCGTATATGTTTTGATATAGTCATATATAGCAAATTTTCATAAATATCTGCTCCGATATGACTTAATGTGGTTTGATATGGCAAGATCAAGATATATATGGCCATATATGAAATTTTTTTCTCGGAAAGTTAACAAAAAATAGATGAATTTAATAATTTATCCATTGATCAACTTCTAAATTAATAATTCATCTGTAAATTCATGATAAAATTAATAATGCTTGGTCTAATTGAGATAACGATGAGTTGTTACGTAAAGGGCATAAGTGATAATGGTTGAAGATGATTGTCTATGTACATGTGGAAGTAGCGCTCGAACTACCATGTAAGCAAGCAATTAAGTTATTACGTCGCTGGGAGTACTTAAGGGCTTAGTAATCACCTTATAATATAATAGGATAATTGTGTGCATCAATAACTAATAAATTTAGATGCTGCGCGTGCAAAGTAGGTTTTACTGTCAATCAATACTATCTTTGAGCCAAGTAAGCGACTAAAAACAATTCGATAATTGAGAATTAAAAAAGAGCAATTAAAAAGTTTTAATTACCGTTAAAAGATCATGCTGGTTTTGTTTAATTATTTGAATCGTGGTGACATTTGCTTCCGATTTATTGAGCCACGTTCTCATACTGTCACCTGGTACGTGCTGAAGAATTTAATGACACACACGTTTAACAATGCTTTGATGTAATTATGTACTTCATAATTCAGTAATTATTATAATTATGGTATTAAAATAATTACCAGCGCGGTGATGAAATAATTGTAGTAGTCGCGGAGTAATTTAACTTCATGCATTTGCTTAACGATCGTTTCTAGGTTCTCCGGCTCCGCGTCGATAATTACATTAAAGTCCGACGATTTAGCGACTTCTTTTAGCAGCGGTCGATAGTTTGGTTCATTTGAGTGCTTCGCGTAAGTTGGCTTCAATTGGCGGATTGTCACTGGCGCGTCTTTGGGCCCATGCTGCCATAAAATTTTTTGCAGCCGAGATAGTGCGTCGTCTTTTTCGTATAAAATCGTGAATTGCCGCCAGCTCATCGACTCCATCATTTTAGCTAATGCCTGGAAAATTTATTGGATAGTAAAATCATTGTTTTATTGCTTCAAATTTTGTACAGTACAACCTCGACTTGAAAAAAAAATTATATTAATAATGTAAACGATAATTTTTGAAAAAAACAAATGGAGGCCGTTTATGTCGCAATAATTGTCACATTGAAATATTTAAATGGGTTATAAAAACATTAAAAAGCTTCGGACAAATTGATACCGCGATAACATTAAATTTAACAATTGATATATAAATAATAATAATAATAATTATAACAACAAGTAAAAGAATTTATTAATCAAAATGTCCATGAGTGTAATTATAAACCAGATGAGATTCCCTGAATAATGCTTTTGTTGATGAATTTAATCCTTTTTAATGTATGCTGTCATTGAAATTCGATTTCAGTTCTTCATGGCTAGAGTATCATTCTTTTGGATATTAGTAATTTGATTTTAGTAATTAATTTTTGCGAAAATCGAGAATTCAAAGAGGTTAAATTTTTGGAGTTGTTTAATTTTGCAGTCACTGGTTTTTTTTTTTTTTTTTTTTTAATTGAATTTTTTTGATTGAATCAAAAATAAATTTATCAATTAATTTCAAAGCTTTTAATATCAACAAAAATTTTCTGTCGATTAAAAATCATGAAAAACTGCAATTTCTATTATTTTTTTATACGTACAAATAAAAATAAATAAAAAAAAATTATCTTAAAAAATGCCAATTTTTTTATTTTTAAAAATATTTTATACTGAACTTTAAATCCCATAAAAACAATGCTAATACACCATAAAAGCTAAAAGGTATCCCAATCTAAATTAAAATCTAGAAAACAAACTTCATCGGTTAAAAAAAACCACTTCACCCATTACACGGGTCGATAAAAAGTTTCAATTTCATTCCATATGAATTTTCTTCGTCATAAAACAGACTCATGCAGTTTTCCATGGTATAGCTATCTAATGAAATTCAAACGCGTCGATGTGTGTAAATGATCAATTTCGAAAAGTTGAGAGTAAAGTCTTTACTTACACTAGATTTCATACTACACAATTTTATATCGAGGTTGTACTGGTACATGATAAAAAGTATAGTAAAGTTTATGATAAATTGATAATGAATAGCACATTACATCGGAAATTTTGTCGCTGTCGGGATAAGCGCGAATGGTGCTGTGAGAAGCTTTAATATCGTCCATACGCCGGAATGAATACTCAATATGAGGAATCTGAAATTTGGATGCGATGCTCGAGACAATATTACGTGTATGAGGATTACCAGGGCCGAATATCGCAGCAACACCTTCCGCTACAAGGCTGCAAGCTATAAAAATGTCATTTCACAGTAGCGCATGTTATACATAAATTCATAAATTCACAAATTCATAGGTGGATGTTTATATACATAGATATATCCAATGAAAAAGTTGTTTAAACTAGTATAGAGTTAGAGTATAGAGCAAAAATTGGCTTAAGCGTATCACTATTTATGAGTTTGTGCTATACTGAACCTTCGAGCGATGTCTTGAAGCTGTCGGTGCTTGAGTTTATCCATTTTGTCTTCAGTTCAAGCTTAAAAATTGGCACATCCCTGTTATTTATAATCACGAGTGCTTTTTGTATAGCATCTAGATTCGCTTCCTCGCCGTCGTGGAAAATAGCTCCTGTTACATCAAATTTTAAATATTTAATTATTATTATTATTATTATTATTATTATTATTATTATTATTATTATTATTATTATTATGAGTATAGTTATTCTTATTATAGTAAAATGAAATACACCAATCATATTTTCTCTTTTAATTATTTACAGGGTATTATTCATATTCATATTCATCCGTAAATTAAAATGAAGAGCACTTCAATATTTTAATTTCAAATTAAATATTGTAGCTCTTTGTATTAATTGGAATTTAATACGCAAGTGCTTATATTCAAAAATAATTAACGCTTTCAAGCGTTGAATTTGTTAATTTATAACCGTATTTATTCAATATTAAATTACCTTCTCCTCGGCATGATTATTGATAATTAAATTGGGTACTTTGAATATTTTAATACATTTCGTTTTATACAATTTTAATTATTATCTTTATTTCAATGTTTCCGAATACAAAAAGTATTTATTAATTATTAGTGTCTGCTTGACCTATCTGATAATTTTTTCCGCTAATTATTGACACAAATTTAACAAAATATCACTGCATTAAAACTCCCAGATATATTTGGACAGCCATTGTAATTATAAATACAATACAATTAAATTTTTTAATTAAACATCCAATAAAAATAAATTTTTTAACAATGTAAATTTCGAGCGAGAAATAAAAAACTCATTATAACTTTTCTAAAAAATTAAACATCTTTCACAAAAGTACTATACGCAAAAAGCGTAAACCGTACTTGGCAATAATCTCGCTCAAAATAACAGAAGTAAATGACAAAATACTTAACAACAGCGTCGCTAAAAGCATATTACTCGCGGTTTGATGCCCGCGTCAGTAGTTTCCCCAGAGTACATCGTTTGTGTGAATGTCGTACCAAAGCGAAGTCGCTAAACTCCAGGACTAAATAGAGAAGAGATGAGAGAGAAAGGGAGCTTAGTCTTGGATCTTATTCCAAGTCTGCATCATATTCCAAGTAGTCTTCTATGTAGTAAATAGTACATATCTACTGCCTAGTACATCGTACACTTGGATCCATCAGTTGTCTGTGTAATGTAGTCTGCCTTGACAATGAGCCGCGTGTGTGCAGACTCGACAGCATAGTAATCCGAGAGCCCACACCCTCTTACTTCCATTCCGACTGTGTATATTCCGCCCACATGTACACACACACACACACACACACACACACACACACACACACACACACACACACACACACACACACACACACACACACACACACACACACACACACACACACACACACACACACACACACACACATAAATCTAAATGTACACCCACGTAAGTAAAACCAACAAACAGAGCAACTCAGCGGTAATGCACATGAAATGGTAAATTTTGGTCTATCCCGAAGCGATACAACTGAGATTTTGGTGTGCTAGCAAGTGCGAGTAGTACAGCCATATGTGAGTGGCTACATCCAAGTGCTACTACAAGTCCTATGAAGTACAGTTTGCAGTCAGTAGTTTGTAGTCAGTAGTCAGTAGTCGGTATCTGTAGTCCATGGGGAACAAAGTTGTGAGCGATTTGTCTGGGTTAAGCCAAGCAATTTCCGTAGCATGGACGATTAAGATTACATTGGTCTCGGTTAGTGTTTATCCTTTAGTAAAGGTACCACTCAGGAACAGAAATGGAAACAGAGATGTAGGTAACTAAACGCGTGGGTGATGATTGCACGTGTGTTATGCAGGCGCATTGTCAGCGTGTGTAATTCTACGTTGGGAACAACGTTCTGTGTTACGGATTGGGGTTTTGAGCCTGCACCATACCCGTTAGAGAGGAGAGTACGATTACACCTATATGTATATAGAGAGCAAGAGGCAAGGGCTTGGAGTGATCAACGGGCTTACGATCCGTGAATCGGGGTGATGCTCTACTCTCGGTGCATTTCGAAATCCTCTGGTTAATCGGATTCCCGTGTGGTGGATGGTGGTGGATGGCTCTGCACAGTCGAATGTCAATCGTCGGATTTATCGTCCGAGGAAATTTAAACCGCGATGGGTGTATCACGATGATAATTATTATCTTTGTCAAAAATTTTAAATCAAAAATTCAGAGTGGAATTTATATTGCGTGCTGGGTTGTGAGTTATGGGAGGATTGGATTTAAGATTTCAGTCGATTGTTTGTCACCGAGAAACACCGATGAAATACAATCGTGGATTTAGATTGAAGAATAAGAAAGTGCTGTTCAACTGGATAAATATTCCTGATATTGACTGCTTAGTTGTAGTGAGTGAGCTTGAGATGGAATAAATAAAAGCTTTGTTTTGTGACTTGAGACGAGGATATTTTTTTTTTTAAGGATAACGTATGTTGCATTGAGATTATAGTTTATTTTTTTTTGGCGAAATAAATTTAGATTTTAGTAGATGATTTAATGTAAAACTAATTTAATTATTTTTGCATTCCCTACAAGGTTTTTAGACCAAAGAGTTGATTCGTAAATTATTAATAAGGGCACAAACAGTACTTCTGCCCTTTAGAAAAGCGTCGATAGGTACAACAAAAATATGCAATAAAACGAAATATTTAAAAACTCTGAAAGTTTACAACATAACTTGAGTTTAACTTTAGCTGTTGGATTATAGGAAAAGAGGACCGAAAGCTTTGACCACCGAAACGCGTAAATTCTCAGGGCATTGACCACTTGAATACCCATTCTTTACGCTTAACTTTATTAAGCCAAAAAATAAAATTCTATACAAGTTAGCTCGGAAATGCCGAGGCAAAGTATAAGTTTGAAGTCTATCCGTGGTTAGAAATCAGAGTCCAGGGTGTAGAGGGTGAGTCTCCATTATACTGCATGGCCGTTTCTCCATTTTCCAGGTCAAGAGGTTCTTACTCGCTCATTTTCGCTCCTTTACTTAGCTCGGTACTCTCTATGAGCACAGCCATACTCAACACGACTACTCGCTCCTGAGCTTCACAGAAAAGACTATATCCTACTGCAGACTACTACTAAACTAGACTACTGGGTTGGGTTTAAAACTATATTCTGGTCCGCATCTCCCGTAATCCTCTTTATTCGATCCTCTCTCTACTCGAGCCCAGGACTTGCGCATTTATTCTTATAATATTCATTCATATTTTTATGTCTTCAAGTCTGAGAAAGTTTTATCAATCGGAGGAAAGTCTTAATCCTCTATCCATAAAAAAATCTCAACCCTCTCAAATATCCGCTCAACCAGAGACTCAGTAATAAGCGAAGAAGCCCACCAGCTAAGCGACTCCGGCTGAGAAATGAATAAAAGTAGAGTAACATTGGAAGGAGGGAAAAAGAATAATAAAATAAAATAGAGCTCAACTAAGAACGGTTAATTTTTCACTACTTATTTTATAAAATAAAATAAAAGTAAAACCTGTTGATTACACAGATGTTAACCGCCCGCCGTTAAACGTTTAGCCTTGTTTGAGGTGGACAACCATTAGCATTGGCGTCTTAAATCCCGGAAAATTCCTTCCGCATTTTAATCTTAGTTTAGCTTTACTTAGAAGTTATCGGTGTTATGTGAAGTGACAGTGTATCGATCTTATCTTGGTACTTTTCTTTTAGCATGTCACCAACTAAAACTTTTCTGGTCTCTTCGCATCACCGGTGGCTGGCTACTCCTATCCTTGCTGTTTCTCAGATAGATAAGACACTCGACGGGTTATCCATACAGATGGACGACAACTCTGATAAATCGATTATCAATTGACCGTGTGGCAGCGTATAAAAAATGAAAACGAACTTGTCGATTTATTATACTTTGATTTTATTATTTAAACTGGTTTTTATTTATTTGTAAGTGGTGAGTAATATCAGTTCGGATAGTGATTTATTGCTGTTATACTTGATATTTTTGATTAAAAATTTAAACTAGAAGGAAAAATTTGTCGAGAATTTATTTTTGTAAAGTAGAAAAAGAAAAATAAGGATAAATTTTGATGTTTTCTTTAAACAAAGCTTTAATTAAATAATTTTTTTACAATCTTTGACCCTTAAAAATTCTTCAAATATTCTGTTTATTATTTTCAATAGAATTCCTCAAATTAATTCACTCGCATTTGATCAAATATTTACTAAATTGAAGTTAACAATTTACAAACCAGCTAGATTAAACAAATATTCGCTAAACCTTTGAAGAACCTTGTTGGAATTAACAACTATTAATTAATAATACTTGTCTCAAAAAATTACAACAAACATCTCGAAAAATAGCGTGCGAAACTTCGTCAAACATTTATCCCAAGAATCCCACAGCAAAGGCAAAAGCAAACAAGAAACTCCATCCATCAATAGAATAATTGTTAATAAGGATCACATTCTATCAGGTTGGTTTGCCAAGTAAAGCAAAGTGGAATACCAAATTAGATGGCGTATGCCGTGTGTAGTATAGTATATTAGCCGGTATCCTTGACACATCTCAAGGGAGAGATGTTAGCCAATTTGCCTGTTTCTCTTGAGTAAATTCTCCACACTATCATGCACATTGTCTCTTGGAAGCTGCACCCTTACCTAGACCTACAACCACCCACTTGAATATGTATTTATGCGCGTATTAATACAATATATAAACAAGCATTAATTAACACTAAACATTTCAAAATAACTGTTTCGTTTTCTGATAAGAATCTACTTGGAATTCATTTCTAGGATTAATATTTGATTACTCTTCAAGAGATTCGGTAATTATTTGAGTGGCTCTAGATCAAAGACAGCGTCTTCTTGATCCCACTTTAATTTCGTGATAGTGATAGCCAATTTCTAAAATAGCTCAAGCTGCAAATGGAGCATGTAATCTTGCTGCCGTACTTATCATCTGCTGATTGAAAAATAAAGTACCATCACATCCTTGATCCTTATCAGAGTTTCCAATCCGCGGAGTTTTCCATCAAGAGATTAGCAATTATCTGGCCAGCGGCAAATTGAAACTCTGTTTAATTTTTTATAGTGCTCTTAAAAGGTGAATTATGATTTAGGTATGAAGCGAATGCAAGTGCTGGATGTATAGAATGTAGAAGTAACAATTGTTATTGATTGTAGAGTAGTGAGTAACGTGTGTATGTCTGTATGTGGTTGGAGGGCTAGAGCTCCAGAGTGGTGATGCGAGTGCTCGGGAAGCTTTTTCCGGGTTTTGGACACAGTCATGTCAAATATTTTAGTCATCTGTGTAGAGCGTGGCACACAATACCACGCACTCGTTCTACCGTTGATAAATACGAACACAGATATGAGATATGAGTGTCTCCGCATATGTGTGCTGGTCTATTGCAATCGTTAACCGTCCTGTCACAGCACGGCCGCTGTGGTTTGTCATAGTTTCGCTGTTTGTATAATACTGAATTATGTTCCATTGGCTTTTAGCTATTGAAATACTGGTGCCTATCATCCTCATCCTCGTGATTATGATTATGATTATTTGCTTGCTACGGCGCTTGATACCATCCAGACCCGGACCCGGCCCGGCTTTGCTCTCTACGTCTGAAACTAATCCTTGATCCTCTACCGTGCATTGTTGTGTAACTAACTGAGCAAGGGCTTTATGCCGTCTATCTATCCTACATAAATATACACTGCTATGATGTACATTCAACTCAATCACTGTGATATAATAACCACAAACAATAACTTTTAATAGAAATAATGGTGACAGTAATAATAATAATAATAATTGCTGTTCCTCCGTTTCCGTGATAAATTAACATATAAGCGATTTATAGATCATTGCATAATATACAGTGGGTGTTCGTTTTTTATTCTGTACACTGATCTAAAAATCAGGTTGATTTTAAAACAAAAATTTTGAACCAAGCAGAAAAATTTTTGGATCAAGTTAAATTTATTTAATTTAAGAAAATTTTCTTACATGATTCAATTTTTAAGAAAGATTAGCAACCTTGCAGTCACTATGTGACTGCCGTGACTTGTAAACTATAAATAAATAAAATTTTGTTTTATTAAATAATGACTCTTGTTAGATTGCACTGGACTTTCTTAACTATTGACGTTTTTGATGATATAAGCTCATCCCGATGTTACACTCATCAAGAGCTTTCATTTGAATACCCACATGAATTTTTGATATATTTTTCATATATTCATATATATATAATATATATAAATATATGAAAAATTGATGTGGGTACTCAAATGAAAGGTCTTGATGAGTGTAACATCGGGATGAGCTTATATCTTTAAAAATGTCAATAGTTAACGAGATACAAGGTAATTTCTTAATTATGTATCTAGTGATAGAGCATTTTAGAATGCAGCTTAAATACTTATCAAACCAATTTTTTATTAGTTTGATACAAGAAAGAACCGAGGGTTAATTTTCGATCTGAATTTTTTAAATTAAAAATCAAAATTAGGCATTATTTTCATTACTGTTTTTATCTAAAGTTAAAAATCTATATGCTTACTATAAAAATTATTCTCGTACCGGAATGGGGTTAAAATAGGTGGTGGGAAAAAATATCGTGTATTATTCTCACGTTTTTTTTTCTTCCTCTTTTTGCACGTGCCAAGAAACGTCTAGCGTTATTTATTGTTACAGAGTGTTATCAGACAAACGAGTCCTTGAGTTAACTGACGAGTTAAAAATGAAAAAGCTTAACATATCTTCCGTTGTTGTATGTTTTTTATACTTTAAATATACTATAAATATTCAAACAAAACCTTTTTCTTTTTTTTCCAAATAAAGCACTAAATTTCAAATCAACAATTTTTTAACCGATTCTCGAGTTTTTTATCCAGAAAAAATTTTTTGGTCAAATTTTCGACAGTACGGAAGTAAAAATTAATTTTTAATATTTTTTTTTAACAATCCTGAAAATTTATCGGCAGACTTTGGGCACTCGAGGTTTTAGTTTATATCGCCGCAGGTATCCTGGTAGAGTAAATTTGGGCTTGAGAGTGCAATTATTGTTATTATCAACGAAAAACGTATAAAAAGTACCAGAACAAAATGTCATTATTTAAAATTTAGTTTAAAGTTTTATCTTGCGAAAAAAACATGATAGAAACATGAAACTGTGTGAGAAATAATGAAAACTCTCGTAACTCTTTACGTGACCTCTCGTACAAGCGATAACGAGTCACTCGGGAAATTGTCGAGTCACGAGGACACACGCTGCCGTTATATTTTTTCACGTATACATAAATTGTTTTATAAAATGATGACAGTGGGTGTATGCGAGTGTATTTATACGAACATACTTATCTTGACGTTAAAAGAGAAGGAGGAAGGAAGTAAGGGCATATTATCGATAGAATAAAACGCTCCGTATCGCTAAATAAGATTACATTCTGTATATTTAATACTCAATTATAATTTTAAATAGAGCTTTTATCAACATTATTATTATTTTATTTTTATTATTACCGCAGCATAATTTTCCCGGTGATAAATCCGGGCATTTATTGTCCCGAAATTGATATTAATAGAGGAGATAACGGGTGTACGCTCGAAAGAGGCATTTCATTTCTTGTTATGTTCCGCAGAGAAAATATAAATTCTTGGCGCGTCGATCTACTTCTTGTTGTACCATAGAATAAGAATAGAAGAAGTAAACCCTATATACTATTACTATTATATATATGGTTGGGACGTTACATCAACGTGTCGCCCAGGCAACGATAACTCCTGTTTTCTCTTACCCGCACGTCTGTCCAGATAACACTGAATCTGTCTCGTCTCTTCTCTTGTCTGTTGTTGCCAAGATTCGATCGTACTTGCTGAGATACAACTCGCCCTCTATTTAATGATCGAGACTCCAGTAGCTCGATTAGTTATATTTAGTGTCCTTTATTTTTCCTTTAAACTTAAATCTGTTCTTGTAAAAAAAAACTAAATGGTTTTTATTTTTAAAATTAATTTTTTTTTCAAATTCATTGTTGTAACAGAATATTTATAAATTCCAATAGAGAAGAATTGAACTAAAAGAGATTAAATTTTTTGACCCAGAGAGTTCAGTGATTCTTTGAATATTTCCGATGTCGAATGCTATTTAAGAAGTGTGAAAAACCGGAACGCCGTTAGTTTTTTCAATAGAATAGCTGATGAATTTCATTTTGACCTTTCCAACATTCCATAGAACAAAAACTAATGAATATCACCTATGGCTTTTGAAAATAAAAAACATACGATTTTTACCTCTCTATTGTCTCAGTTTAAAAAAAAAATCTGTGTAAAAAAATAAAACTATACAATGAATGAAGTGACTGCCGGTGCTTGATAAATAAATAAAATTTTAATAACACGGTAGATTTTAAAATTTAAATTGCAAATATGTTGGTAATTAATAATAGAGTTTCTTTTGTATTTTAAAATAATTATCTTTTTTATACAAGAAAATTTACATAATACTGTTGATAAAAGGAACTGGGAGGACGGATAGCATCGATTGAAATATCGACGGCTTTAATCCGTGAGTACAAAAAACAAATAATTGTGCTTTATTTTTTTCAGTTTCAATTAAATATTTAAAATTGAAAATTAAATTTCTTAAACTTCCGTTGAGAGTTTTAATTAATTAGGGTAATATCGGATTTGTGTTCTTAATTATTAATTTAGTTGCCGAGTTGGTTAAATACTCCTATAAATATTAAGTTGACTAAATATTAGTAAAGTGCAAAAGGAGGGAGAATTTAAAGCTGAGAAAGTTTTCATTTTAAAATAGAGTAACCATCCATAAAGTTGCATTACGCGTTGGACAAAGGAGACTTTTGTAAAGTTTTATAATAATAATGTGTTGGTAAGACGTGGCCACGTGCATAACGGGAAATAAAGTAGAGATGAAAAAAAAAAACTCTGTTAGGAAAGAATAAAAGTACAAGGAATAAAAAAAAAAAATAAAGAAGAAAGAAGTATATATAAAAATGTGATTCGTTTTACACAAGACAAAACGGGGTTAAGAAAAATACCAAGTGCAAGTTTGTAGGTACTCGTAACGAGTTTTCAGATGTAATGTTTCTGTAATGCTGATTCTTTTAAAAAATTAACCTCAAAGGCTCGCTTTGTAAAATATATTGTATCAGGTTGATAATTTATCTGAAGGCAAGATAAATAGAATTGCTGAACAAATAAGTTTTAAGTGAGATGAAAAATTTTAAGTTTATAAAAACAAGAACGATAATTCCAAATGAAGATAATTAAAGAGAAAAGAATAATGCGGAAAATTTAGTATTATAATGTGGATTTATGGGTTTAAATTAGCTGCGTAATTTTTCTTAACGAGATTTTTAATTAATTATACTAAAAAAAAATTATTTGATTTGAGGAAAAAATTTTTACCAATTCAACAAAGCACTTTATTTTTTCCAAACAAAATTTCTGCTAAGTCAAGTAATTTTTTCTTTTCATTAATAATAAATATTAATGGATTTAAATTAACTGCTTTTGTTTCTTGAACTAGATTTTGAATGAATTATTAGAATAAGCTTCAACATTGTATCGCTTTAATTCCTGTTTAAGCTTTAAGTTCTTCGTTTTCCGGAGTAACATTAAATATCTTAAACTTTTGAGTGTTAATTATTTACGAGGATTTTAACAATAACGTTCTAAGAAGATTTACCTCATTTTTTAATTTTTACCTTTCAAAAGTTAATCTCTCTTTAATAACTAGCCTCGGAAAACGTGATGTTATCCAACACTTACATTGAATTGGATAATTTATATCAAATCAATAAAAGTTACTTAACTAAGATTTAAAAAAGTAAAAACTAAAGTGTATAAGTTTCTCCGATATTAATGATGAGAATAATAAAATGAATGTTGCAGTAATTATTGAAGACTCATAGCAGTGATTAAGTTTGATTTTCAAGCTTGACATGATTTCTCATTAAGAGACTTCCGTAATATTGACGTTAGAGAAATTGGTCCGTTGCGATAATTATTGTATCGGCTCTCAAGGATTGGATGGTTGCGTTATTAGTTTCCCGGTCGACAGTTGCCCTCCCCTAGTTTACAACAACGGAAGCTCACCACGACGTCAATACAAGAATAAGAGCTACCACATACCACCCCTTAGTCACCAGTCACGATCAGTGATAACAATAACAATAATAATATTAATAAAATTGACAGTAACGACTGAAAGTAAACTAAACTTTTAAATAAGTTATTCAAATAACTAGTAACGAGTAGTATTTATCCGAGGGCTTTCTTACGGCTGTGGCGGATTAATTAAACTTATAATAACTATTATCTGTCTCGGCAAAGCAACTAGCTACCAGCTACTGGCATGGAGTCAAGTTTTGTCGCGTTGCATCGTTAAGCTCTCGAGTTGTCTGGAATTTTAATAGCGAACCGACAACAAAGTTACGAACAAACGAATATAGAGCGACCTATCTCTCTATCCGTCTCTTTATTCATTCATTCGAGAAGGCATCATACCCCCGAGAATTATAACGCCAGAGGGCGTCGAAACCATCCGTATATATATGTTGTGCTCGCTCACTCAATATAGATCATAATTTAACCAATTGATCACTCTCATTACCGTCACAAAGCCCCTACACTTTTTTCCCCTTTTTTTGTTATTATTTTTTTTATTCCAACTGGCCTTTGGCATTGAATTATCCACTGAATGGATTCTCTGTTCCCAAATAAAATTCTCCTGTGCCAATTACCGAAAAATACAACGAGCTTCGCTTTGAAGTTCAACCGTTTTATTGCTCTGGGCCTCCAATCCCACGGCTGTTGATCATTTTTCAAGGGTGCGAGTCGATGCTTACATAGTTTGAATCGGTAAGAGGTAAACTGAAGAATATTAATATATTCGTATTTTTTTGAGCAGACATTGAAAAAAAATTATTTTCATTCGAGAAAAAAAAATAAAAAAATTATTTTAGAAAAAATTTCTAATCAAGTAAAATTTACTTGAACCAAGAAAAATTTCTTAGTTTCTTAAAAATTTTTTACATTTTTTTTTTAACAAAAAAAAGTTTAGTTGAATGAAAAAAATTTTTTTTTAATTTTTAAGTTCTTTTATAGTTTTAATCGGTAAGAGGTAAACTGAAGAATATATTCTTTTTTTTTTCTGAGCAGACGTTGAAAAAAAAAATTAATTTTATTTGAGAAAAAAAACTAAAAAAATTATTTTAAAAAAAATTTTGAATCAAGTAAAATTTACTTGAACCAAGAAAAATTTCTTAGTTTCTTAAAAATTATTTACATTTTTTTTTTCACATCAAAAGTTTATTCAAACAAAAAAATTTTTTTGAAATTTCTAAATTCCTTTAGAGCAAGAAGAAATTTTACTTTATCAAAGGGAATTTTTATTTCTCTTTTAATTAAGTATCAAGTATTTCTTTAAGTTAAGAAAATTAGTTTTCCAATGAAGAATTTTTTTGTTTTGGCACTTTGAAGGATGAATGGATAATCTACCTTCAAATGAGCAAATTCTCCAAGATTCTATTGAAAAAACTTCAGTAAACTTATGTTGAACCTTCCAACAAGTATTTCGTATGGAAAAAAAGTTTTAAAAGATGTTCCACAATATTCACTGTATGCAAAGACCAGAATGGTTGGGAACAATTTATATTTATAAATGCTGAATGGCTGTTATATGCATACTTCGAATAATGTTTTTGTACCCAAGTATAAAAATATATGTATGAGCAATACACCGTTTTTCTGTTCGCTCTAAAAGAATTCACTTTATATTATAGTACAATGAAGTTATTAGAAATATTTATTTAATATCTTCTGTAATGTCTTTTATGCCTTCGGATATTTTGTTTATGTCAGGATATTAAAAATAAGTTTCGTACGAGACTACAGTTGTTTCAAGCATTCACAATATTTTTTTTTTAATATCTAAAAATTTACAATTTCAAAATTTTCGATGATAAAGAAAAATAAATTAAAAGTGTCCATATAAAGAAAACGAATGAATGGTATAAAATTTAATTAGTCTTTCGAAATTGAGTAGTTTCATAGTCCCGTTGGACTTTAGACATTACTTTTTGTATTTACTAGCTCCTGGTACCTCTTTTACGATCTTATTATATCTATTCTAGTGATTGCGCGTTAAAATGAAGTTTAGATCTGCCCTATTATCGCTGGTTTATATGCTTTTTAGTTAATTTGACGATTTCCGAGAAAGTATTCCAGTACGTCCTTCATTTTTTATGTCAGAGATAATTAAATAATAAAAGAGGAGCTCTTATCAAAACAGTAAATTTTAATATTTTAAATAATTAATTTAATAAAAAAAAATTAAAAATTACAGATCAAAAAATTATTTAAAAATTTTTTGGACTGATTTAAAAAATTAAAATAAATTTAAACATCTCAATGTTTCTAATTAAGGATAAAATTTTAATATTTTAATGTAAAATAATGGCCTTCTTTATTGTAGTATTTATTAACCAAAGAATTATTCAAAAATTAATCCAAGTCGGAGATCTCTGTCTTTATCCGCGTTTATAAGAAATATTAAAAAAGTTAAAAATTCCAGCGCAGTGGGAAATTATAACTTGGTAAGGTAATTTAAATTGATGAGTACGAACTTTTTATTTATAAAAGGTCAAAAAATGTTACTACGGTTATAAAAATTTGATGACTTGACTTACCAATTTTAATTGGAGTCGGATCGGTGTGGGCGATCGATACAAGCGCCATAAAAATGAGTCCGATAGAGCAGCCCATAATTGACGTGCTCTGAGTCTGCAATAAAGAAATTAAATAAAAAATAAAAAAATTCATTATATATTTCAAATGTAACAGGAGCACTCAGCATTTTTAATAATTATTTATATTTCATATCTCTGAAATTTTTTGATACATTTTTATCATCTCTCCGATTTTATTTTTTAGTAACAATTGTAATAACATGCCCACTCAACTAGTGATTAATAAATTCAATTAGCAAACCGCTTTTAAAGCTATAAATTTTTAGTTTTTTTTTTGTTCGACGCACCACGGAGTGATTTTTATTAACGCTTTGATATTTCATTTTCTAGCAACAATCCTAGCCAATTAAAGTAAACTAAATTTCGTTGATCGGATCGATTTTTTTTTTTTCAATTATCACTACACATATTTTGGTTCTAACAAGTTAATAAATGTTCGCTCAAGTGTTAATTCATCAACGATCAATTTTACCTCTGGTAAATATCCGTCCGCGTTTTTTGTTTCATGCTTTTGAGCTCTCGTTTGTTCAGCTGTGTGCAAAAAATATTTATGATCGGAATGACTCTTCCGGGATAAAAACGGGTTAGGAAAAAAGCGGAAAAGTTCTGCGCAGAGCCTGGGGGTCAAATAAAAAAATACTTCGTATTAAATAAAAACTAGAGCGTACGCGTTATTATTGTGTAGTTTTTGTATGGATTCTAACACAATTAAAAATTATTTTTAAGATTTAGAAAATTAGCAAAATTTATTATATATCTTATATATTTCACAAATATGAGAAATATCATATATACAAAATATATGGAAAAAATCGTGTGGGTACTCAAATGGAATGTCTCGATGAGCGTAACATCAGGATGAGCTTATATCTTAAAAAATGTCAATAATAAAGAAATGACAGAGTATTTTGTCTACTAATGATATTTTTAACGATATAAGCTCATCCTAGAGTTACACTTATCGAGACCTTTCATTTGAATACCCACAAGAAATTTTTATATATATTTTATATATATATATATGGTATTTGTGAAATATATAAATATATAAAATATATGAAAAATTGATGTGTGTACTCAAATGAAAGGTCTTGATGAGCGTAACATCAGGATGAGCTTATATCATCATCAGGGGAATATAGCATCACCTGACGTAAAGTTTATATCACTTTTTTTTCCGTGTACTAATGATATTTTTAACGATAAATGCTCATCCTAGAGTATATATATATATACCCATATATGTTATTAATTTATAAACTCTTTCATCAGAAAGGTCAAATATTCCTCAAAACATTTTCCAACATCCAAATTACCAAATGCACCCACCAAATTCTTATCAAATTCCCTCGAAACGAATGCACCAGTAGCCTAGAAATTCTACTTAATCAATTTTATGTTCTTAAAACATCAAAAAAGCGAAATGAATTTTCATAGGCCGCACACACTACAAGAGTAGGGAGCATTATAGACGTTGAGCTATTCAGGTTCGAGTACTCATACAATGTCACCGGTGACACAGTGGATGTTTTGTTGACAATATGATAGGCGATTTGTGTGCATTCCACTTGTCTGCCACGAATACAACTTGCCTGTCTCACTTGTTGCGGATTATCTGGTGTACATGACTTCTCTGCTCCTTTGTGCGCGTTTCAATGTTTCTTCGTGATAGTGATAGTGTACGCTGAAGCACACCATTATCCGTGTACACATGCTCCTGCGCCTACGTGTCTGTACCAGCTCACGTAAAACAGCTACCATATACGCTGCAGAACAGGTACAGCTATAGGACTCCATCAGTAAACAGCGGACAGAATGCAATTGGAGAAAGTGAGTGAACTGAGATGGTGAGTGCTCACAATGAGAAGCTTGACAAAAGGTGCAACAGAAAGGAATCTAACACCAAGATAAAGCGCTCTGTCTCCATTTAAATTCACCTGGGATTTGTCCTTCGCTTTTACATATATATTTATACCTTAGTTTCCCGGCGAGTTAATTGCACCGGGATAAAGCTCCGTTAAAAAGTCTTCGGCGAAGAACCACCCCCAGAAATGGAGCCAGAAGAAGGTAGAACTTTTATTTAATTTGTTCAAAAATTAATGCAATAAAATATTAAGTTAAATAAATAGAAAGAAATGGAAATAAAGAAAGAAGGACAAGTTTAATTTCACAGCTCTTATTCCAGGTTTTGCTATTGAAATTCTTGCCCGTGTGAGTCACCCTTTCAAAAAGATAGTCTTGAATGAATCTCGCGATTCAACGGCACTCTTCCGCATACACAGTCTCTTTTACTCTCCTAGGAGGTTTATTTTCTCTTACTCTTACTCTGGGTGTCGTCGAGCTTTATACTGTATGTAATGTACGCGTGTAGTGGATAGGAGGAGTTTTTGCTTTACTTTTTAGATTTTCACCAGCCAACGAAAACTTGAATGCCTCAGCTAAGTTTTCTTTAGCTGCTGGTAGCTTCTCGTCCTATTTTTTGTTATTCTTTTTCTTTTCTCATTTTCCTTATTCTTCGTCATCTTCTATATCTTAGGGGCTTATATATACACACTGCACATTGCAGACTGCGCTCTGCTAACGATCACCCTACTAAATTCCCACGAGAGCCTTCACTGTGTGAGTACAAGTCTTTTATACCCAAAGCTGCTCAAGAAAAATTCAATACTGATTTTTACATGTATATTTATATTTTTTATTTATGTTTGTTGATTTTTTTTCCTCGGTATGAAAATTTACCTTCACATTTACAGTCATGAATTGCCCAGGCTCGGTTCAGCTTTACAAATTATTTTTTTACCTCATTATAAAGATTTGTAAGTGTAAATATTGTTTGCTCTTTTGAGATTTTGATTTTTTTTTCATCAGAAAGTCAATAGGCTAATATATACATAAATAATAATAATATTTTTCTCTTCATTGAAATTTTTTTGAATTGTGGTCATTTTTATTGTGATGATGTTGAGCACTATTCAATAAGACACCGTATCTCCAAAAGTTCTGAAGATAGTCCCCATAGTATAAAAACATTTTTTGTCGGAAATTTTGTAAATAATTTTTAATTCTTATGACTTTTTCCAAAAATCAATATTTTTTAGGGGTTATGACCATTTTTAGAGTAACTAAATAACACTTTGGAATTTAATTAAAAATTTTTTTTAAAAATAATAATAAATTAATTTATAATGAAGGCTTAAAAGTTAAAGAAGCTCTTAACCTTAATATAAATTCTTATCAGACAAAGACAGTGAATCTTTTCTCATCTTGTTGGACAATATATATTTTTTTTTTTACGTATTTAATGTTTTTATAAGATGATAACAATGATAATAAATGAAGCTTTGAAACGAAAGCAGGGTATTATTTATCGAAGAGCCCATAAGCAGGGAGAAAAGGCCAGCTGGCTCCGTCAGTCGAGAAATGGAAGCGGTCGCCAACCTCCTTTAAAATCTGTGTCAACTGTCGTTAGAAACTGAGAAAAGCATCACCAGACTAAAGCAACGATACGTATTTATAATTATAATCATAATCATATTTCCTAGATAATGATCATGATCATCATTAAAATACTTAATCATAAAAATTTTCGGATTTTTTTATGTATGAAAAAAATTAAAACAAGTTTTTAATTTTCAGGAAAAAAAAATTTTATAACTAAAAATAATTATCCGACTACTTGTAAGTTATTTTTTACAAATTATTCAAAGTGTAACAAAAAATTCAAAAGATTCTAGTGCAAAACCTACTACTCCAATTTACTTATAAATAATTACTCGGATTGTTTCTTCCATTTTAATTCTGCGGTGGTCCCTTCTACTCCCAGCAGCGTATAAAAAACAACGTGTTTGTACTATTACTGCAGTTAGCTCGCAGCAAGTGGAAAGTCAAATTTTGAACATGCCCTTGGGTAATTCACATTGCTAAACACACTGCTTTCGTAAAGTATCCGTACAAATACAAATTCAAATTCAAATATACATACTCGGACTCACACTCATGCATACATGCAACGTATACTTGCAACAAAACCAGCAGCAGCAGCGGTAAGAGAGCTTTATGCTTGAGCGTTGAATGTGCGAGCTTAATGTTCCCCAATTACACCAGCGACAACCTGGAGCTTAAAATATTGCGACACCCAAGTTACAATTAGTGCACTTTTACGGTAGTGTGAGAACCACCAAGTTCTTCCAGCACTTTATCTAGTTATTCATATTGGTCAGACTCTCGGAGTTTATAAATTTCCGCTCCTCTTGCTATACTGTTTGCCTCTTACCACTTCGCTTCGTTTTTGGTCTTCACTATTTCTCTGTTTCGGAACAGAGCCACTCATTCATCTCCAAACACATTAATAATTCGCTCGTTAATTCACTAGCTCTTGTTATACTTTTGTTAGCAAGCTAAATTTAAATTCTCACTCTCTAAAACTGAATTAGTGAAAATTCGTCAAATAAGTGAATATTCACTTATTCATGTTTAGAGAGCAAAGTCCGCGTCCAAAAACACCGATTCAATAATTTTTTTGTTCATTTTTTAATCCTCAATCGTTTCAGTACGCGGAGAAAAAAAATGGTAATATTTATTTATTATGCTCCATATGTTGATGATAAAATTAACTTGTACCAAGAAAAATTTTTCAGTTAAAAAATGCAAATTAATATTATGAAAATTGCAATGAAAAAAATTTTTGATGTATTTTTAAAAATTTTTTAAATGTTGTTGAATTTTTAATGAAGTAATTTACCAAAAACTGTTTATTTAATTTAATTTATTTTGATTTAGTTATAAAGAGCTTATACTTTCCCAAGCTGTAATTGCTTTTATGAAAATACATAATTAGCTTTTTAGCAAACTATAAATTTTTTATAAAAATATAAACTAACATTTTGATTTAATAATTTTATAATTATTTTTTTTTTAATTTGTTTATTGCTTGATTTAATTTATGTACATAATAAATTATTTATGTATGTAATAGCTTAGTATCGAATTATAAATATATAGAACATTATGAATTAAACTACGTAAGTCGAAATTGAAAATTAGGGAAATTACTCTTTAGAGTCTCTCTTCACTGAAAAACCCTCAATACCATCTCATAAAACTATTCTCTTCTCTCCGTGGTAGTTGCTACAATTCTAACTCATACTTCAGTTCTCAAAGTTATGTACCTCAAAGCTTTTAGATAAGAGATTGAAAACGTGATGTGATAGTGATACTGTACTTTGTAAAAAGCAACCTAAAACATAATATAATTGGCCTTTTGATCGTTCACATTCCGAGAGGTACCTTGTGAACAACTACGTACACAACTTGATATTATATTATATATTATATATTTCTTGCAAACATGCTATTGTGTACACACATCAGTCAGTGTACACACGGTTATATTTTTTAATTAAATTACTCGAGTTGTTTTTTGGTGTAACTCATGTTTGCGCATTTTAATAAAATAAAATAATATTTCTGCGGGAAATTCTTTTTTTAGAGAATTACTAATTTTAGGTCGGAAAAAAAAAAAACAATAAGAAAAAAATTTATTTTAGTCACTTTATTAATTAATTTACAACTAATGAATTACTTTGTTTATTATGAGCAGTCTGTTAATTAATATAATTTTTTATGTAACACTCGGAGAATTTTTAAATTTGTATTGAAATTTGATGTCATTGTATTTGGGTTAATTAATTAATTTTTTTAATTAAAAGTAAGCTAAATATTTACTGATGTCTTTTATTTTTATCTTGAAAAATTTACTCCACTGATGAAAAAATTTGATAAAAGAGAAAAATTTTCGAGTCAATAAAATTTTCTCAATTAAAAAATTTTCAACAAAAAAATTTGTGTTCTGCACAAAAAAATGTGTCAGTTGAAACGTGTATGTTGTGTCGGTTTGTTTACAAAGTGTATTTTTAACACCAACGCGTATCCAATCAACCCAAAAATGTAAATTTAACTCACACTTAATTCAAACTTTACACTCCAAAAGATTAAAAATTTTTCACATGTGTCAATTAAATAAAGTCAAAAATTTTTATCAAGTACCCACAAAACGTTCCAGCACTTATTTCGCCAAAAAAAAAACTATTTCAATCACTTAATAATAAATTGATAAAAGCACGAGTGGATAAATATTTGATCTCTATAAACTCGAAGCATAAAAAAGTAATTGAAAGGGTAAATAATAAAGAAAAAAAAAAAGAATGAATGAAATGTTGATGTTTTATAGTTCACCGGAATTAATAGTGGATAAAGTGGAGCTGAATAAATAATAAATGTAACTCACGTATTGTAAGAGCACGACTTTGACCCTGTAGTCAACAAAGTTAAGTTGATACCGAGTGGTTGTTGTTTAAGTTAACTTTTATTGTTTTTCTTTTATTATTCCAGCAACTTTATTTAGACTGACTCTTTATTTTACTTTTATGCATTATACATAGATACAGAAAATAAAAATTAAGTAAAGCGGAGAAAAGAAGAGGAAAGACGACCCGAGCACTGGCTCCCGGCTCTTAAAACATTCTCTTACGGACGACTAAACAGACTGATCTAAATTTGGCTACGCGAGCTTAAATATTCACCCGTACAACTCTGCAGAGTAGTATTCATTATTTCGTAACCTCTCTCTTTTTAAATATATATAATATATTTGTACATTAAAGGCAGATGCCGATAATTTTTTTTAATCTTCTCACGATCGTCTATCGCTTGATAGGGACTTCAGAATCATCGTTATCTCCGGTAAATTGAATTTAGACGGATAATAAGCGAGTTTTGAGCACTTAGATTGGATACTCTGGATGCTGACCGGTAATACCTTACATTTGCTGCAATTGTCGAATTATTGTGGTGGTAAGCTAAGATATTAATTGGGTATTATACTTACCGAACCGGTTCCTCGGAAATACCAATCGTTTAAGGGATAATATCGTGTAAAGCTTATTACTATTATATTATTATCTTTATTAATAAGATAAGCCATTGTATATTAGCAAATTTATTATAAAAAATTGCTTGATTGAATTTATATTATTTAACTAGAAATTTAATCAGTGGAATAGTATCGAAAAGTTTATTTATTTATTTTTCACTTTTACTGGTTTATTTATTTTATGATTACTCTGGGATTGCTGTTTTAGAGTTTATTAAACTCAGTATAAATAACAATTATTGTTTCTTTTATAAATAAATCATAAATGAATAAAATATAAAATTACAGTTTAAACTCTATGTAGCGAAACATTATAGAAAATTTTTATCAAATTGAAAGGGTAAAAATAAACAATAATTTTATAAATAAATTTATTTTTTTCACTATACCGTAAATTTTAAATTATTTTAGGAAAATTAAAAATTTTTTAAGCTATCCAATTTGGCGTTAATTGCTACAAAAATAAAAAAATATATTTCAAAGATTAAAATAAGCTAGAAAATATTCATACTTTTCATTAAAATAGTAAAAATAATATCCATATCTCATATAATTCCAGAATTGCTTTTCCTTTAAAAAAAAAAAAAGTAGACCCCTTGAAAATAACTCATTATGAAAACAAAATCTCACATAGTTGAGTCTTTTTACTGCGATAACTTGAAAGAAGAAAATGACATTTATATTTATATTTAGATTTAATTTGAATACTTTGCTCAGTAGGTACTGTACAGTACACCAAGAAGTATGTTTACGATAAAGTAAAGTATTATATAAAAGAGCGTTTTTCCCTTTTTCATAAATGTTATTTTCCTTTTTTTAAATTCATTTCCACAAAAGAAGTTTTCATTAGTCTCGGTGGCACTCTCACGCGGCACATTGAAAGGCAACACACATATACACACATAGATTGTGGTATGAAATCTCTTGCTTTTTAAATCTTTACGTAGTTAGCCGGGAAGTTTTCTCGCGTGAATGCTCCCTAGAAAAACCGAGTCCCGGGTGGGTGGCTGGGTTTGGTTAAGATAGCGATTTTGGTGCACCGGCAGAACAGAGAACAGAGAACTGAAAACGAAGAATACCGTATTATATGGAATAATACCGTAGTTGTAGTTATAGTTATAGTTACATAAATATATACATATATACCATAAATGCAGGTGCAGTGAAGCCAAAGATATAACGTTTTTGCTCCCTAAGCTCCCTTTTGAATTATCTTCCCTCTCGTAGCCCACAGAGCCCGGTTTTTCTTTTCCCTATTTTTAATTCAAACCCGTCGAGTTATTCCGAGATCAAATTTGTTTTCAATGCACTTCTACCCTTTCTCTCTTTTATTTATTTTTATTCCATCTAATATAGAATCAAATCAAATCAATTGCACATTAATAATTATAAATTACAATTCTATTTATTTTAATTAATGAGCAATAATTACTATAATAAACAAAATGTTACCTTCTAATAAAACACTCTAATTTTTTACCTATCCAGCATTAAGCAGACACGTAATGTATCTAGAAGCAACATATTAAATGTATATTTGTGAACTATTTGAGCAGCCGACTCTGTAATTAAAAATCCGATATCATACCATCATGACTATGTAATGACTTTAAACGCGCCCTCAAACACGCTCACCAGTTGAGGATGTCGCACCTAATTTAATCCGTAATTTAAACTGATTATGATTACACTTTAATTATTCAATGCATGGGTATCCACATTTGGTGATAGTTTTATCTATTAACTAATAATTATAAGTAATGAGCTAAAGAGTGCTTTCAAAAAATAAGTTTTTATTTTTTTTTTTCAATTTTTTAAATATTTTCAATGTTTACATTATTTATTTTATAATTTTCGATAAAACAAATTGATTTAACAAAAAAATTTGTTTTTTAATAGTAAAAATTAGTATATTACGACCCAAGGCCAGAAAGTTGGATTTCCTGGCGTATATGTGATATGATGGCCGAGGCGTAGCCGAGTGGGTTGTATACTATTTTTCTTGCTCTCCAGCCGAAAGTACGCAACCCCGGGGAAGGGGTTTTGCCGGGGGTGAGGGGGCGCCGTCCGACTTTTGTAAAGCCGAGGCGAAGCCGAGGTTTTACTGGTCGGGGCGGGCATAATAAAAAAGTAAAAATTAATAAATAAAAAAAAAAAAGTTATTTTAAAGTTTACTAACAAACGCTCTGATTAAGAGAGGTAACATGCACAGAACTTGTCACAAATATTTAAACTCGATTTAATAACAGAATTAATTTTTTTAAGTTGATTAAAAATTAGTTTTTAATTAGACGGCTAAGAAAGATTGAAATTTAATTATTAGAAGCTTGTAGAGTACATGGATTGTTTTATAAACAAATCGCTTTACTATAGCTGTCGAAATATAAAAGAAAGCAAATAAAATCTACAAAACTTTTATATTTTATTTTCTAAAATTTTTATATAAATTATTTGTGCAGTATTATATTATTAAATAGTTCATTAAAAATAATCTAGTAAGAAATTATTTTTATTTATTTGACACTTTTTGGTTAGTTTATGTGTTGACATGTTGCATACAGACGATGTTGTGACTGTTATATACAGTCGAAACTTGCTGTATAGGCTGGTCGCACCACGAAAGTACGAAAGAAAGCGAGGCTCTGCCTTCTTTTTTTCTGCCCTCCGGCCGGAAAGTGGCAACTTTCTGGCCGCTGCGCTAAACAAAGTTGCCACATTCCGGCTACGTCGAGCAGAAAAATAGTATACACACCTTGGCCAGTAAAAAGTAAAGCCTCAGATCACATGTTTGTCACATGTTTGTCAATTACATGTGATCTGAGACTTTTCTTATTTTACTGGCCTAGGTATATAATATACTATTTGCTCATCACTGTCTATGGTTTAGTGATATTAATATGCCGGATAGAAACTGAGGAACGAAATAAAATGTGTACTTATGCAGGTTGAAAGAGACATTAAGTATGCATACGTTCATATCCTTGGTGACTGAAGGGCGGCGGGTGGTGGGTCGCGGGGCGTAAAGCGGTTCAAAGTTGATAATATTCCTTCCTTTTCTGTTGAGCTATGCACACAAAAATCCTATTTGGGGGATATTAAATGTATTTTTAAATGCAGAAATATGATAACAAGATATTATCTATGTAATTTCAAGACGAAGTGGTACAAAACCGCCGCTGGTGACTTGACTCTGCGCTGGTTAAATTATGTGTGTGTGTGTGTGTGAGAGTCACTGTTCATTTATATTACTCAACAGTCGGTAGTAGTAAATACTGCTACTAAGCAGTAGTGGTGGTCGTTCACCGAAGGAATGAGCAGGAGCAGAGCCAGTGGAAAGGAAACCGAGTTCGGGTACCAAGTAGTAGAGGTAAGCAGTACTGCCGCTACTCCACTCACTAGATTCCACTTGACGTCGTTGAAAACGCTCCAGGCTGGACTTGGGAATTTCACAATTTAACCCTCGTCTACTTTATCAGTTATTTAATTAGAGAACACGAGTAGTATAATATTTACAGTATATTATTATGTATGATGTATATAGTGGTCTACTATTTAGTTGAATATACTGTGTGTAATAGTAATGAGTAATGAGGAGTTATGTTTGGATTTTAAATTACTCTTTCCGGGTAATCATAATATTTAAATGATCTTGTTAGTCATTTTTTTTATTAATTAATTATCAAATAATTTTTAACAGTGTATGGTAAATTTATCAAAAATTTGTATTGAAAGGTACTGACAAAAAAAAATTACTTGACTCAAGAGAAAAAATTTTGAACCAAAAAACTGATATTCTAAATAATATCATCTAGAATTAAAATAAAAATTTAATTAAAGTTTTTCTGCTCGATTTAAGACAGTAAAATTTTAAAAAATGATATTTTTATGTTAATTATTATTCAAGTAAATTATTTTTTAAATATTAGCCTTTATCATAAAAAAAATTAAATAAAAAATTTTTTAACAATCAGATTTGATTTTACTAAATATTTTTTTTTGTAATAAATAATATATTAAAAAAAATTTACTCAAACCACGAAATATCTTTTAGTTTAAAAGCATTTCAACGTGGCTAAAATTCTTTAAATATTTTTATTTTTCTAGCGAATCAAGAGAATTTTTCTATCAGTCTAGTATTACTTTGTGAAGAATCGATTTAATACCTAAAAATATATGATTGCCGCGAAAGCGATATCCATTTTCTTAGAGAAACAACAAAAATTCTCATTACTCTCAAATGGTAGACGTTCACTTGTGTATTTTTGACCTTTTTGCCGGTGTGTGTTCAAAAAAAAGGCACAAACACAAAGAGTTAGAAGCTGGAAGCTGTTTGGCTCAGAAGCCAGAAGCTGGATCGTGCTACACTATTTTGTGGCGTTCTTGATTGCATTCCATTTCACGAGACTGCATCATCCTTTTTATTTCGTAATTCGTATTTTCCTCAACAAGAAAGAGTAAACAATATTACCGTTAATCCGAGCTGATCACAGAAGATTCCGGGAATATTGCTTACCAATAATAAAAAAAATAGAAAAAAATAATAACAATAATGGAATTCTTTATTAAAAGTTGAATAATTATTATTATTAATATTATGATTGAGGGAGTATCTCAAAGTGGAATTCCGGCAAAGGGTTTGTTAGTTATCGCAGTCAGCAGACAGGTAAATCTTGAGTTGAGTCTTCAAACATCCCAATCATTCCGAGGTATAGAATGAACTCTCGACCGAAATCCCCGGGCATGCTATTAACTCAACTGTGTTTACAGGGGTCTATTTTTCCTTTACGCTCCAACAGTTAAATTCATAACATTTTTTATTGTTTTCAGACCATTGCCTTTTTTTTATATTATCAATTTTCTGTTTGTGTTATATTGGAGTGAGCGGAAGATTCCTCGACCCAATCACACTACAGGAAATTGGATATGCATAAAAGTTTCTAGCCGTCAAATTTTAGTTTTGAAGAAACTTTAACCAGAAAAGTCGTGTTGTTATTATTATTACTGGACATCAGTGTGCTTTGGAATTTTTTACGCTACAATTAATTCGAATATCTTAACTACTATACATATTTGTAATCTAAAAAACAAATTATCCATAAGTCTTGGAGTTAATTATTTTTTTTAAAGATATTTTGTCTATAAAAAATTGAGAAAAAATTTTGATTTTTAATGTAAAAACAAAATAAAATATCAGAGGTGCAGGTGGATAATGGAAGTAATAAGGGTTAAGCGTACTTACTTAAATAATTAAGCTACACTTAATATATTGTGTTTACACTTGAACTCAATAATCATGTTAGTGAAGAAATAATTGATCCTTAATACTGAAGAAGCTTAAATTCAAGTTCAAACTATTTAATTATGGAATTAAAGTAAACTAAGTAGATTGCATTGTGAAAATTACAGAAATTAATTTGTCAAAATAAAATATTCGGAAAAAATGTTATATAATTTTATAAATGTTTACATAAAATTATGAGATGTGACGAGAAAAAGTTTAAGTAAATTTTACTCAACGACTTCCCAAAAAGATAAAAATTTTTACTGCAAAGAAATCAAAAGTCGACAATTTATTGAATTTTAAAAAAAATTTCCACGATCTTGGCATGAAATTCTCAATAAAGTTTTTCCAATATCAATGAATACAAAATAAAATCCATAAAAACAAATATTAATAGGATCATTAAAACAACAAGTGTGCAAGGTAAATATACTATCGACAATAGCCATCACCGAAGGTTACAGTTAATTTAATCGAGCGAGCAATATCACTTTTCCTCCTTCTCCTCGATAGGAACAAGCGAGACAGGAGGGTGCATGGACGCTTTATATTGCACGGGAATAACGCAAGCTACACCGAGTTTTCACGATGATAAAGTGCGCATAAAAATGCAAGCGCACTCAAGTGTGCGTTCTTCAGCCTCCCATATTATACATATATACATATAGACGAACATATCGCGGCTCCCGATGTACACAAACACTTGGGCATCGACATCAATATTTATCGGTGTCAGTATCGCTCCTCGCTCTTCATTCAACTACGCAGACTATTTCGACTTATCAAATTAAAAGCCTGCATCATACTACCTTACTCTTCAGCCAAAATAGCAGAGCGCTCGCTAAAATTTATTTTTTTTCACAATTTTTAAATTTCTTTTTGATGGTTTTTGTTTTTATACATTGTTTACAAATTAAAAATAATTTTTTATATTAAAAGGTGATAGTTTAAAAGAAAAACATCGCAGATCATTTTTTAATAATAAAATTAATTAAATAAAATTTTTTTTTATCATTATTTGACCGAAATTTGATAGTTTATAAATTTTTTCTATATATTTATATTTATTTACGTAAAAAATGGTCAAAAAACTCAATTAAATATTGTTTGAAAGTAATTGACAAATTTCCGTAGGCGTAACATGCAACAATGATGCAAAAAGTTTCAACAGGGCACTTTATTACTTCACCAGAAGAGCAATAAAAGAATTTATTCCTCCCCACGAGTAAATAAATAAATTCATCACCCTATTTCATTTTATACACATAAAAGATAAAATAAAATAAAATATAGTTTTGATTTTATGCAGGCACTTTTTTAAAAGCTGATTGATTTTATGTGTTGTATCTTCGAGTAACGAGATTATCGATACAGATATGTTCGCGTAGATTTGATGGGGATGATATAGATACTGAACAGAGTACACATATCGCGTTTACTGCTATCATGTTAAAATACTCATATGTATTTATAATGTGTGTAAATAAAATCCTAGTATATAAATATTCGTGCGTGTATATGTGTATAATACACCAGAATACATTCGAGTAGGAAACTAATGGGTTTTTCGATATTTGGCGACATAAATTCTAGTTTATTTAAGCAAACGGTGTGGAAGTTTGTCGGTATTTATTTTTATTTTTTATCGTCACATTTTATATTTATCATACAGGATATTTATCATTTCCTGACTAATTACCTGTGTATGATGGATTAATCACCTAATTTAACAAATAACAAGTTTCAGCGAGACTTTTTCTATTTTTAATAGCTTTTACAAATAGAAAAAATAAAAAATATATCCAGACAGAAATTTCTTGACTCTAAAATTTGTTAAAGTATATCAGTAATTTTTATTTTTATTGTAACAAGCAAACAAATATTTAGCTTCATAAAAATTACTTAAATCTTTGTGCTTGTGTCAATAAAATAAATTCTTATTGGAAGTTTTTTTTTTCTCAGTTTAAAAATGAAATAACGTATATCGATGCAGGAATAAACCTCAATATTAATTCTCACGGTAATAAAATTAGTTCAAAAAAAACAAATAATAACTATGAGCTTGTGTACTTTTTAGCGCAGTTTATAAACTAAAATAAAATAAAATAATAAATGACGTATAGTTTATTGCAGCATAGGTTTGCGGGTAGTCTATAGAACATTTTACGGAGTATTTTATAAAAATATTTTTTATTCATGTTACTTTTTCTCCGGCTATTTGTCACGTAGTGAAATGCATTCGCGGCGTGGGTGCGGTCGGAGAGTTGCACGGGCGATGATAAAAACCGCGAACATTTGATTAAAAAGCCGCCAGTTGACCACCACGCGCGTTGTGGGATTCACTGGCCACTGCAGGGCGTAAAATACGAGCCAGCCTATTTTAGTATATCAATATATACATATTCACATTTTAAAATGTACAAGTATGTGTACAAATATTCACAATGCACCAGAGTTTAACGCGTAAAAATTATTCTATTTTTCATTAGACCATAACCTGACACAAATCATCACACAATTTTATTTTATTTATTCCCAACGCACCAAATATCTTCAACAGTCATTTTTCCGTTGTTTTTAATTTTTGATGACAATACAGCATTTTTTAATTCAATTTTTTACAGATCTAGTGGACATTTATGCTCAGATTATTTTTCGGTGAAAATGATTTTTTTTTATTATTTATATGAACAATTTTTTATTCTTTTCACGATTTTATCAAGTATCTATATTATTATACTTATATTTAGATACAAAATTAAGAAATGACCTTATATCTTGTGAACTATTGACATTTTTAAAGATATAAGCTCATCCCGACATTACACTCATCGAGACCTTTCATTTGAATACCCACATCAATTTTTCATATATTTATATATATTATATATTTGTATATATAAAAAATATATCAATAATGCATGTGGGTACTCAAACGAAAGCTCTTGATGAGTGTAACATCGGGATGAGCTTATATCATTAAAAAGCTCAATAGTTAAGAAAATACAGTACAATTTAACAAAAGTCATTATTTAATAAAGCAAAATTTTATTCATTTATAGTTCTCAAGTCACGGCAGTTACATAGTGACTGCAAGGTTGCTGATTATTATAAAAATAAAAAAATTAAAATTTTGTAATTATGTGATTATTTTTTAATTTATTTTTCAATTCGATGACATCTACTATAATCTGAGCTTGTCTAATCGTTTGTATTAATAGAGCTCATGTAAACGATTACTTAACCGTTTTCAACACACTAACTCTCGTGCCTTTTCCATCACCCTACACAATAAATCACGGTTGCGTAAAACCGCCCTTAGAAAAATATTTATAAATGTTTTTTCTGAAAGATAAAAAGTTCTCGTAACTTAGATTAAAAAACAAAAAAAAGATAAATAAAAAACCAGCTAAGTTTTTTTGTATCGATTCAGTGAAAAATCACAATTTTAGTTTTACGTGCAATAAGGGTAAGTACATAGTTGTGTATGAAAGTGGGAAAGGTATAAAAAAGGAATAAAATAAAATGAGTCCGAGAAAAAAGGTGGAGTTGGAAAAATCGCTGGGAGCAGTGGTGTAGAGCTCAGGATTAGTTTGAAGAGTTTCCCGTAGGGATGCACGAGAAATAGTAGGAAGTACAGAAATAGTAGGAGCAGAGTGCTCGGAAAGAGTAACGGCCGAAACTGAGCCCTCGAGAAATGTTCTCTCAGTTGACTCACCAGTAGGCGGATGAGCTCAAGCTCTGCTCGAAGAGAAGATCTCTAAAAAGCTTTCGCTGAGGAGAAAGACCAGAGAGTCTCTTCATGTGTCTTTTGTGGTCATCTAGAACTACACTCAACCTTGTATTTATACTGTTGAAAAAAAATTGCAATTTTCAACAAAATTTATTGAAAGCAAATTTTTATGACGATAATTTTATTTTTTAAATATTATGTCTGGTACTAAATTTTTCATCTTTTTAAGTACAAACTTGAGTATGTATAAATACAAAATATGACTTCAATTAAATTAGAAATCGTTTTGAGACTACAAAAATTTTTTTTTTTAATTACATTAAAATTTTCTAATTTTATCAATAATTTTGTAAATTCAGTTTTTTAGAATTTGATTTTTTTTTAATCTAAAATCTAGTTTCTTATTTTAACGTACGTTTGTCTTGTAATTTAAAATATATTATTAAATATATATTAAATTAATTTTTAAAGCATATGTAAAGAATCATAAATTTTAAACTTACCAGGCAATATTGTGATATCACTATGCATCATTTATAAATTTTTTTCTTTCTCGATATTTAATTTTAAAATATACTAGTATAATAAATTGTTACTGAATTAACAAAATTTTATTACAGTGTACATATGCACTAGATTTATTCTACTTTGACTCGATGAAACTCATAAAACTCTTTACAATTACGATTTACAATCGTAAATTACCGATTAGATTTACAATCGTGTATCGTGGATTTGTCTCTTGAAATAAAAAGCCCTGAAATTACCTGATTTACAATCTCTAATGCCGATACTTATCAGACGTCATAAATATATTTTACTTATAAACTGGAGATTGAGTCGTCGGACACGGACGGATAAAAAGTGCATTGAGTTTCCTCTTTTTCTGTCCGCGATCTCAAACTCGACTGAGTGACTATCTCTGCAGATCGATCTGTATCTGTATCTCTTGTCTGTTTTATAAGTAAATATACCTGTATATATATAAAGATAAAAGTTTGTTCAGATACGGGAAAATCCATCAAGATCAACTGGTATATTCCCACATTGTTAACGGTCAGAAGACTTTCTTCAATCTATCCTTGATAATCTATTCTATACACAACTTATTCACCAGCGGTATATTTATTTCTTTTCAATAAAATACATTACGGAAATAAAATGTACATTTTTTACTCTGCTTTCTTTTCATTCGAAAATTTATGTTTTCAGAGAGGACCAATTATTATTATTTTATTATTGAAAATAACTCTTTTTATATTTTGTCAGAAACATTACTTGTAGATGCTTATAGTCAATAAAATATTTACGACAGTAATTATTTTGAAATAATAAAAAAATTTTAAAAATTAGCTAATTAGATTTTTGAATTAATTAATAAAGTACTTTAAAATTTACATGAAAAATTTATTGGGACGTCAAAACGTTTTATTAAATTTTTGCTTCTGTAAGAACAGAATAAAGACTACACAAAAACACTCTTCTCTTAAAATGCAGCATTGTGCAAAAATTCCAGTCAAACCATCGATTACTTTTCGAGCTTCAACTTCACAATAATCCAGAAGCTGAATTTTTATAAACAAAGATAAAGATTAGATACTTTAATAGTTTCAATAACAAAACCCATTACAAGACGTTTGCTATTTTCCGTGACGTTTAATTTTGGATATAAAAGTTTCCCGATCGATTTTCTGCCTTACAGCAGAAATTAAAGTCTTATCAGTTACTCTTCTGAAGAATTAGAGATTAAAATGTCAAATATTCGTGTAATGTTCATCGAGAGTCACAGTCAAAAGAATTTCAAGCAAGCAATAGCGCACTCACATCTTCTATTTAGTTTAATAACCAAATTCAAAGGATAATTATTTCTACTTGACTATAAAATCCGTACTTAATAAGCCCATAATTATATGATGGTACGATTGTACCTTAAACAAAACAAGAGATTTTTAAAATAGCTGAGATAATTAACAAACTACTTAACAACCCTCAATATAGATCGACGTACTCAAACCCCTGTCATTACTTAGCGACTTTAAAGTTTTGTGTTTGAACACCGTGCTTACTGAGTATATTCACCCGGGGGGGTATTAATTCAACAAGAGCGAATTTCCTGAATAGAAATGAAGAGCTGAGAACGGTACACTAACATACACTCTTTCGACATCCTCTTTCGGAGACGAGAAACTATCAAATTGTAAAATAACTGTATAATAGCTAAAAGCTTCCTCAGTAGAGAAGAAACTCAAAGGTTTTGACGTAGACACTTAAGCCGCCATGATTACATCCCAATCTGAAATTTTATCTCAAAAGTGAGTGAGTATGTATATTATATCTATTATGCATGTGCAGATCTGATGGAGAAAACTAAAAACTAAACTCAGCTGGGTAAATTTCCTTCAGCCGGATCCATGCCAAAATCAGTAAACTGAATCGTCCGCGATTTTACATTCAGTACTGGGTATTACATACTTACACTATGTATGTACTCATACGGTACAAACTGCTATACTGCTGGTATACGTAACAACCTTCCCCCTTGTCCCTCTTACAATGAACACGCAGTACTGAGCAGAGGATCATCCTTCTTTGATCAGCCATTCCGTCTCATCAACCCGGCACAACAAACAAGCCAAGTTGTGGTCGTGGTGTAAAGTAGGCCCCGAGTTTATAATTCATAATTATCCTTCGTCTTGTGTATCGCAAGCACAGTTTTTATTTAAAATAATAATGCCAAGCAATAATGAGGATGATAATGGTAACTGATTGAATTTAGCGGTAACTCAAAGAGATTTTTATCCTCAAAGAAACCACAAGGGTAATTTCATTTTAAAAGTTTAAAGTTATCCAACCAAATAATGAGAGAACTTTTTTTCACTATAAGTACTTTATAATTCGATCATTATTACTTGTAAAACCTACTTATGGATCAAATTTTAAAGTTATAACTTATAATAATAACGGAGATTAAATAATTATAAATTTTTAATCATACAATAATGCGTTTGGAGGCTACGAAGAAAATTTTCTTTGAGCGAATTATTTATACTGACTGGTGCTTTAAAATTTTTTTTTTGGAAAATTTATACTTTTAATTGTAATTATTAGTTTTGAAAATTAATTATTTGTTGAATAGGTTATTTATAAAGGGGAATAAAAATGGTAGTAAAATAAAAGACTAATTGTTTGGATTTTTAAATTCAATTGAGTGCAGAAAGAAGTTACGAGCTGAAGAAAATAATGCAAATATGTGGATTTAATTACGCAGATTTAATTTGTTGGTGAAGTTTTAATGGAAAATAGTTTTCGTAGAGGAAAAAATTTTATTTGAAGTTAGTTTTTCTCTTACTTTTTAGATGTCGGTAATTAAATTTATTGGGCGGCAAACTGTTTGCCTGCGTAATTGTTACTGACAATTTTATGAAGTTATTTAGTAAAGCTTTCATAACTTAAATCTGTTGAAATTATTTTAAAAAAAAGTTTCAAATCAAAATATTTCATTGATTTTTGTCGAACTAAAGAAATTTTTATTTCCGAGCTACACGGAGAGAAATTTATAGGAATCTTTCCAACAATTATGGGAATGGATCCTATAATAAAATTATCATTATAGGCATTAATCCTATACTCATTATGGGAACCATACCCATAATTTATTGGAAACGATCCTATACCATAATGGAATAGCTTCAATATATTATGGGAATGGTTCCTATAATATCATGGGAATGGTTCCTATAATATTATAGGAATGGTTCCTATAATATTATGAGAATGACGCACATAATAATAGAAAAAAGTTTATTTTCTTAATAATGAAGCAATCACTTCAAAAATATAAAGTAATTATTATGTATTTTTTTGCTAATAAAATTTTTTTTTGTAAATAAAAATTGATTTTTCACTAGAGTAAAAAAATTTCTTTTTCATAATTTTTATTCACGTGTGTACTTAATCTTGAATTATTTATTCTAGCTCAGTTATTATTGTGTTCAATAATATTGAAAAATATTGTAGCAATTTCAAAGTTTCTCTAATAAAAAGGATATTTTCTCACTATACAATTGTAGGAGCAAAATAGATATGGGAATTCATTGTTTATTTTCACAATTTCATTTTATTTTTAAAGCAAATTATTTATTTACAATACATACGTTGAGCCGCGAAAACATTTGAAAATTTGGAATTTCAAAACAATTGGAAATTTGATTTTATTTAAGAAATTTTTTTTTTAATTAACTTTTTTTTTAATTAATTTTATTTTAATTTACAAGCATATATTAAGTAATCGCTCCTAAAATGGTATAGGAAAATATTTCATTAAAATTATAGGAATTATTTCCATATTTTTCTCTCCGTGTATGATAGTTGAAAGCTATTTAGATTAGTAAATTTAAATGTTTTTTTTTTTCAATAAATTTTTAAACCAAAAAATCCTTTGTAGACAATAATTTTTTTATCTCAAAAGCCATCCATTAAGTCCATCTCTCCAATCCGATTACTCTATAATAATTAAAAAATAAGCTAAAGCTTAAAACTAAAATTCAGTAATATCAAAAGCGAAAGTACTCTTCCCTATTTACAATTAATAATTAAGTAAAAAGTGTTTAGTTCCCTTTTCCCATGAACCCGAGCGAGTGTCTCATAATGTCATTACTCTGTATCGACTCAGCGCCCTTTACCCTCCATCCCTTCCAATAATAGCTGTCGATAATCTCAATATGCATCTTAACTCTGATAATTACAATCATAATCACAATTATAATTATTATAAAATACTAAAATAAAAGTAAATAAAAAAATCCGAATTTGAAGTAGATTTCTTTAAGCTAAATTTTTTCAAATTGCGTTCATGATTGAATAGGTAAAAATTGAAAAATGAAAAGCAAAAAATATCAGCATTTAGCAATTCAGAACTTATTTCATGAAAAAAACTCTATAAATAGCGTTTTTTGTATTTTATATGACCATTAACCTTTATAAAAACATTTAAAATTATTATAAAGTATAAATTTATTGGGCTCAGTCATACAGTATATCAGATTTAACGTGATACTTTTAGAAAAGATGTATCTCTTCTCAATCAAAAATTTTTTACGAATAAAATCACAGAAATTGCGATTTTCGCTAAATTTAAAGTTTCAAAATTAATCTTCTAAATTAATCGACCGATATTGCTTATCTTCAAATTAGTTCAAGATATTTACCTAAAGAATAAATACACCGAGTTTCATAAAGAATCCTCAATAATTACACGTGCAATCTTATGGAAATTAAAAAAATGCGATGAGGACAATCGTAATATTAATATTAAGAGCTCAAATTTTAACTGGTGTCTTTTTACACCAAAATAAAACTTTCGAGCCTGTTTGGAAGAGAAAAAAAATTATTTTCATTTTTTAAATCACCCTAATATATAAACTTTTAAACGAATGTTATTTTCTGAACCTACTTGACCCTCAAAAACGACAAAATTTTGGATAACTTCCGCCACGAGACCAAATGCAATAGTTAGCTTTCTCAAAAAAAAAAAAAAAAAATGGGGGCGACATTCGACGAGTCTGAGGGCGTGAGTCAATATGACTTTTTATTAGCATCCCTCTATCTTGTTCTCAACAATCTCTCGTCTAGTTTCCTGTAAGACCATTCAAAACTATCCTATCCCTCACAGCATACTTGCACGCAAGTTTCTCGCCTCTCCATTCTCCAGTCTTTACTCTCGAGTCTCCAGTCTCCGGAGTAGTAGAGTAGAGGTTGCCTGCTGGAGCAACTGGAACACGGTGCTTTCTCAACGTAACGCAGTATAGTACTATGCGGGATCGATAGAAGTGGGGAAATAGTTAATGTCGACTGGAGAGGGAGGATCGGGTGGAACACCCAGTGGACAAGAGGCGCTGAAGGGTAGATAGATAGAGATAGACGCCCCCAGATACCGACTGAGGGACCGAGAGCCCGATATTCCACCCGTAAAAGCATTTCTGCGTCTGAGCGGAGCCTGCCGCGGTCGCAGACCCGTTGTCACGTCGCTGGACCAGTCTGCTTCCGCGAGCTACCTTAGAAACATTAACATGTTGTCTTTTAACCTCGCCGCAATGTGATCTTGTCGTTATATTCTATCAGTTTTACTCTGACTCATCTCGAGGAAGTTTCAAAAAAAATTTACCAGTCCCCTTTTTTGACTCGGTACAGAAAAATTCTAATTTGTTATTATTGCTGTGCGACCGTTTTTGTGCATCGTGATATCAAGTGGAAGTTTTTGACGTGCCGATCCTTGACTTTGAATTGTTGGTTATGAATTAATCATGTTTTTTTTTTTTTTTTTTAAGTGAAATTTTGAAGTTGTATGAAAAATAATTGAGTATTAAAAAAAAAAAAATTCAAAAGTCTGTTGAAGGTATGACTGACTTGCTGCCGACAAACTCTCATTTTGCTGTGTTAATTGACGCCCGAAGGCTGAATCATATTGGAGGATAAGATAAATTGGTAAGTTTTTTTATTTTGTTTTAATCAAAGTTTGTTTACCGGCGGGTGTTTATATTTATAGAGGTTTGAGACACTCGGTGTTACGACGCTATAAAATATTTAACGGTACACGTGTTTCTCAACCATAACTCGGACTTCGACATATTAAAGTGTTAATAATGAATAATGGCAAAATTTTGCTGTTGGAAATAAGTTTCTTACTTATATAGTACGTTTTTATAGACTTTTGATGAGATAGAGCTTTTGTATGGAACTATTTTTTACTTTATTGCATAGTAAATATAAATTTTATATAATTTTTTACTACATCACTTCACTGCACCGTAAAAAGTTAGGTTGATTAAAGAGACAAAATCTTGAATCCAAAAAATAATTTAAAGAGTTTGATCATTTTTAATTATAGAAAAATTTTATAAATAATAAATTGATTTTAATTTCATTTAATAAATCAATTATTATCAAACAATCCAATTAAAACTGTGTTAGCTGGTCTTGAGAAGACAGAACTAAAGTCAACTTCAATCTTAAATAGAGAATAATTTGTAGTCAAAATGATTTCATTAGTGACGTGCAAGGTAACGAAATTTCCTTACAAGAAAATTAAAATAATTGTGATATTTTGTTTGAATGAAATTTCATTATTGTACTGAACTTAGATGCGCATTCTTAGAGAGTCAAAGCATTGTATCAAAGTTCAAATAAATATTGCAGTAGTATATACATCGTCTATATGTATGTATAGATATATACTCGGATATGTAGAGAATATAAATTACACGAGGTTATAGGTATATAGTAAATGGTATACAGACGAATGCGCTATTTGGTTATGCATCTTTCTCGCACAGATTCGACGCCCTCGCATGCACTTTGTTCTACAACACAGACGGTTTTGTAATTTCACTGATGCGTTTCATTTTTCTCTGTTTCCTACACTCGCACTCACATACGTGTACACATATATATATTTGATAAAAATTTTTGATGTATATCAATTTCATACACCTTCTATAATTAATAAAATAGCTTTTTTGCAAAATTCATAACATTTGCTGTAACACAATACTTTAATGAATATATTCATTACAAAACTGATGAAAAAGTAAAAACAGAATAGAAATCTGAATAAAATAAGCCATCGTTGAAATATTCAAACAAATACTTTTTTTTACCTACTGATACGACAGGTATAAAAAAGAAACGAACGAGTATCCAAAATATATTTTTAAAAATTTACTCTCCCAAACAACAAAAGGTAAATATGCAGAAATGGAGTTCGCTTATTCTGGGGTGAAAAAAATTTGTCATGGCTCTAGAGGTTTGTTTTTTTCAATAACTTATTTAGCTCGGCCCCGCCAGATCGAACAATAAAAAAACAGTGAAACAAATTGCGATTTTCCCGGCGCTAGATGGATTTGAAAAACTCCCAAGTTGACGTGCTGGCTGATTTTTCTTTTTAAAGCTCTTGTAGCTTTCTGCAAAATTCTTCTTTCGCTTTAATCAAGCCGGTATTGAAAGATAATTTTTCAGACTTCGATTTTTAAGCTCTCTAGAAACAAAAAGAAATATTTTAAAATTTCAGCACAAATACTTTATCGATCCGTGAAGAAATATGAAATTTATTCGGGATTCCACTTTAACCTTGAATAACTTTATAAGGAGTCAATATATCAAAAAAATATCGGCCTTTTTTCTGTAGAGCATTCAATTTCCTTTTGGAATAAATTTATTAAAAATTTATTCGTTATTTCGCCTCATTAAACTTTCCATAAGTCATAAATTATAAATTCGTTACACCTCCCCATGAATTTTCGACCACTCGGCAAGGTTAAAAAATTGGTATGTTTAATCTATTTTTAAGAATATAAATATTAAACTTTTATTCCATTGTAAACACCCGAGGAAAAAAGGACTAAAACAAAATAGCGAGAATTATGTGAGTATGTGTGTGTGTACAGTGTATATAATAACGGACGTATAAAACCGGAGGGTCTGACTTTACAACAACCGCTACTACTTGCTCATCTGCAGTGGGTGAGCACATCGAAAACAAAACTTCCTTGCACATGGCTATAAATATGAGTGTGTGTGTGCTCGTTTTATTTCAATCTTTAAGCATGCGTGTCTGTATACGTACAAGTAGAAACAGTTGGAAGTTGTCAGGCAGTTTTACTATAGAAGCTTGCGTACAATTTAAACTCTTGTGTATAGAGAACTCTGCTAATTAATTAATTTAATTAGAACTCTCTTAAATGTGCTTATGTAAGAGATGCGCGATATTTATTTCCTACAACTAAATTACCTGTATAATACATAAAATATAAAATACACAGAGTATATAGAATACTTAATATAATATAGTATAATACTCTAATCAAGTTTCATTAATCCATTTTTTTTTATTGCGGGTAAACTTAAGTTGTACGTGCTGGTGCACTCGATTTCGCCGCAGTCATAAATATTCAAGGATGAGAAGCGGGTGTTTCGGATTTTCCCGGTTGTTGTGCTGTAATGTGTGCATGTGAGATCTCTGGAAAAGTGTCGAGGAGAGATGAGAAGAGCCTGCTCGGTGAGGGCTGACAGAGAACCGCGAAATACCGGGAAGGAGGGCGAGAATGAGAAAGAGAACGGGGGCTGTAACGAAACAAGGGATGTAGAGACTTAATGTCGAGTAGAGACGGCTCTGCGGTAGATGCTTTCGTTAGCACATCGACTTAACTACGGAAAACAGTTAAGTCAGGTTCTATTATACTTTTTTTAGCCCCTCGCTCTTTATTGATACCTCCACAAGAATTAAGGGAATCGTTTTGGGGTTAACTTTACTCGTTATCCTGATTTAATTTTGCCGGGTAGTTTAACAATCGGACTTTTGATAAATAACCTCGACCCTGAGAAAAATTACACCTCAGTTCTCCGACACTAGCCTAAAAAATTACTTTTTTTTTTTTTTTTTAAGTGTACAGAAAGTATTATTAAAAAAAATCATTCTTTTTCTTTTGACGTATTTTTTTATTGAAACTTTCAAACCATCAAGGGAAAAAATTCAAACGATAATTTGTAAGAAAATTTTATGCTCTAAAAAAAATCTCTTAGTATTTTTTGATAAAATGATTCCTTCAAATGTTATACAAGTGTAAAATAAATTTTATATTTTTAAAATTAATTTCCAATTAAAATTGTATTTTCTCTGACCTTAAGTTTGCTTATTAAAAATTTTCTTAGTAACAAATTAACATTCTTCAATAGCAAAATTAATCAGTAACTTTTGATAAAAAAATTAATTTTTTTGTTTAAAACTTTAACAAATTATTTTCACACAATAACAACAATTTCCCAAATAATACCTTCTCGAATTTGTTAAACGTGACGTTAAAAAAACATCTCTAATCCTTCACTGACAGCGCACGGGCGCGAACCTATTACTTTCGAGCCATAAAATTACGGATCAATTGTTCCAGCGCAAGCATACAAGTTGTAGCTTGTATGCAAAGCAACAACGCGCATCCAGTAGCATAACCTTAAAATTATCATACTTAAGCTCTTCGTTATTCTCGAATGAATGGGCGTTTTAACATTTAAACGTTCTCACATAATTTAGACTATGAATAAATTTAAAAAAGTGCTGTATTGCCAAGCAGATGGGCAGCTGAGTAGACTGAAAGAAGCTTTCACGTCATTTAAATTTCATCCCATCGACATTGTATAAAAGTAGATGCCAATGCGAAAGAAGTATAAAAGTCGCTTAAGCTCTAAGCTTTCACTGTTATTCAATGTGTCGCTCCATACGCTGTCTACATCGACAACACTACACTCAATTTAACTCGCGATCACCGAAGCTTATAAAGTCGGGACGAGTAACGGATTATCTTACTGATAAATTATAACTTTAAAAGCTGGTTAAAAAATTTACAAAGGAAAATTCACGAATAAAAGCTTTGTCATATTTTATCATAAATCTCAACTCCGTAAGTCTCATAAAAATATCACCGTTCAATCATTAATTTACTTACCCCTCGTTATTCAGCTCAGAAAAAAAAATAATAAAAAAAATAATTTAACTACAGTACAATAGGTTTCGTTTTACTCCAGCTATCCATTTGTGCGAGCAAATACAATCGAGTTTAATTAATTTACATTTATACATTGATAAGTAAATTTAATTATCAATTAACAATTGTTAATTAAAGTACGAATAAACAACCCGTTGGTCTATGGTACGTTTGCCAATTTGATCGGCTAAAAATAAATTTTACGAGATCAACTTAATTCACCTGGATATTAATTAATTCATTCATTTTAAATATCAATATTATTTATTACAATTGTTGATACAAGTATTAAAATGATACAATATTTTTTTAAATGAATAAGTGGGTTGAGATAGGATATATTATATTCTAAGGGTTAATAAATCTGTAGAAAAAATATATACATTAATTAACGATGTTACTTTTCTTGATATTATTTCTGACACTTAACCCAGATCCATTATAGCTGAAAAATTACTTATTCATAAAAAACTCGTTAAATACGGTTATTTTTTTTCTATTTTTGTTTTTCAACTTTTATAAATTTAATTGAATTATATTAATTATTTTTACACAAACTTTTTAATACTGATAAATTATAATGAATGTATTTTGTATTTATTTGCAAGTTTTAATTAAAAATCGCAATGAATGAATAATTATAATAATAAATTTTCATTTTGATAATAATCATCATTTAATTTTCAGTGAATTCATTATATTAAAATTGAATCAAGGAATAGCTGTCAATTGTCTGTTTTGCTGAGCTAGAGTTTAAATTTGTGTTTTTATTTTAAAAATAAAAACATTGAATTTCTTTTTAAAATGAAAATTATGATAAAATTTAGCCAAGCGCACGCTTTGACTATAGAGTTTGCATATATTTTCATGCTTATGATATATTCAACCAATCACGTTACGAATAGTTTGATGCCACATACATTTCATCTCAATTTTATATTAGGATCCAAAAATTCGCATTTGACGTTTGACCCCATAAAATTCCATTAAAAAATCTAATCTAGTCATCTGAATTAAAATCATCCTTTTCAATATTAAATTAAAATAATTACATTCTTATTATTTCTTACTCAAGTAGCTTGTCGCCCTAAAAATTACAATATTATAAGCACATAAGAACAATAATTAAGAAGAGTAGCATCTGATGAGGATGAACAGGTACTTAGAAGCGAGAATACTAGAGTCCGCATGCTTTGAATTTCTTGAATCGCTCAGAATTAGTATTCCACTGAAGAAGTTTATTCCTGTGATACGCGGCTGATGCCATCCTCGGATATGGATCTGGAACATGAGGACGTCTCTCATCGCCAGAGTCGGGTCAGCGGAATTAATACTACCCTCTATACCCAACATTCCGTGACTAGCTCGCGTTTATCATCTTCCACTTTTACTTTTATTTATTTTTAGCCTTTCACTCTCGAGCTTTTGACTTTATTATCTCCTGCGAAAGCATCGATGATAATACATCTCACGTTTAATTAATTAAACCTTTGTACTAAAATACGTTATATATGAAATTATATTCTTCTTTGTGTATTGTACGGTTAATTAACGAAAACCCGTGGTTTTGTATTTACCCGAATTCGACGCTACAACATGAAATTTCAGACAAATATATTTATTCATGTTCAAATTTAAGCTCCACATCATCCACAGATTCGGTAGAATCTGGCGCCAAGTTCCGTTAAAATCCGTTGTAAACGGAGCGCCAGACTACCGACTGTGTTTACTGTAAGCAGAACGGTATTTTGAGGTTGCAAAGTTTTATTTAATTCTACGGTACTTTTTTTTTCCTAAATTGTATATTATAACAGTAATTCATACTTTATTTTACTGTTATCAATTAATTATATTCACTTATAACAATTAATCTACTTGAAATTATTAAATTTAATCAGCACAAACTATAGCAACGCAAAAATTTCGATCCTGACTTTTTTTCGATGGGCAAAGTGATCTGCCACAGACTAAATAATTCGAGAATGCATAGTAATCCTTCATAAGATGGGACACTACAGTTAAAAAAAGATATTTCACAACTTGCATCTACACCCGCCAGGGTGCGCTAGAATTATTTTTACATAAACTGTAGCCTCAAGGGAATAGTTTGCTATAAAAAATGCAGCCAACGCGAGATTTAAATTGATACCAATTGTAAATTTTTACTAAAATTACAAAAAATACTAAAATCCGAACAAAAAAAGTTTCACTGTAAAAAAATCGCGCCAAGCCCACGTTCATAAGACTATTAAGAAAAAAAAAATTAGTTTTTTCTTTACAAAAAGATAAAAAATAAAAAAATTAAAAAATCCTCGTAACCGATATAATTGTTTATGATTTTCGGAAATTAAAAAAAATTTTGATGTAAAGTTAAAAATCGAAAAAACAATGTTAGAACGTACTTGGTGTGCGTCATATTGTGCATTTCAATTTTTTTAAAATCCTAGTAAATAGATTTTACGAATTTAATTAAAAGTAAAATATTTCGCAACAACGCACACTAAATACGTTCCAAAATTGTTTTTTAAATTTTTAAATTTACAACAAAATTTTTTCTAATTTCCGAAAATCATAAACAATCATATCAGTTAAAAAAAACAATTTTTTTTCCTAATAATCTTATGAACGTGGACTTGGTGCGATTTTTTTACAGTGAAACTGTTTTTGTTCGGTTCTGTTTAATAAATTATTTCAAAGGTTTTATGTATTTTACAATATATAAATTAGTTTTATTTTATTTACTGCTTTTGATTAAATATCTTGTTTATTGACATTCCATTTGTGTTATTTAGTAATTTAATAAATAGTCAATATTTATTTAGATTATTAATAATAATTAATAATAAACTTTACTTAACATAAATTAATTTTTGAAAAAAATAATATCGCAATAATTGACTTAAAATACTAAAAATATCCAAACTATTTAATAATACTACATAAGATTTTTTTAAATGTTTAATTTTATTTTTATTTATTTCAAAAGTTACAATTTTTTGTATAAATTCAACAATCTTTCACTTCGTTGAGTTTGAGTTGAAGTTTGTAAATATTTTTTACAGAAACAATCTTCTAACTTTACATCATCTCGCTTATCTTCATGACAGCTTTCTCAAAATTTAAATACTGTTGAGAAAACTCGTGAAAATGCTCACCTAGTTTCGGCTTGATACGTTCAAAATAAAATTTTATTAAATTAAATATCATTACATAAATAAAAATATTTATTCAAATAAACATTAAATAAATTTGAAAAATTATTTTTATTCTAGTTAAGATAAGTAAATTTACATTTAAAAATTATTATTTTTTAAACCGACAAATATAGGTTACATTGCAAAAAAATAAAATGTAGAATAATGTTTAATTATTTATCTTTTTGAGTGTTGAAAAATATTTGCTCACCCAATTTTAAAGTCTAATTAAAGTCCGAGAGCAGTTGAAATTTTTAATTAATTTTTTGACCGCGGAATAATGAGCAAATGCAATTACAAAAATGACTGAGTGTAATTTATAAATTATTCTGGGTAGATAAAATCGCAGTAACAGTAAACTAACTCGTAGCTTTACCAAAAAAAATAAAATAAACATAAACTAGCAGCAATATAATTAATAAAATCACCAAGGGATTGTTGTTTACAGCAATTGTTGATATTAAAGTACATCGTGGTAGTATAATTAAGTATGCCCCATCGAGCCAGAAGTTGCTGAATAAAACTGAGCGTATTATCCTCCCGCCTGAGGTTAAACATAAAACGGAGAACTGCTCTGTAGTATAGTACAGCAAAGAGAAAAGGGATGTGCATTCCCTAAAGACTATCCTCCGTCCATATTACAAGTGAATGCTGTTCCTGTTCGCGTTCAAAGTTATCGCAAGGAAAGTCGTAGTAGTCTTGTTAAAAAAACAAATACCGATTATGAATAAGTAACCGAGCAAACAAACTCAAGAGAATTGTTTGTATTTATGTTTATTATGTACAATATTGTATGAGAGTTCATTATACTTACTGAATGTGATTGTATTAGCATTCCCGTTACACCGGGATATTTATTTAACGGGGGATAAAATTAATTAAAATTCATATCTTAATGAGAAAACCGGCTCCGAAGTGTACGAAGCGGAACCATAAAAATTACATACTCTTCTCACGCTGTAGAAAACCAATTTCAGAATCATCTCGTTAAATAGATGAGCTATCTTAAAATAAATTTAGACTCAAGTTTCGAGTCACTTTACTTTCAATCTCTATTTATAAAACCGCAAAAACTCATTTTTTTTACTACCTCACATTATTATTTATTTTGTATTAAATTTTTATTTGAGATCCAAAAATAAATTATAAATCCAATCATTGATTTTCACAAAAATTAGTAATTTAATTAATTCATATATATTATTACGAGAATAAAAAAAATTTTGTGTCCAGAATAGTCATATGATAAAATCGGTTTTTTATTTTTGTGAAAAAGTCTTGATTTGAATTTGTGCCTTTTCAAAATTTCATATCATTCTCACCGATAGTCAATTTATTATGATAACTATTTAGGCTGCATTCAAAAATGCTCTATCTCTAGATACATAATTAAGAAATGACCTTGTATCTGGTGAACTATTGAAATTTTCAAATATATAAGCTCATCCCGATGTTACACTCATCAAGAGCTTTCATTTGAGTACCCACATCAATTTTTCATATTTTTCATATATTCATATATATATATAAATATATAAAATATGTGAAAAATTGATGTGGGTACTCAAATGAAAGGTCTCGATGAGTGTAACATCATGATGAGTTTATATCTGTAAAAATATCATAAGTTGAGAAAATACAATATAATTTCTTAATTATTGACATTTTTAAATATATAAGCTCATCCCGATGTTACACTCATCAAGACCTTTCATTTAAGTACTCACATCAATTTTTCATATATTATATATTTGTATATATGAAAAATATATCAAAAACGCATGTGGGTACTCAAACGAAAGCTCTTGATGAGTGTTACATCGGGATGAGCTTATATCTTTAAAAACATCAATATTTAAAAAAGTACAATGAAATTAAAAAAAAATCATTATTCAATAAAGCAAAATTTTATTTATTTAATAGTACACAAGTCACGGTAGTCACATTGTGACTGCAAGGTTGCTAGTTCATTTTATTCTTTAAAATAAAAAATTATTCAGAGGATCAATTCTTCTAAAAATGCATTATTTTTCTTTTTAATCACCTTTATCTTTAAAAAAAATACATTTGATTAAAAAAAAATTTTTTTAGATTCTAGTAAAATTAATAAGAATATGATTTAGACGTCTGCTTGTCAAAAGTTAATTAAAATAATTTTATTATGAACGTCTAAAAAATTATTAATCCAACTAAAATCAATTACCAAAATAAAAAATGAAAAATAAAATACATTAACGGTATTGGGTATTGCATGGATATGAAATGTTATATAAATGACATTAGATGCAGGTGGTGCATCTGGCTTTTATCACTCAAGGGACGATTGAACGAATCACTCTGTCAATATGCAAATTGTACAATTTCCACTCTTACCCTCTGAAGTTGAATCACGAACGGACAGACATTTAATGGTATCCTAATGGATAGAGGAGAGCAAAGGAAGTTCACCGACTACGAGTACTTGAATCCATCAATTGGCATACAAGCACAGCTCCACTCTCTGTCTACGTCCAACTCTCTTTTTTTTATTTATTTCATTAAACCGAACTTTTTTCACCACTCTTTTTTAATCTTTCCTTTTCTTCTTTCTTTTGTCTTTATTTTTCTGCGGATAAATTGGTTCTTTGCTGGCCGCGGTCACCCTGAAAACTCATTAAACTTTTGTAAATTTTTAAAAATATATTTTTCAATCCCAAAAATTAAGCATTCCTCGCTTTATCTTTATTAAAAAAGTCATTACAGTAACTCACATATGCATATTGAATTTTTCAAATACTCTATTTATTTTATTTACCTGCACTCAGTCATTTTTATTTTCTAAAAATTCATTCTCCGGCGCTATATATGCACGCGTAAACATATCCACTGCAGACAATCGAAATATCTTTCAATATTCCCGGGTAAAATGTCTATATAGCGGTAAAATGTAATTTTTGTAAACAAATAACGCGAGGCAATTCCGCGAAATATCAAACAGACTGAATATAAAATATAAAATGTTTGGATATTGAAATTCTCAGAATAATAAAAGTAAAATGAAAGGTTATAAAAAATTTTACGCATTATAGGAAGCATCTATTTCCAATCACATGTGGTAAAACAATTTAATTTTATCTCGACAATTATATCAATTTTAGTTACACTTTTGTTTCATGAAATATTCTTCATATTATTATTATAACGAAGGACGCATTAACATAACATGTGAATCTTTTAATGAAAATAATTAATTTTTTTTCTTATAAAAAAATTTACAAATCTTTATTAAATGTATCAATTTATAGATCTAAAAAAATTATTTTGACAGGCATATTTATTTTGTTTAATGTTTTATTAATTCTTTACAATATAAATACTTTGAAAAAAATTTTAACCAATTAATTATTTCTAAAAAAAAACTTTATAAAAAAGAATTAAATTTCTCTTTGAGCGACTTTTTAAAAACCACAAGAAAAACTGGGTATATTTATTCCTCTAAAAGTCGGTTAAAGTCAAAATAAAAAAATCTTCTGTTAACTTTTCCACCGAATTCTTAGCCGCAGGATAAACCCTGTAAATTTAAGCTTCCTTTGGTAGGCTTCAATTTTTTTTCTTCCCCAAAAAAAAAACTTGAATAATCTTCCAGGTTTTTCAGTAAATTTCAAGATGATTTTCTGACCGTAATAGTAAACCAAAATTTTCCAATTATCTTAATGGTTGAAAGTGATTAACGATAAGTAATTTTAATGAAAAATGTCTTCTCTAAACATTTAATAAAACCGATTCATATTACAGCAAAAAAAAGTTCCAGGGGCGCATCAGCTCCTCGGTAGTTTCTTGTCTCTTGTCCGTTGTCTATTTGTTTGGTATCCATTAGCCGCAATCCATTATTCAAAAACAACCTGACAATTAAAATGAAAAAAAAAAAAAAATTGGAGCGTCTAAATGTCAGTCTGGAATGATATTATACACAATATATTATACAGAGCTTTTAATCTATTGTATTCGAATCTTTTTCATTATTTTACTTTAGTCTAGTTGATGGCAATAAAAACCTGATGTTGATGTCTCACTCCCCTTTAGGCGTCTACTTACACCATACCGTGCCAGTATAACAGCAAAGTAGAGTAGAAGCTGCTCTCGAGACCCAACGTCTTATTTTTTTATCCTATTCTGTTTCAGCTTTACCTTTTCTTCTGTTCTGCTCCTTTACTTCACTTTATTTCTTATACTCGTATCGTATCTTTCCTTTCCGCTTTTTCGTTCTACTCCTATATTATTTTTTTTCATTCTCTCTCCATTTAACTTCCATCTTATTCGTTGTTTTTCAGCTAGATCGCGCTACTCGCTACCCTCTGCACCCGGTCCTCTTTTTTTTCATTTTCCTTCAGAGTGCTATGTAAGGCCAGCTCACTCTTTTCCTCATCAGATGAATAAAATGAAATACTTATTCTTATGGCTTGCTCTCATGAATTTTCATTTTGTTGCTGGCCATTCACCCGCAATACAACTTCATTCTGGATTTAAGTCAACTTAACCACTGAAATATTCAACCCCATTATTATTATCATTATTATTTTATATTTTTAAATTTAAATTATCATAATATCAATACATAAAAAGCATCTAACAGTATATTTCATTCAATTAGACAGCATTATTAATATTAATTCGTCCATTATCATTACGATAACCCAATTTATTTTAAACATCGACACAGAAAACCTTTACTCATAATTAATCCGAATCCATTCATCATTAATCGATGCATTAAACCCTCTTTCACTGACAAATTTCAATTACTCATACATTATACATTTTTCCATAATTTAAATCAATAAATAATAACAATAATATAATTTTAATGGGACTTTTAGAACCTGAGAAATAATTTAAAACTCAATTAATAAACAATAATCATTACAGTCACCCTTATAAAACGAACTATGCATAAACTTTTAATAATTTTCCCCACAAAGCAAAAACCCTATTAATTCAATCTAAATTAATAACAACTTTACAATGAAATTCATTTGAACCGTAAAGCGCAACTAATTAACTTTAAAATTTAAAATTGAATTCATCATAAACTTTTAATTCTCGTAATCTTAAATTAAACTCAAAACTAAAATAACTATTTTAGTTTGCGATGTACATGTTTCATATTACACATACTAAATAAATTAACAAATTAATATCGTTTATGGCGTGTATGTGGATAGGAACGCGACAGTGATTTAATTGTTAATGCAATGCAAGCATTCGTGTGTAACTCATTGATATACTTACATAATACATACATAAACACACATATCCATACATTGATAATGTAGAGAGCATGTGTGGGATTAGTGCGCTTCTAACCTCAAACCTCTAACCTCTACCCTCGAGTATCTTATAAATTCGCGGGGCGTTCTCGTAGATACAATACCACCTTTGTACACGTTCCAGCGTCTTGTATCCAGTATCTGGTGTAGTATCTCGGATAAGTAAAGACAAGTATTGCTTTGGCACTCTTAACGTGGGTGGATAGGCACCGAATATAACTAAAGAATAAGTGCCAAGTATGATACATAATGCCAAGTATAACAAGAGAGGTAAGCTCTCAGACTATAGAATCTCCGATGATATAGTGAGTGCACATGATCGGGGATTCTTAACTTTCCGAACGGAATATAGCAGAGTGGAGGGACCAGAGCTGAAGGAGAAAAAGATAATAGCAGTCTCTAGTCTCTATACGTATACTATAGCACCATCGTAGTCCACATACAGTATAGTCGAGAGAGTATTATATAATATAATAGTCCGCTTGGAGGTCACGGAGCAAAGCCAGAGGGTTAAGCCAAGAGTATATGCAGGGTTGAGAGGGTGAAAAAATTCAGTCTATGTATATATGAAAATGTATGATATAAAGTTATAACAAATCAAATGGGTTTTGAAAAAATTTCGACGGTGTTTTTATTGCCAGCGTGGTATGGCATAACAATAATAATAAAAATGTTATTTACTGGGATGGGTTTTTTTTAGGTAAATCTACGGCCTCGGTCATATGTTACGTTTTTTCTTAGGTAATATTGTTGACAATAGAATGATGTGGCGCGGTTGGTTCTCTTATTTTTTCGAGATGATGAAGACCTCAACGTACGTGTTTCACCATTTTTTAAAAATAAAACTCCTGAGATATTATGTAAATATATTTCCCAATATTTCACCGCTGCATTATTATATGGAAGAAGTAAAGTGCTGTTGTTTAGTCCATATGTCTTCGGACTAAATATGTTTATGAATAAATGTGTTTGCAGGGTGAAATGTTCATTTTCGATAAAGAAAAATTTTCAAGGTGTTTTTTTTTCTTTGGGTTTGGATTTTTTTTTTAGTTGTGATTTCAGTTCTTTCTGTCCGTTTCACTTATGTGATGCGGTAAACTTTTCTCGTTTGTATTACTTTTGTTCGGATGGATGTACATAAGAGGTTCGTCTTGGAGTTCTCGATGTAAATATGTGTGCGTGGATGGAACAGACGATTGTCGCATGATAAAACTATCTGTGAGGTCGACTCGATAGATATATATATAAGGATGGAAATGTATGAAGGAGAGTATCGAAGGTATTGAAAGCTGGGAAGGTTTATTTTAGAGGCAAATTGTTGGGATGGAATTTTTATTAATTTTTCTGGAGTTTTTAGAAGTTGAGAAGGATTTTTGGACATTTTTTTTTTTTATTAAAAACTATTAATTTACCTGAACTATTAAAATTTATTTATCTACTCAAGTTACGGCGCTATAAAAAGTGTCTAAACGGAATTTTGACACACACTTTTTTATTTATGTGTCAAATTGAATTTTTATTAACAATTAAAATATTTTACACTTAAAAAATTATTCAATGGCTAATAAAAAAATATTTATTAAAGTATTTAATGTTACAAAGTAATTTATTAACAAACTCCTCGATCAATACATTGAAAAAATAATAAATTAATGCCAAGCGCCTTAATTATTTATCCACCTCTAAACCATTGGATAAAATACCATCACTATAATTAAAGAAAATCAGGCTCGAGTTGGCTTATCGGAATTTACTTATCACGGTCACGAAAATTCCCCCGTAAAGTCATAAGTCATATATTTGCACAGACGATCAACTTTATCCTCTTGAAAAAGGAAAAAAATGAAATAAAAAAAATTAAATTCATCTCTAGCGTGAAAGTCACCCATGAGTAACAATTTTCTTCTGCAAGTGAGAAGAAAATAGACTTGGAGGGAACTGGAACTGGAAACTCGTTGTCGTCGTCAGTCACGTCTCCGCTTCCGTCCTTATTTTCGTTCCTACTTGTTGTAAGCTGCTGTACTAGAACTAACAGTGCTTAGAAACTCGACTTTCAACAGTTTTGGTCTTCAAAGTTCAGTCCAAAATTGAGTTATCAAATTTCAAAGTTCACTCATAACAAATTTTTATCCCAAATTTAAAAATAAATAAACTAATTAATTGGCTGGAGTGATTGGGATTAAGAAATGTAAATGTCTGATCAGGCTGGATCTACATGTTAAGTAAATAAGTTTAAATTTAAGTTACAATGGGGAAATTCTCGTGAAATTGGTAGTCAGTCACCCAATAGAGAAAACTCATTAATTTCTCGGTTCAGAACTCTGATTTCCGGGCTGGTAGAACGAGAAGTCAACGGAGTACATGCTATACTGTAATATACTGTATAGTAGTATATATATAGTAGCAGATAGACGGAGTGCCGGTTCATCCGATACGATGCGAGCTGAGCCGAGTACACCACGGTGTATGCAGCAAGTAGTACGAGAACGGATTCGCTCAGCAATTAAATTGGGGGATTTAGTCTCGAGCGAAAGAGACCGGGGATCTTGCTCTAGGTCAATCCAATATCCGATTCTTTTCACAATTTATATTTTATAATACACATATTTAATTAAAGGAATCTAATTCCATTAGCGAGCAAAGGTCCATCGATACTTTATTAATATTTTTTGCTAATCGACCATCCAGTTAATTGAAGATCATCCCTTTTATTGGGTAATAAATAGGATTAGAAAGTATTTAACTGTGTTTTTTATTTTTAAGTACAAAGCTTACAAGTTAAAAATTTTTTTGTTTCAAGTAATTGGATCCAAATTATATATATTTATTGTGATAAAAAAATTAGACTTGATATTATTAAATAAAAATTTTTGTTTAGGTTTAAATAATTATTTAGACCCTTTAAATTTTTTACCCAACTTTTTACTCTTAAAATTATTACCTTGACAAATTGCTAGTCGAATAATTTATCCAAATATTAAATTTCTTGCTTGTGATTAATAAAAAATGGATTTCGCTGACAGGCGCTTGAATTTCTTCAGCTCTTCCCTTTATTTCAAACCAAGTAAAGACTCTCTAGCGACACTCACAATTTTCTCACCATTTTTATCAATTTAATGCGCTGTCAGCCGGATTTTTATTTCTGAAGCGACTAAAGTACAAATAACAAATACGCTGTCAGTTCTCTGGTGAATTCACTTTGAGAATTACAGCACACATTTACGATAACCAATTCTAAATCAGATAAATTGATTAACTGGTTATTTTGATGTCATTTTGTAAATAATCCTCCAATAATTGATATAAACGACTTTTTAAATAGTGTTGCTGTCAATCGTATCAGTAAATAATTTAATACAACAAAGTAGATAATATATTGGATACTTTATTATCGAATTTCGAGGGCTTAATTTAATTATTTTCATTGATTATGTTAATACACTTCATTCCACAAAATTATTTTATTATTAATTAATTCTTATTGAGTATAAATAATTATTCCCTTTCAATAATCAAAAGATCCATTAAATAATAATTCCAATGATGGATAATCGAATAAATAAATAAATAAAGTAAAATAATGGAAATATGTACACCGATATTTAATTATTGAATTTCGAGGGCTTAATTACTACAATTCGGTTAAATTACCTTGTACGTATATTAACACACGGTCCGTTACGTTTGACCGCATTGTTCGATTGAGTATTTCGCATTAACATATCTCCGATACGGATCTATGTATTTATATATAGACGTTTCATTAGCACAATGATAAATATAAGTCAGTGATTCGGTGATTCGTCACTCTCGATTTATACTCAGATCATTTTATCGAAAATTAATGGTTAATTAATGTAATTTATGCATGTGCATAAAAAATTAACTTGATTAAAAAAAAAAAAAAAAAACTTAAATTAAAAAAATTCTTTACAAAATTTTTATTAAAGGATTCATTTCGGACGAGTCATTTCTTAATTTTTGACATTTTTTAAGTTATAAGCTCATCCTGATGTTAAGCTCATCGAGACCTTTCATTTGAGTACGTACACGATTTTTTTCATATATTTTATATATATGATATTTCTCATATTTGTGAAATATATAAAATATATAAAAAATTCGTGTGGGTATCTAAATGAAAGGTCTCAATAAGTATAATTCCAGGATGAGCTTATATCGCTAAAAATATTATTAGTAGACAAAATACAACGTCATTTCTTTATTATTGACATTTTTTAAGATATAAGCTCATCCTGATGTTACGTTCATCAAGACCTTTCATTTGAGTACACACATCAATTTTTCATATATTTTATATATTTATATATTTCACAAATACCATATATATAAAATATATAAAAAATTCGTGTGGGTATTCAAATGAAAGGTTTCAATAAGTGTAACTTCAGTATGAGCTTATATCGTTAAAAATATCATTAGTAGACAAAATACAACGTAATTTCTTAATTATTGACATTTTTTAAGATATAAGCTCATTCTAATGTTAATCTCATCAAGACCTTTCATTTGAGTACGCACACGATTTTTTTCATATATTTTATATATATGATATTTCTCATATTTGTGAAATATATAAAATATATAAAAAATTCGTGTGGGTATTTAAATGAAAGGTCTCGATAAGTGTAACACTGGGATGAGCTTATATATTAAAAAATGTCAATAACTAAAAAAAGACTTCGTATTTTGTCTACTGATGATATTTTTAACGATTTAAATTAATTTATTTAATTTAAAAATTGAAACAACCTTATAAGACTTTTATTTTTTGGTTGTTAAATTCCGTTTGGTTGTTCCAATGATTAATTCCTAAACAAACAACAAACTAATCGTCGGACTAAAACAAGTTAATATGTTTGTGATAACAATAAAAAGGCAGAAAGCTTGACTGTAACTGGAAAAAGTCGAGCAACAGAGGAAGGAAACAAAGAAGAGGTGAAAAGTTGATTAATGGAGTAGCATCCTCTGGGTTCTTGTCTTGAGAATTATCTTCCTCGTCTTTTATGCCATTAATTTTTATTTTATTTTACTTTTATACGGTATCCTCGAGCATTCTCGTTAAAATTTCTTCACTTCGGACTTTCTTACTGTATAAAAGAAGTAAGTACTATATTGCAAGAAAAATAAAAAAAGAAAAGTAAAGTTTAAAAAATTAAAAATCCAATATCTCCTATTCGCCGCGAAAAAATAATAAATCTCGATTCCATTCACTCGGTAATTACTTTTTGGTCTCGAACAACAAACCCGAGATAATTAAATAGACAACAATGTTTTAGGTAGTATTTAATTTGCAATAAACTTTCCCGGGAAACTTAATATCAATGGGTCTTTAAAAAGTTTAAAGAACAATGGAAATTTTATCTCTAGCGCGCATCACCGTAATACTTGACTTGACTTATCTTACATTATTATTACTCTAGTAGATTAACGTGCCCCAGCGTTAAACTTAATGGAAACAGACTACATTATCCTTATTATTATTATTATTATTATCTTTATTATAAAGATTATTTTATAATTATTATTTTTGTAGTTGTGACTAGTTTACGGTAAAACTTTAGTTGGATAAAACATTAAAAAATTTATAAAATATTTTACTACAATTTTTTGATGCTGAAAAAAAATTTTTTTAATAAAAAAGTTTCTTTGAAACAAAAAAAAAATCAAGATATTTATCTTCTTGTCTGAAGAAATGTTCAAATCGATTGAAATAATTCCTTTTCAATTCAAATAAATCCATTCATTTTTTTTTTATCAAGTAAAAAAATTAAATAGTGAATTTCAACAAATCTTAAAGTTAAGAAGTTCTTTGTTAAGACAATATTTTTAATTTTTCAAGTAAAGAAAAAATTTAAATTCTGCAAAAAAAAATAATAAATTTTGTTCAATACAAAAATTCTTGAACTAAGAAAATTATTTTAAATCAAATAAAAAATTTTAAGTTTAAAAATTTTTTTCCTAAAGAATGATTTATGAATTAACTTTTTTTTTTTTTGGCGATAATTAAAAGATCCAATTATTTAACTAACACTGAGCAAACATTTGAATTATAATTATCCTTTAGCAATACAAATGAATAACCAAATTAATTGCATAATCATCAGTTGGTGATGATATTTTGGTAACTAAATGACACAGTAGATAAAAATACCGTTGTCAGAATACTGAATAGCGGAACAAAAGTCATGAATGTTTTAAATTTGAACCCGAGTTGGTCTGTATGTCGATCACACGCATTGTTGTGTGTATTTTCACGCGAAAATAGCGAGCGCAGTGTATTTTGTAGTATTGCGTGTATGTCGATACGGGTAATATAAATTGAGTTGAGTGTACTCGGCAGCGGGTGTGGGTGTAGGCGTGGGTACTGATGATATATATGTAGACGTATACTAGCGAGCTACCAGTACTGTCAGTACGGATGAGCTGGTTATACTACTGTGCATGGTACACGGCGGCTGTAACGAATCACGAACAAAACGTGCGTATAATACAAGTAAATTGAGTCATAGAAACGTGAGCATTGGGACTTTATCGCTCCCTTGAGATGGACGGCATTTATATTCATGGAGCTTACGCTCGAGGCCGGCTGCGGTTCCAATAAACGCTCTCGCAACAGACCCCACAAGTGTCCATCTATAATGCTTAAATATATAGGTTCAGGATCTCCAAGTCCAGTCGGACATCTTTAACCTTCAGGTGAAAATCCGATACATTATGCAGCTTCACGTCCAATTGATATTCTAGCTTAATATCAGAATTTTCTCTCCTGATTTAATTATTCTTTGCTCTGTTCCATATCTTTCTTCGTTAATTAGTTTTGATTTTGTCGGGAATTTTGACTAAAATGCTGATATAATTTACTTAAGCTCGTGGTATCTGTAACCTGAAGTTATTGATTGACCTGATTTTTTTTCTTAGCTTGTAATCTTGTTCTATTGAATGTTGTAAATTAAAATTGAGAATGGTTAAAATTAGAAAAATTATTTTTAAAAGATTAGAATTGAAATAAGAAGATAAGTATTAAAGGTATGAAAAATTGTAAGATACCTTTTTGTAGAGGATAAAATTTCCTATCAAACTCAATTTTGATCAATTGCACGCCTCAGAGCGCGAAGCGCGTGAGGTTGTGCTTTATACTCGACTTGTCAAGGTCAAGCAATTTTGTGATCTTTAAATGCCTCTATCACAACCATATTACACTTATACAATAATATAAGTAGATGATCACCGAAAAAACACTTAAATAAAACATCTTTTACTTTCTAAAATCATTTCATGTTGCTGTTTTGAAAAAAATTTTATGTGGACGTCCGGATGTCACCCCATTTTGGATGTACCAACGATTACTCCCGAACAAATTGATATTTCAAGACCGGACCTTTTTCATTAGTTTAAGAATTCGATGAACTGGGTCGGTATTTCATATCAGTGGCCTAGTTTACGTATTTTTTGTTTTAATTGAATTTTTATTAAAATTCACTACGATATAACCGTACAAAACCAAACGAACTTTTCTTATTTGTCACGTGAAAACTATGGCGCCACTTGACTAAGCTAGATTTTATAGACTGCGTGCGCATATGACAAGAAAAAAGGGTGCCGATATTTAAAAAAAAAAAAATAAAAAATACTCTGTAAGAAATTACTTAATTATAGTTTTTTTTTTTTTTTTAATCAATTACAAAATTAATTTTTTTCTTAAAAAATAAATGAGCGTTATGAGGCGTCCACTTTTGGATTTTTCAAACTTTTTTTTATTATTTTTTATTCTTTTTATAATATTTAGATTGAAAATAAAAATTCAAAATTATAAAAATAAAGTTAATTAGAAAAATTTTTAATTTAAATTATGGATAAAATATTGAAGATACTAAATAATCTTACGATACCTCTTTTGTAGAAAATTAAATAAAATACGGGAGATAAATTAAGCTAGAAAATAAAGAAATTTTAATAATGACATCATTAAATTTTTTCACATCAAAACACAAGACAGAAAAAAAGGGAGTCGCGATTTAAAAAATGAAATTTTTTCCCTCCAATAAAACTGAAAGCTTTTTCTCCGGCATGAATTAATTTTTCTAAAATTTTCTCCACCTTGATTACATCCGTTTTATGTGATATTAAAGCAGAAACACGACTCCTTGGTAGAATGATAATAACTCGGTAAAAAATAGTGAGTTTGCTCACCACTTTTTATCGTAGTTTCATCTTCCTAATGCAGCAAACAGATTTGTTAAATTTTTTCAGTAAACTGTGCCGGGAATGAAGATAACCTAGTCTGACCTATAACAGTAACTCTAAAAAATTCAAACGTAAAAAAAGTGCTTTTTTCTGCGGCGAAACAAAAATGTTTTCGGGCGTTAATTAAATTAGCGGGTTGTTTACCTACTCCTCTTTAAATATACATACATGTAGAGACTCCAAGCGATGGATGAATTTTGAATTTTGAGGTATATTTAATGATACAGTTGAATCATTAGTGAACTTTGCCTGACGCCTTGTGTATGTTAACGTGTATCCCCTGTAATTTAATCCATTGGAGAGCGAGGCCATCAGCAGCAATATAATGCCGTAGAATTCGTGAGTGCTGCCGGTGTATAGATGTATAGTTGACACAACGCTCATACAGATATAGAGACGCAACGCCGATACGATGGAAGTAAAGTCGAATTAGTTTTGCTAAAATCCGATAATAAATATTCATGAAATGATGATTCCATTTAAACGTGTTTATGTTCCAATGACGACACCATCAAGGCTAAGTGCTTTCTTGTGTTAACTTTACAGGTAATCCACCTTTGAGTTTGTCTACCGGCTGATAAGATTAATAATATAATTTAATGTAAGTCTTATTGGCATTATCGCTTCCGACAGACGACATTATTCAAGTTCCATCATTTTATCCCTAATTTTAAACTTCACTTAAACTCAAAGTTACTTTTACCTAATTAATGTTAATAAATGGAATTCATTTGTTTAATGGAAAAATTTTATGTTTCATATTCAAGCACAAAAGTTTTAAAGATCCAATTTCATTTAATTAAATCCATTTAAGCTTTATGTGACGATTGAAAATTTTTAGGGTACTTTTAAGAGTTTGAAAAAAAATTAAATAAATGGAAATTTTAAAAGTTTGGATAGTCTTTATAGTTTTTGGAGAATGCTTGGAAATGCCAGAAAAAGAAGAAGTTAATCGAATAGTGAGTAGAACAGCGGAAGTGAATCTCAGGAACGATTTGAATCCAATGAACAGTGAGATCTTATTTTATAAGATTTTGTTTGTTTCAAATGATTGAGTAAACATTTAAGGGCCTTAAAACTGAATCCTCACATTCAGATATTTGCTGCCAGTGACGAAAAAAGTTACCCGGAAAAAGTGAGCAAATATTATTGTAGAAAATAAAATCAGTGCAAAACTCTTGTAGGATCCGGTCCAAGGAGTAAAGGATGCGTGATTTACGTACTTGAATAAATTTTGTAACCATCGAGGCTGAAATTTCAAACATTTCTTACTCAAATATTCAAAAAAATTTATAGTTTTTTTTTTTTCACTCAGATTCCTTCAAGAAATTTTTATTTTCGTTCACGATTTTTATAAACTGTATAATGTAAAGGTAAAAAATTATTTCATAAATTTTAACTCAACTCAGCAATGCGGAAGTTTGACAGCTAGTTAATTAAATAAAATTAAAGTCCAAGAAAAGAGTTTGAAGCAATTCGGTCCAATAAATATCCACCTACGCCCTACTTTCCCCGAATTCCGTGATTATCCATCAACCACCAGTAAATCTCATTCGACAGACCGAGAAGAGAAACTTTAAACATCTCTTTTTTTACGAGAATCTCCTTATTATACCCCCTTATAAATCCTCAAGTCTGTAAGTAGAGCATAAAACAAAATTGTAATGTAGCCAGTATCATTATTTCACCGTTATAATAAAAAGCTCTATAGGGTACTATTGTTTGAAGAAAATTACGGTCGTCTATTATAATATACAATCCGCATAAATTTTAATGCATTGCTCTTTTTATCTTTTTGTGAAACTTTATTTTATAATTTTTCGCACAATGCCATCCACAACACCGGAAACGCTTTGAATTAGACTGCATAGACTGCACTTCATATCCATAATGTTCACCATCATACACACTTACATTAAATAATAATTAAAATGTAAAATGTTTCATTTCACACTATAGTCTTTGAAAAACCACTTTATTTTTGTTATCACTTACTGTCACTAAAAATAAACCCTAAAATATAACTAAAAAGTAATCAGAAAAATTTTTTAAATATCGCAAATTTTAAAGAAAACTTACCATTAAATTTTTTTTAAATATTTCTATATAAAAATCTATATAAAAACTTTTAGTCATATTCAATAGAATATTTTTCAATTAACAGGAGTGAGGACAATCACTTGTGAGAGACGCGTGATGTTCGCACCGCCTAGCATATCGTAGCTGAACCACATAATATAATGTTACTGTATTCTGGTATCAATCCCTCGGAAAACGCACTCACACCATTATCCCGCTAAAAGCATCCACCAGATTCTCTACAACACATACACATCTATATATTTATTTATTTATTTATATTATCTGTACACAGCATTAAACGTTCCGGTAATATAAAGCTACACAGCAGTGTCCTAGATTTCTGTTTTGGTGTTTGTTCTGACGCTGGCACGAGTGTCAATCGCGGTGTTACTTTCCAACACTGAAAATGATCCCTTTTATGTCTTTTTTCGGCGTATTATATAGCTTAACTGGCTCTCCCATATACAATACACAATGTACAATATACAATATATAAAATATACAATATAACAGACCATTGAGCTAAACTGAAACTCTTTCTGATGATTGCCCGGAAACTGAAAGCTCAGAACAAAATTTTCCAACTTTCCCCAACACTTACACTTAACTTGTGGCTGCGGTTCTTTTTATTTTATCGTTATCGTCCTCATCTTTTTTCATCGAGGATATCCAACTTTTAAACGAGCATTCCTAGACCGTTTTATTATTTTTCCCGTCAGTTCAATTTGAAATAAACTAAAAAAAAGAACCCGCTAATGGAAATGCCGTTCGGAGAATAAATATCTGAGATAATTGTGATAAAACTCTCTCTGAGATAAATTTTCGTTAATTTCCAAAATAATGAAACGGGAATTTGTCCAACATTAAATGCCAGAGAGCAAATACTACGGTCTACAAAGAAAGTAACTACTTTTTTGCTCTATTTGAGAGTGCATGGCAAGAAGAGGAAAAAAAGTTTGTGGAAAAGGGTGGTGATAAAAATAAAATAAAAAAATGGGAGCTGAGTTACCGGATGTTCCCTGGCCGGTAACGCGAGCACCGTGACATAAATTATCGGGCGCTCACCGAGAGCAGAGATGAGGTGGCAAGTTACATGCGCGAATACATAAATATGTATATGCGACGAAAAAGGGGCTGCAGAGGGATTTCGGAGTATATATCTCGGAGGAGAGTCACCGGGTGTTGGTCTGCCTGTGAATTTATTTTGTGTAACAGCCGCAGAATAAAGCGTTATTAGATTCGATGAGAGACCGGATGCCTGTTTTTTCCTTACTCACCCTCGGGCCTCTGCATCCACCTCTCCCGACCCCTTTCTCATTCCAGGACGCAGATTAACCGCTGGAAAGCAGTTATAAATAAAAAGCAAATGCCCCTGGATTATTTCCATCGTATACAACATTGCTTTTATCCAATTTGCGAAATAGTCTATGAATATTTAACTGTCCGAATTTTCAGAGACTGCTGATGGAGATTTTCGCTTTAAGTTATCGCTATTTTTTTTTTAGAATGTAATCATTCATTTTTTTATCTATGATCATTTTTACACTGAAAAAAAATTTTAATTTAAGTCTTCAAAAATTTTTTTTAAGACTCAAAATTTAATTTTTTGAATTTTTTAACAAAGTAAAAAATTTTTTTAAATAATTTTCTTGTAACAATAATTGGAAGATGCTTCAAATATTTTATCAGACGTTTCGCTTTAAGTTATCGCTACTTTTTTTTTAGAATGTAATCATTCATTTTTTATCTATGATCATTTTTACACTAAAAAAAAACTAATTTAAGTCTTCAAAAGTTTTTTTTTAAAACTAAAAATTTAATTTTTAGAATTTTTAACAGAGTAAACAATTTTTAAAAATAATTTTCTTGTAATAATAATGTTTCTCTTGAGGCAAGATAGTTTATTATCACTTTAATAATTTGACATTGACAAACTTTAGCGTAACGTCAGAAAAAAAATATTTGAAGCATCTTTCAATTTTCTCTGATTGAAATCTATCTCAATAGAGTTTTCTTTTTCAATTTATGCTTCTACGGTGATTATTCGGTGAGTTATCGACTCTCAACACCAATTTGACATCTTGACATGGACTATCAATAACTCGCAACCTGTCAATCAAAAAGATTTTCAATTTAATCATTTTAAAATTTTTTCTACGAAATAACTTTCCAAATTATTAATTATTCAGGAATTGTCATCGACAATACACAATCGCAAATGATAATGACAAGAGTATTTATTTGGTGAATGAAGAGCAATTTTGTGATTAATAAACATGGATTAATAGTAATAATTAATAATAAAGCGGTTGATTAAAGTTGGTAGCAATAACAGAGAAACGGATCACCCGCATAATTTTGATAAACAATAACCGTGAGATGTTATTGGATATTGATTAGATTGTTGACACAATGGGTATATTGAAATCTAGTGAATCTCTATGTCTGGCGCGACAGCTAGGGCAAATGTAGGAAATTTAATTGAGTTTCGTATCAAGCACTCTTGATGATATTGATCATTCCATTCGACATGTTTGAGTTTATCGACGATATGTAATTAGATAGTTTCGCGTTTTGTTGACATGTAATTCAATATCACAGCAAACTACCTCGATATTTATTTCTGGGCTTCAATTCCAATTTCTGTAAATCTCAATCATAATGTATCCGAACTGAGCTTCTAATTACCGATAACTGATAACATCTGTACTGTTTACTTTCATCAACTCCGATTGACAACAATTTACTCTATTTAGATTATTATTCTTTAGCGTCGCAATAGACAAAATTATTTTGAGTGATTTAGTGATTCCTGTTTCATGTGTAAATAATTGAAAATTAATGACGCAAAAGTTCAGTCAATCATAATATTGATCTTGCGGGTAATATCGTTGAGCTTACACTTCTCTGTGTAATTAGATAGTCTAGTCCTTTGCTGATTGGTAATACAACACGTTTCGAGCTTCCAAGTTTTGATAAATTCTATTTTATTTAATTTTATTTCAACGTGATAATGACAATGACGGATATTAATTCTCATGAATATTGATAAGTGATTCAATTATTATTACATTTGTTTTAATTAAATGACAAAAATTTCTTGAGCATTTTTTATTTAGATCGCTTAATTAGTAAAAAGTAAATAATTAGTTAAAAGTATGAGTTTTTTGCCATAAATACACCTTTAAATAAATTATAATAAAAATAATTTTCAAAAAATTCTGTACAGAAATTTTACAAAAATTAAAAATTAGACTGCGTTCGAAAATGCTTGATCTCTGAATATATATTTAAGAAATGACCCTTTATCTTGTAAAATATTGACATTTTTAATAATGTAAGCTCATCCCGATGATGCACTCATTGAGACCTTTCATTTGAGTACCAACATCAATTTTTCATATATTTTATATATTTTTCATATATACATATATATAATATATGTAAATATATGAAAAATTGATGTGGGTACTCAAATGAAAGGTCTCGATGAGTGTAATGTTGGGATGAGCTTATATCATTAAAAATGTCAATAATTAACAACTGACATTACTATTTTGTTAACTAATGATATTTTTAAAGATATAAGCTCATTCCGGCATTACTCTTATTGAGACCTTTCATTTGAGTACCAACATCAATTTTTCATATATTATATATATGTATATATGAAAAATATATCAAAATACATGTGGGTACTCAAATGAAAGCTCTTGATGAGTGTAACATCGGGATGAGCTTATATCTTTAAAAACGTCAATAGATAAGAAAATGCAGTGCAATTTAACAAAAGTCATTATTTAATAAAGTAAAATTTTATTTATTTATAGTTCACAAATCTCGGTAGTCACATAGTGACTGCAAGGTTGCTGGTTTATTTAATTCAAATAAATCTAAACGTTATCAAGCGTCAGCTTATTTCAGTATCACATCAAAAATTCCAAGTTTAAATCGCCAGTTGAAAGTTATTTCAGCTTCAAAATTTATTCAAGCTGAAACAATTCGCGAATATATCTATTAACCATTCACAATGAATATGAGTACGTTAATGCATGCACATATAAATTATCCAAGCAGCTTTATCCTCATAAAAATGAAAATGTACGGAAGCTCTGATTTATGATAGTTTCACGCTTTACCTTTCATAAAAATAATATAGTATTATTCCACAAATAATAGATCTAATAAATATTAACCGTAATCATATTCATAATCACAATCACGTTTAAATGTACTCAAAACGCGACGGAAAAATTTGTATATATAATTGCCGGAGAATTTGTTTCGCGAAACCAAATAAAAGGGAATAAAATTCGGAGCTTTAACCCGATAAAGTGCATTAAAACGGGGTTTCTTGTTCCGTATGAATAACAGGGCAATAAAGATCGATTATATCTGTCTCCAGTGGTTTCGGAGATAAACGGTGCCTTGGGAACTTGCACGAGCGCAAGGGGATGCATCTCCGATTCTATTATCTGGCTATAGGCATGTCCTTTCCCCTTCCCCTTCAGTATCTAAGACACTTAACTTGAGTTTGTGTGAAAGAGTAAGATTTCGCGGGTAGATTTCTGTCCCTCGAAAATTGGAGAGTATATCTTCTTTATAAAATCGTTAAATACTCTGAAAACTAAGAGCGAGGACTCGGAGAGATTAGGGGGCTAAAGAGGACAAGTGCAGCGAGATTGGAATGAGATTGAATAGGCCAGGGCGTATCCCGGTAAAAATAAGAATAAGAATAAGAATAAGAATGGAACGAGATGAGTATGGAAAAAATAATAGTGGATTTTGGTAGGAAGCAGCTTACAAAGTCGTTCCTCGTGATTTATCGCAAATGTACATTGGAGGTTGTGCGGCTTTCTAAGATTGCGTATAGTAGACTATACTCGGCATTTTCCGCTCCCGTTCCACCATAAGTCGTGTAGGTTACGTTTTAGAAATTAACTACACGTGAGTGAATCCAGCTTCCAGAGGAACTAAGAGTTACAGTAAGAGTTTATTGCAAAGTAGAAAAACATCTCGACTACTATCGTTATAACTTTGTCTGTGAGTATGTAATATGTAGGATGTTGGATGTACGCAGCCATGTTTTGGGGTAATAAGGCTAATATAAATGTCTAGTCATGATTTTTCTTAACTCTGAAAGTTTAACTTTGTTTTATTCTTCCGTATAAATTTCCACCGCAAATTACTTATTTTTATTGCTGACAGAATAATGCTATTATTTGTCGGGGTAATTATGCTGCTGGTTTATTTGTTTTTCAAAATATACGATCGGTCAAGTATATTTATTTATTTTCATGAAATTACAAAAAAGCTCTTTAAAGTATATTAATTCTGAAGAAATAAAATAAGATATCTGTACAGAGATGGGGAATAAAATAGAAAATAACAATAAATTTTAATTTTATTATGATTCATTTTTTATTACTACGGGACACTATTTTTTGATGGCTTATATTTATAAGAAAAACTTAATAAAATTTTGAGTATGTTATTATAAAGGAATTATATGCCCTTTGCACTTTGTAAAGCCAAAGGGCGATTTAAAATAATTTTTTTGCTCTAATTAACTGAAATTTAATTTTTTCTCTGGAAAAATTTAATTTTTTTTCTTAACTTTCCGCTCTAGAAATTTTTGAACTTCTGACTATAAAAATAAAAAAATTTTTTGTAAATTCGAGAAATTATTTAATTCAGTAGATTGAATTTTTTTCCTTTAGTAAGAACATTAAAATTATCTTATCTACACAATAAAATTAGTAAAAATTCTATTTGAAATTTAAAAACTGACATTTATCATGTAAAAAAAGTTCCGTAAATTTCTACAAAAAACATCCACGATTTTCATAAAAAGTTGAAAAATTCACTGTTGACTTTTTATATAAATTTAATCTTGTAATGCAGAAGACGGATTTGGCGAAAGTTCTCCAAAAAAAGTGAAGACAAACTATGAAGAATTTTTTGTCTTTTAATTAAATGCGTCGCATCTTTCCGGGAAAGAAAACAAGCTGTAGCTGAAGGAAATTTATTTGATGTTTCATCATAAATCTCTCGGCTAAATAATGCAGCTCTTGTCAGGATAATTAGTCTGCTAGTCTATGAGTCTATTAGCGGGAGAAAAATTAACGAGGTTGTAAGAGCCGACAGATATTGTATGTTAAGAGAAGAGCACTTTATCACTATTACAGATTGTAAGTTTGAGATATTGTGTAAGTTTGATAGAAAAAATTATCTTTAAAGGTTGTAACGGTGAACGGTCAGTGTTTTGTTAGTGGCGTGAGCTTGAATATAAGTAATCCGCGTTCAAGAATATATTAATGGGCGAACTTCCAAAGCTCACTAATTTGGAGGGTCGCCAAAAATTTTAAAAAACTTTTGTTGCCGGGCTTTGCTGCGTTTTAAACTTTTGTGAGTTATTCCACCAATTTTTATTTTTCCCACTGCTTTCTGGACTCTGTCTGCGACTTTGTCTGAGTCTAAGCACATCTTTTTGCATGGACAATATACAATGTGTGTATATATATTATTTAATGTTTTGTTTTTTGGACCGCCAGAGACGGAATTATTTTTTTGCATACCATTGTGCTTAATTTATCGAGAGTCCAATTCACATATTCCGTAATTGCAAAAGCTAAGATGGCCGAACAAGAATTTATTTTATAATAATAAATATAAAATACCACTGCTTACTATTTATTTTCTGTATTTCAATAAATTTTGTTTTATTTAATACCAGCAAACATGGAATTCATTCATGTAATAGATCGCTTTGCTGATAAATTTTGTGGATTTATTTTCAGGTCAACCGAGTATTTATTCCGGAGTTTTAATTCCATTTCGATATTGAAAAATGGTTATTTTTTTTTCTTGAAATATTTAAATTTTATTATTTTTTCTTTATTGAAATATTTAAAAAGGGATGAAGGACCTCCTAAAATTATGCAATTTTTTACGAACGTTCCTTTATATAAGAAGGATTATTTATCATTATTAGTTATCGAGTGTCGGAAAATTTATGATGTGTAAATTTCGAAACACTGAATGACGTAATGTAATGTATTGATCAACTGCAATTGAATTGGATGCAAAATATTCGAGCGATTCAATAGAGTATGAGCTAAAATATTTGCATCAATTAACACAGATATTTGATATATTTATATTTTACCAACTTTGTGCAAAATAGATTAAATTTTTTATTTTAATATTATTTTTACTTTTAAAAATTTTTTTTAATTCTAAATTATGAATTTTTATTTTTTCAATCGACGATAAATTAATTAATTTAGTTATTTTTAAATTAAATGTTCGGATAAAAAGTTATAAAATTAATTTTTTATTCAAATGATGAATTTTACAATGAAAAAAAATTACTTTTTCATAAAACAGTTGGGTTGGAATTTAATTAAATTTTTCATTCCAAATACAGACTTTAAAAATAAAAAAAAAATTAACTCCTCGTAAAATCACGAACTTCATCATGTGAAGAAATAAATCAAATAAATAAATTAATTAGTACCCACTTCACGTAAATACGCATGAGTTGACATTCATAACAAGCATCGATAAAAAACATAGATATATATAATATATATAATAACAATCGAAATCCGAACAAATTGATAACTCTCGCGTTAATTACTTACCTGTAACATATAAACAAAACTAATTAATACAGTATTAATTGACAATCACGAGTATCGTCTATTTATGAATTCATAAGTTGTCGTTGATGATGATGACGTACCAATATAATTGTGCCCATCGTTATTGAGCATTGTTAACGATATTAAAATTTGTCTCGTAACTTGCAGTAACGCGACATGGCATAAAAGCTATTCTTCCCTTGTAATAAACACACATTCACATCTACAAATATAACACACCTATCCATACATATACGCTCGAGCTTTTGCTTACATTACATTACACATATCCCGAGATAGAGATTATGTATAAATATCTCCATATATATACATCTGCGTATATATGAGGGCGAAGAGCTTTTAGTCGTTAATTTTCTACATACCTCATGTATAAGCGATGTATCTCTGTGGAAACTCGGCACTATAAAATCTTGCTGGATTTTCTGGGCGCTGAGCACACCAGCTGTCATCCCTCGCTCTTTATTCATCCTAGATTTCCTGTTCGTATTATAGCATCTACAACCATTTTCTTTTTTCTTCTCCCTTACCCCGAAGCTCTGCTTTCCTCCCTTCTCTCTTTCGCTAAACCGTTCACCTTTTGGCATACACATGAATTTACCGTCTTGCTATACACCCTCAGTATCTATTTTAATTCTTCATTTAAATCCGAGCACTCTCGTATTATCTGAATAAAATAGAGAAGACATTTTTTGTAACTAAAAGATTGCAATTTTTCTTACAAGACTTTATGAAAAAATTTTGAGGATTATGTTTAATTGTTTATTTTGTAATGGAATAAATGAGAATAAGTAATGAAATTTGATAGAAGCTTCCCCCACGGAAAAAGTATATATTCTGAAATATATTCCAGAATATATCCGAGAATATATTCCGAATATACCCCGTTTTGCCCGAGGAATATATTCCGGAATATATGGGCATGCACTCACTTGTATTCCGGTTTACTCAAAATTTTTCTCTGGTCTATAGTCTGGTCTGTCGTCAGATCTATAGTCTGATCCATCGTATATATACTGAATATATTCAGGTATATATAATTTTGAAATATATTCCTTGGGCAAAACGGGGTATATCCGGAATATATTTAGAATATATTCTCGAATATATTTTAGAATATATTTCAGAATATATTCCAGAATATATACTTTTTCCGTGGGGGTTTCGTTAATGAGGCTGTTTTTCATGGAAGGAATTATGAATGAGTATCTTCATTAACTTGTGAGGATTTTGAAGAGTTAATAATAATAAATAGGTTAGTGAGTAAATAATTTGGTACGGAATTTAATCTTCATTTGCGGGCTCTGTGGTTGGAAGTTAATTTCAAAATTTATAATCTCGTAAAAAAGGAACACACTAATTTTAATGAAAAATTTTTTTAATTATTTTTGCTTTATGGTTAAATGCTTGAATCCATAAAAATATTTTTTGTAAGTGAAGTCCATCAAAAATAGAATAATTGAGAAAGAAAAAAAAATTTTTTTGGGAAAAAATTTAGAAACTTTTTATTTTTACTCCTAAAATATTTAAAAAAAATTACTGGAAATATTTAGACTTATAAAGACACATTTTTTAACGATTGTCAATTGAAAAAAGATAAAAATTTTAAAACGACTTTAGAATTTAATAATTACCAAAATTTTAACCTCTTGATTTTGGCAAAAGTGAATTATAAAAATTAAATTCACTGCAAATTAATTGAAACCAAAAAAATGAAACGCTAGCCATGAAAAACTAAGTTGAAATGAAACTTCAATGACAATATACATTAAAAAGGATTAAAACCGTCAACAAAAGCATGGTTCATGGAATCACATCTGGCTTATAATTATTCTCATTGTTATTTCGATTAATAAATTCTACTTACTTGTTGCCATCATCATCATTATTATAAATCAATTGTTAAGTTTGGCAATACCGCGATACCAATTTGTCCGAAGCTTTTTAATGTTTTTATACCCCATTTAAATGTTTCAATGTGACATTAATTGTGATATAAACGACCTGTGTTTTTTTTTATCTCTGTCACAGCTTTTAAGCTTCACTTAATTTAATAACCCCGGAAAATAATAACAATAAACCACTTAGTGGTAGCTCGACATTTTCACCATTTTATTCATTTATTATTTTAAACTAGTCTTTTATTTTTTTTTATTTTATATTCTGGAGCCTTTAATTCTCAACATGTGTCAAAAAGTACTTGCGAAGCGACATTGCCGTACTTGCCGTCGAGTGCGCGACATACATTCACTCTGACACTCGTTATAATAATATAAGAAGACAAAGACGACGTGATCTCTGCTTATCCAGATGTGCAGTACAGAGCTATGAGCTCCATCGATATAACATATTACATATAATATACAATACATAATATATATTATGTAGTAATATACCGAGAATTTTTTCCCATTTATTTTACAGCTCGTATTTCTCCGTTTCTGCTCAGAGATCTATACTAAACTATACGTGTATTTTCATCCCCGGTCTCTGTTTCAAGGTGCAGTATGTATTTTTCAACAACATTGCTCTCTTGTTTTTCATTTTTACCGAGAATTCAATGGCACAACAATAGGGTGACAGCTGCTATGTTACTTTGTTTTCTAACTATTGTCAAGTCACACTTTTCCGACGAATGATAAAAAATCTCCAAGGAAATTTAAAAGTATTTCTTGTATTTCGTTAATTTTTTATCTTTTTTTTCAACGGTATTCATTTCACAGGAAAATTATCCGAGTGATATCTTTACAAAGTACTTGAATTACTTTTTTATTCAATGACTTATTATTTTCGTATTTATATCTTTCAACAATATTTTTTTTAACAGCAAACAATTACTGAATTTTACTATTCATTTTTATATTTTTTTCAAAGATAAGAAACTATAGTCTATAAAAAATAAAAACATAATTCTAACACTAAAAAAAAAAAAAAAAAAAAAAAAAAAAAAAAAAACTACTTGATTATCAAGTATATAAAGAAATAATCTTGACCCAAGAAAATAATATCCGGAAGTATAAATAGTTTGTACTTACCTGTAATTTATCGATATTTTTAATAGTAAATAATTCGAATATTCTGATAATATTTTCGTCATAAGCGATAAAAGAGTTTTTCAATTGAGAGATGCCAATTAAAACTGTTAATTTGATATGATGAAAAATTTATTTATTAATTTATTAAGTAAGGTAAAAGACCCCATTAGTGGCACTTTTTCTTTCAATGAAAAAATGTTCTACTTGGAATAAAAATTGAAAATTTTTTTTATCTAAAGGTCTTAAAGATTAAAAATAATATATTCATTATTGAAATCAATGATTTAATTAATTGAATAAGTACCAAAATCAAAGAAAGTGTCAGTAATGGGGTCTCCGCCACTAATGGGGTCTTTTACCTTATTGAGAATTATTTTTCTCATCTTTTGATTAATTTTTTGGGAAAAAAATTGCATTTAATAAATATTTATTAACAGTTTATATATCTTGATTGATAAATAATAATATATAATTTCAATTAGTAATAAATATTGTTAATAAATATTTATTAAGTTTATCTCAATTAAAATACAAAAGTTATTAATAAAAATAACACTAGATATTTATTAACAATAAATACACTAAATATTTAACTTGTTCAATAGCGGATTGCTTAGATAAAAGCGGATTTATAATACACAGCGTGGTTAGCAAAAGCGAAGCCGGTTGACACGTGGTTGAACACTCTGCCGGCACTGTAAAAGCGGTGAATTACTGCACAAATAACACAAACCATCTGTAACAAACCTAAAATAAACTAAGCACAATTTATTAAAGCGGATTAGTAATCAATTAAGCGAAATAGCGGAATTTTATAACTCAAGCGAGTTAAAATAGCGGGAAAGCGAAGCATTAGACTTAATGGCGGAGAAGCGAAAGATAATAATAACAGTTCGTCTTCTTCCTCGTTGACTTGGGAAAGAAGGCTATTGCGCATGTCCAGCGAGAGCGATCGTCTAATCAATAAATTCGTTCTATTGATGTCGACATCGATAGCCAATAGTAAAATTCGATACATGTGGCGTGATCAGTCAAGCGGTTTGCGCAAGCGGGTGAGAAATTGCGGGAACGATCACTTGTCAGGTGTGTGTTGTAAATTTGGAGAGCCCACAGTGACGTATTGCTCACTGAGTGGGCCTGTTCACTGAACATTATTTAAAAAATAAAAACACATTAAATTAAATTTAATTTTTGTTTTATTATTAACCTAAATATACAATTACACTTATTACTAAACTTAAATTAAGACTTATTTAAATTTTATTTATTTATTACATGACTATTTCTATAACAACTATTTTTTACAATAATAAATTAATTTTTATTTAATAAAAATATTAATTTACAAAAAATGAACTTAATAATAATAATAATAATAATAATAATAATAAAACTTTAAGTTAAAAACTAAAAAATATCTAAAATTAAAAAAAGTACATAAAAAATTCTTATATATATATATAATTTAAACAATAAAATATTTTTAAAATTAGTTAAATCTTCTCCGCTTTATTCAAGATGACGATGATTGGTATTCCCCGCTGAAGGACCTGGAGCCTCCAGCCCTATGTGGTCTTTTCCTGTTCTCAGCATCCTTTGCTTGAAGATACCTCTCGAACTCTTCAAGCGGGTCATCGATTCCTCACGTATCTTGATGGTGGTTAGATGTATGGTACCCTGAATAACCATATACCTCCTGGTGATATGGTTCCTCTCCCAGATGTTGATGAGGAATAGGGTACTCATAACCACCATACTGATACCCCGAGACCTGACTATTCGAAGACGAATAGTACCCAGTATTCTGAACGATACTCGGGGTATAGCTTGACAGTGGGATCCCAGTGGTATCCTGCGACGATGCTGAAGATGGTGTTGGTGGCGACTCCGGTAAAGACGTTGATGTCTCTGCTGATAATTCCGGCAGAGACCCAGATGGTGATGGTACTGGTGATTTTGATGATGGTGGACATGATGGTGGTACTGGCGAGGGCGTTGGCGGTGATGGTGATGATGATGGTACCACTGGCAACGGCGCTGACGATGAAGCAGTTAAAGATGGCGGTGATGGTGATGGTGTCAATGGCATCGGAGTGACGGTGAAGATGTTGAAGCTGGTGATGATGATGACGGCTGTTTATTCATCCCAGAATAAACCACATACTTCCCCGTTGAGGTCAGCATAGCTCCTGGGACTTCGGGGCCCTCGACCTCGGTCATCATGGTCTGAGGGATCCCCTTGGCCTTCTTGATCGAAGCCGGCTTCCCGTTGACCATCAATGTGCACTGGTACACCCAATGACCCGGCCTCTGGCAGCGGCGGCAGATGTAGGTGGCAGGCACTGGCCCAATATGCTTGTACGGCACCTTCAACCAGTTTGAAGGAGCATAGTCCTGCGTTGACAGCTCCATCATTTTCTTGATTTTATCTTCCTCAGTGCCCTCCATCTTCGTCAGGTCCACATATTTTCGGGTGGAGGCAGCTGACTTTAACTGCTCGAGTTGCGCCTGGAGTTCAGTTTCCCGGCGCTTCCACTCGAGCAACCGCTTCCTCTCCTGCATCTCGGTTTCTGAGATGATGTATCGCTTTAACACGATCTCAGTATTTTGGATCACGGTATCCTCATTCTTAAACACCTTTCTTGTTTTTCGGTCCATTGCAATGAGATCCCAGTCCCGGTCTTCTCGTGCTTTCATTTGACGGATGACGTCCGCCTTGACTCTCTCTATCGAGATAGATATTCCATCAAAATCGACGAAGTAGCTTTTTTCAAAATTTTGCAACCTACACTCCACAGACATTTTAATTTTTATTTCTTAACTTCAACTTTAACCACAATAAAAAAACGCAAACTGCACTATTAAGGCACTTGAAGCTATATTTTAACAACGAGCACGTCCGTTCGGAGCGAGAAATTGTAAAAAGTGATTTTACTTTGCTAAAATTTTACCTATTTATATTAGTTCACATCCCCTCTAATGATTGTAAGGCCCAATCAGCGTTGATCAAAGGGTACTCTAAGGGTCTAATGATACTTTACCTGAATATGTCGCATTCCTCTCATTACTAATTACCATTAAAGGTAATGATATTATAATTACTATTGTGTGTAGCCTGATAATATACAAAAATAACAGACAATAAGCTCACTTGAAGAAAACGATACAATAGAAATTAAAATTGCCAATTTTCGGAATAATTAAAATTTCTCTGAGAAAAAAGAAAAGAATAAGAATAGTTGATAACATATTTAAGATTTAAACTGATTTTGTTCTTTAACTAATGGAGAGTAAATAAGTCTCAAGTATTTTCATTTTATTTCCATTACTTTATAAATTACAATAATTTTAAGAATAAACAACTAAGTAAGAATGATGAAATTACAGAGAAAGTATATTTTAAAATTAAACGATAAAACCTCATGTATGTTTTTGTGACAGTAAATAGAATAAGAAAAAAAATACAAGGTAAAAATTTATTTGTTTATAACAAATTGTTTCTTATATAAACAATGAAAAATTAAATAAAAGGAATTTTTTTTTATATCGAAAAGAAAAATAAATAATGATTTTAAAAAATCGTTCATCAATATTAATTTAAAGTATTAGAAAATGATTGCTAATTAACAAATGCATTTTTAAGCAATAAAAAGATTTTTTTAGAGAACGATTTTTCTTTAAAAATCATTATTTTTATTAAAGATTAAAATTCCATACAAAAATTTTTAATTCTCTAATAAACACCGCATTTGTTTATAAGAATCTTTTAAACAATAGGGAATAAAAATTTTTTTTAATTATTTCTATGCAGCTTTTGATAACAAAAAAACAGATTATTAATATTAAAAAAAAATTTCTTATATTTAATGTTTAATATGTTAAAATTATTTTTATTAATAAAGTGTCCGAAGTAGGCGTGGCTTACGCAAGCCAAAGCATCCGTTTTTGGCCGTATTTTCATTCTTTTGGGAAAATTATAAATATTAGTCCTATACATTCGGAAGTTGGGACTTGTTTTAGAAAATTTCCTACTCTTTTTAAATATTTTTTCAAATTTGAAAAATCTTAATTATTTTTTGAGATATTTGAAAAAAAACGCAACCCCTTTTTTTTTTAGTTATTTGTAAATAACTTTTGCAATTTTTACAAATGGAACTTAATTTTTTCTTTTGACTAGACGATACGACAAGAAATATGACTGTCTGGCAGACAAATTTTCAAAAATTTACTGTAATTCGTAAATATGAATTTAAAAGATCTGTCATAAATCAGATAATTCATAACTAATTGCTTATTGTAAGTATACCTGACTCCTCGACGCCTAAAATGCCTGTCTCGATGAAATGGCACTTAGTGACCCAAGTGATTTAAAGTAACTTCGTGATAAATATTTTCAATACAATAGGTTGTAAATTATTATGTGGCGCCTTTCCAAGTAAAATAGCAATAACTTATTATATTCATTATATAGAATTAAACCAAATTTAAATGATACGTACAAAGGATAAAGAGTAGTGAAAGAATCTAAGTTTTGTGAGTACAAAATACCCATAATGAGACTATTACTCAATAATTACCGTGTAAAGGATTTTCATAGCTGAAAGTTATAAATTTTCATAATGTACACTGTACAAATTTAAATAAAACAACAAAGCCTGTAAAAATAATATCTTGACTAATGAATTTCTTGTCTTGAAACTCTTGATCTTAAAAATTTATAAAAATTAAGGCATTTTGTTCAAAAAAGTAATTTATTTACAATAAAAAGTATCCATAAATAAAATCAAACTGTATTGATTTTTACAATCGAATTAAAATAAAAAAAAAAAAACTTAAAAAAATAAATTCCTGACACAATTGCAGCCCTCTCTCTTTTGTCAATTTACGTTACCAAAATATTACTGAAGTGTGAAATTGCTGATCAAATAGATTGCCCGGAAAACCGATGTTTGTCACAGAGTTTCATGACCAACGATTTCGATAACCAGCTAGCAGTTCTACAAAGCAGTTCTATGAATATCAATGACCAAGCAATCTTAGCTTCAAATGAATCTTATCAAAGTGCTATTGAACTAAACTTCTCTCCTAATAAACCATACAACTTGATCATGCCATTTCAAAACTAAAACTATCTTTAAACTTCAAAAACTCCTAAGAAAATCAAGGTTAGAAGATTAATTAGCTCTTATACCCCTAAGTCCTGTAACGACACACAATCTTCTGTCTCCAGGTACTTTCCTTTCACCACCAGGAATAATGACTCAAAACCCCCCGCATTGCAAGTATTTGTAATGCTCTTATCAAATATCAAAGCACGCTCGTTAATACCGTCTGCTTTGATAGCTCCAACAGCGTGGGTTCAAAGCGGGGGATTTAATAAAAAAATTTCCTTTATGCTCCACGAGAAAAGATGCTCCACTCGTCACTCATAACCATAACAGAAAATAAAAATTACTAAAAAATGCAGCAAGCTCGCCGGCGTCTTAATGCTGAAAGTTCCCCGGGAAGTTAATATCCGCGGATCGTGAATAGAGCGGCGTTTTCTCTTTTCGTGAAAAAGCTCGTCAGCAAACTCTCATTTCTCGCTGCTTTGTTTTTCTACATGCATCTACTACATACTACGTGGACTAACCAACCAACGAACCAACTTATGTGCCCCACCCTTGAGCAGGTATCTTCAATATATAGACATACAGTACTAACGTTACTTTCTACCGCGGAGCTTTCAGCTTCCAGTTGGCTTTCTTTGCCATTCTTTTCGCATACGTTTCAACTTCTACACACATCCTATCCCTCTTATCTCGATCCTACATTCTACATTCTAGGTAGTACGTATCGTAACATTATCATATATCTATACTCTGGGTTCTACATTCTCCGCAGAACACCGAGCGAACGAAACCCACCTACAACACAACATAACACACACAACAGAAAACAAGCTCGCGTTTTATGTAAACCTGGTATACTGCACACGTCGCACTGTCGTACGTCTGCACGTTACCTCTGACAAAGTGAATAGTCGTTAAAAAAAGTAAACTAGACTCGGGAGCTAGAAATAGAATAAATGAAATAAAGTAAAGTAAAACCCAGTATTAGGAGGAAAAAAATTCGTACCCGGTGCTTTGGCTTTGGCTTCTATTCGGTGAATTATAAAATAAAATCTAGGTGTGTAAACAGCAAGTTTGTCATTATTTTTTCAGAACTTTTTCTTCGGTCTATAGAGGTGTATGGAGCCACTGTTGATTCAATTAATTGTTTCGGATGGATTTAAAGCACTTTGATCCTGTTCCCTTTAAATCGTCAACTGCTGGCTCCTGGAATTAGTTTTCAAATTCACTTTAGTGTGTTTAATGAAATCACGATTCTGGTGTTTTATTCATCCCTGCTGTGTGCAAGAACTTGGGGTCTTAAAACTTTAAATTCAACATAACTTTTTCCGCTGAAAATCACGCTCAGCAATTCGTCTCAGTGCCTCGCTTTGTCTTTCGCTTTATCTTTCTGTTTAAATAATTAATAAGTTGGATTTTAATATTTAAGAAGCTTCAAGGTTGTTTTATTATTTAGATACTTTATAAAGAGCTATTGTTTGCTAATTGTCCATTTCTCTTTGGTGTTTGCGTTAATTATTTTCAGATTATTTAACGAGGATTATTATGTAGTGTTTATGATTTATTAATTTAAAGCTAAAAAGCGATAATTGGAAACTCGAGCTTGATATTGTTTTCTTTTATTATGTTAATGGTATTTTATCCGGTGGTTTATAGGCCAATGGATAAATGGGGCTCTTGTGTTGATATTTATTTAATGTACTACAGCGAAGTGTTGAAGTTATTAGTTGATTTGTTCGATTGCGTCATAACTAGGATTATATAACTGATTATTTTAATAATATGTCGATCGTCATTATTTAGTTATTATTATAGAGGACTTTTAAAATTTTGATGCTGTTAATCGTATTGGTAATCAAATAATTTAATTCAGTAAAGTAATTAATGTATTGGATACTTAGTTATCGAATTTCGAGGGCTTAATTCAGTTAAATTATTTTCATTGATCATGTTAAAAGTTCATTCACTTCCATTAGTAACTTTTTTTTATAGATACCCTCTAAAATTATTTTTAATTGATTGTAAAAGTGCAATATTTTAGCTATTAAATTGATAAAAAAGTTTTTTTTTTTGGTTTGAGAGCAAAAATTTGGAAGAAAAATATTTTGAAGAATTTCAATCAAAAAGAAAAATTTCATTATCTTAAATCAAACATAAAATTATTAAACTAAGAAATTTATATTTATTTTAATTAAATCTTTCGCTCGATTTAACTCCAATAAATTGTTCAATTAACTTAATAAATTAAATTAACTTTTTTAAAACAATTAAAATAATTTTTTTTTTAAGATTTTTCTTGAAGCTTAATTAACAGTAGATAAAAATAATCAATTATAATTTTTTAATTTTTTAAAATTCAATGACATATTTATTTATCTTTGAAAATAAATAAACTAGTTTTTTCTCTGTTTATAATAAAAATATGGAAATAATTAAAAAAAAAAAATTGTCAGGATAAATGAGAGTAAATATTAAAGCCGAGACATATGACATGAAATACCGGCAGTCAAAATGCAGATAGTGACTTTACTTGTAAGATTTATTTCCATTGAATAGCAAACAGTATGCGAAAGGAGAGAGGCGAAATGAGAGATGAGAAATGAGAAGGGATCAACGGATGGTACTCAGTCATGTGTGGGGCGTAGGTGGTTCTACAGTGTGTACTTTACACGATATATATGCATAACACAAAGAGTAGAGGGAATTTTAGTGGACGTAGACACGGGAGTCTCTACTGTGCATTTTAATGAACAGGCACCCTATCTTGTTTTCCAGGAGGCTGATACCACCAAGAGAAGCGAGAACCCAACTGTTGTTCTTCTTCATCATCCACTGGGAGTGTGAGTTGCAGTGCATTTCTGGAAGCCGGAGGAATTCGCGCCGGCTCGCGCTGGCGCAGATCTCGGGAGCTGACTACTCAGGACCGGAAATGGCGCTGAGGTGGTTGCTGCTGGCACTTATCGCCACCCACACCAACGCCCTTCCAGACATTATCAGGATAGGTGAGTGTCTCTCTATACTCCATCTACCCCTTCCTTATAAATTCATTTAATTTAATCACTCGGTCGCGTATCGCCTGGATTACGATATGCCTTACGTGCTCCCTTTCGATAAATGCATAACGGCTTCATTCAATATCACTCTTCTTGCAGTCCTTTTACTATCTTTGTCTGAAAAATATATAGAAACAGTAAATTTTTATGGTTATTCTTTAACTACAAAATTAATAATGGAATAATAAAAACTAGCAACTTTGCAGTCACTATGTGACTACCGTGACTAGTGAACTTAGAAATAAACAAAATTTTGCTTCATTAAATAATAACTTTTGTTAAATTGCACTGTACTTTTTTAACTATTGACGTTTTTGAAGATATAAACTCATCCCGATGTTACCCTCATCGAGAGCTTTCATTTGAGTACCCACATGCATTTTCATATATACATATATATAATATATATAAATATATGAAAAAATGATGTGGGTACTCAAATGGAAGGTCTCAATCAGTGTAATATCGGGGTGAGCTTATATCTTTAAAAATATCATTAATTAACAAAATAGCAATGTCAGTTCTTAATTATTGACGTTTTTAAAAATATAAGCTCATTCCGATGTTACACTCCTCAAGAGCTTTCATTTGAGTACCCACATGCTTTTTGATATATTTTCATATATACATATATATATATATATAACATATAAATATATAAAAAAATGATGTGGGTACTCAAATGAAAGGTCTTGATGAGTGTAACATCGGGATGAGCTTATATCTTTAAAAATGTCAATAGTTCACAAGATACAAGGTCATTTCTTAATTATGTATCTAGAGATAGAGCAGTTTCGAATGCAGCCTAAATACTAATCATCATAAATTGACTATTGATGAGAATGATATAAAACCATCACTGGCTACAAAATTTTGCTTATTCTCTTAATCATATAGATAACAATAACAAAAAAATTATGAAACAATTTTTAATTTAGTTTTTTTGAAGAACCAAAAAAGGGTATTAAAAATTTTTTTTTGCTCTAATCATCTTAGAAGTTTAGAAATGTATAAATTTACTATAAACATTATGAATAAAAAAAGATTTTTAATTTATTTTCGAACTTTTTGCTTAAAAAATGAAAAATTTCAATCTTCAGGCTATAAAAAGTTAAAATTAAAAATAAATTCTTTCAGCTTAGTATATGATAAATAAAAAACACATACTAATAAGGATCTACGAGATGCGTGTCAGTAACACCTACGATGGAGATTATGGGATTAGAGTGTTAATTGCTGTCAAGATTAGGTGTCAGGTAAACACCTGACGGACAGTACCTAACTTTGGTTGTTTATTCATTCCTGTCCGTAATAAAGCTTTTCTCATGATTATAAATTACTTTACATAAATAATTTTTGAAATTTTTAAGCTAAAAAGTATTTTGAACTACCGTTTTTTTTTTTTTCGTATAAAATAAATTTGAGATAAGTGAAGCGTGCAAAAATGCAAAAATTGATAATATTCTGGGTCGTTTTTTAACATTATTAAAATAAAAATAAAAACAGATAATTAACTTGGCAATATTCAATTTCACAACTGATAATTACATTTTGTAAATATATTTGTATGTATATAATAACCGATATTTACACGATGAAATAAATATTATTTTTGGTGAAGAGATAGTTAATGCTATGATAACATATTATTTGTACGTAGTAATTAAAACCCTTGATTACTAAAGTAATTAACAAACTAAACAGTAATACAATACTCGGCAGTATGGAGTATTTGTTTCGAAAGCAAAAATAATATTTCATGAAACGAAGCAGTTTCAGCTGCACATGAGAGTTTTTTAACTGCGAACAGGATATAGTTAGAAATAAAAACTGGCATAAAGAGAAAGAGAAGAAGAAAGAGGCAAGGTACTTGTAACACCTTATGCCTACTTACTATTTACATGTATTTAAAGTGCAGATAGAATTTCCTCGGAATATATGGAGTAGTGAGTAAGCACAAATGCTGGCTGGAGAGGTTTGTCGGGGCAAAGTGGAGTATGAAGATGAGAAGGAGAATGAGAATGAGAATGAGGAGGCTGAGTCGGTGCAGGAGGAACTGGATGTGCCGCCACCATAAATTATTCATTCGTTTCCTGAGTGCCTTTTAATCTTCCGTGTATCGGAAGTAAGAGTGGGTGTTTAGATTCTCTTTATCCTCTGCATCCTTCTGAATCCCGGTCGGCTATTTTCTCTTACTATCTTTTATACACTCAAGTTTGAGAACTCTCCAGTATAGATGCATTTATTTCTGTAGCGTAATAAAAGGAAGCCTCGTATTATATAATTACGTTTTCTTCATCACTGCAGACTTAAAAACCGGAGATGGCGCAAAAAGAAAGATCAAAGACCAGGATCGCCGGGTAAAGAGAAAACTCTTTACGGGTTTGTTTAAATTTACGAATTACTGGAAAAAGTGAACAGTCGCGGGAATTAAATGAAGCTTTAGAATGAACATGGGGAAGAAAGTTATCTGTAGTTTCAATTGTTTTAATTATTTCATTTGTTCTGTATTATTTCATCAGGGTTTTCATTCATTTTTTTTTTTAAATAAAATGTCTTCCTTCTTTTCTTTAAGTTAGTTTTGTTGGGGGCCAAAAGTCGAACAAGAGAAGGAAATAGTTCTATTTATTTATTTTATAATATAATAACTTTAAAGTATTAAAATAAATAATTTTTTAATAAATAAATTATGTACGATAAACTTTCTAATTCTCATAACTTGTCTGAAGAGACTGAAACAAAATTTTTTATCAATAAAATTCTCAGATAACAGATCAAATAAACCCAGTACTTAATTTCTAAATTCCGAGGATACGATTTCCAACGGGCTGGCTACTTTTAGCCTTTTCAGAGTTTTTCATAAATTTATTCCCTCTAAATATCATCCAGAAAAGGTCTTGAACCTTTTTAAGAAACCTCGGGGCATTAGAAGACAATATATCTGACCTGATTTTTAAAAATAAAAAAAAAACATACATTGAGTTTCTAAAAAAAAAATTCAAAATCAATATTTAAAAATAAAATTCGATCAATTTTTTTTTTTTATTAATAAGTATCAACATGAGTTTTAATGAATTTTTTCTATAACACCGAGTAACTACAAACATTACAGGCTAATTCATCAATAAACTATGAATATTCAAGTTTTAATAATTTGACAGTAGTAGGGGTAGATTGTAAGCTCGAAAATAATAAAAAAACCATGAAAATCGATTTCCAATATACGTGTCACGAGGAATATTTAAAATTTCATTTTCCACGGATATGCATATAATTTCCACGGTATTAATTAATGACTTTTTTTCGCTGTCGAACGTTTTTTTTCCCTTCTCTTAAATTTTTTTTTTTTAATTAAATTTTCAGCGAGCTTTCAGAGCCGAACAAGCGCCGAGGATGTCGCGAGTCGCGAGATAAAAATGAGTCACCCCTGACTTGACTGGAAAAACACAAAAGAATGCAAACTTATAATCTGCAAGACATTTCCTCAGATAATAAATTATAAACTGTAAATTATTATATATACTTAAAACATTAAATTTGTTCTATACCTTGGAGGAAAAGATGCGAGCGATAAGTAGACGGGTTTGGGCGCATATAATTGTTGGTTAACGACGGTAGAATAAGCGCAATAAATCCTTCAGAGATCAAGATATAATTTGTGGCCCGGAAAGCTGTGGCACGTCTTCTCACCGTAGTTATATCTCTGGTTGTTCGCTCAGCTCGCTCTATGATGAATACAAGGTTAAACTAATAATTTATGAGGTAAATTTCCCCATCTGAATGGAGCTTATTCGCACGGTCCTTCCTCCTCCCCGCCCCCGCCAACGTTCCACGATGTCCATGAGTTACTAAATCATTTATTGTACATTCCCATGGGATATAAAAGCTCCGTGCAGCCTTATCAGTTGATAAACAAACGTTATTATCATAATAAATGTTCATTTACTCGCTTTTGTTACTATCCTGGTAAATATTTGTTCATTTTTAATAATATTTTTTCTCATCAAAACAACGATGCTCGCTGTTTGTTCAAAGGCTTTGCAAAATAATAAATTCACTTGATCTGTAAATTGTTTCACTCAGCATTTGTTTTAACTTTTTGCATTGTAAAGAGGGTTTAGCTGGAGTTTCATACTTTTTTTTTAGCAAATAGGGAAAGGGGGGGGGGGCAAAATGGGCCCCTTAAGAAAAAAATGTTGATATCCTTAGTGTTTTTCTCTGGTTTTACTTTTTTTTAATCCCTTGCCAAGTATTTGACCTTAATTTGCTCTGTTCATTAAAAAAAAAAAACTTGAAAATGTAGGGGCAAAATGGGCCACCTTCAGAAAATTTTATAATATGAGTTTTCAGCTCGTTTACTTTTTTAGGCCTTTTAACTGCGTTTATGGTATTAATTTTTTGTGTACATCGAAATTAAAAATTGAGAAAAGTGGGGTAAAACTGGGCCCCCTAAAAAA
>CAJNRD030001120.1:17760926-17789127 GCA_905319865.3 Cotesia congregata
AAAAAAAAAAAAAAAAAAAAAAAAAAAAAAAAAAAAAAAACACATACACACCATCGCAAAAATAGTCAGAGACGTTTCTGTAAAGTAAATAGTTTTTCAACCAAAAATATAGTAAATAATGCTGTTATTTAACTCGCGATATTTAACTCCCTAGTTCGTACTTTACCTATATAATTTTTTCTATAATTCAAAAATTCTAGAACGCGTTTAACTGAAAAATATTCTTTTGTTTTTAAAGTCTAATCAGCCCATAATTGTACCTCCCAAGCATTTCGAGAGTTGAAAATGTTGGAGGCCCATTTTGCCCCCAAATATTTTTGGATATTGAAAATTTTAGGGGGCCCATTTTGCCCCTAGGGGCCCATTTTGCCCCCCCCTCCCCTATACTGTTTTCGAATGTATTGGTCATTACAAACACCCGACAGTGAAATAAACTGGATGTTTTTTTTATTAATTATTTAACGAATTAGATATGCTGAAAGAAAAATACTTTGATGTATCGTTTGTATTAAAATTTTTAAATTAATTTCTTTTTACAATAAAATTTACTATTCTTTATTAAATATTTGTAGGAATTAAATAAAATTTTTATTGTTTTATTACCCGTCAGAATTTTTTTTTCATTTATACTTTAAAGAAAAGCAATGATATTTTTTTCTTGGTTTTTTTATTATAAAAATCGATAAACCAAACATTTAATTCAATAATTATTTGGCCAATAAAGATCGATTTCACCAGGGAATTTTTATTTTTTTGACCCGAGCTTCATAACAATAAACGAACTCAATAAATAGCCAAGTTTTTTATTTGCCCTGACAAAAAAGGAATATTAAGATTAAATATTAAAACAAACATTCCGGTGGGCAAGCCACCAAAATGCTAATATTTTAAAACTGATTTATCTACTCGACCGGGGGCATGTACGTGTCGTCTACACTGAATGTAAACTAGCAGGCCGGTTCATATATATATATATATATATATATATATATATATATATATATATATATATATATACCCAGCATCAGCTTTCCCGCAAAAAATACCGGCACTATAATTAATGTTTTTCCATGTATTATACTTTACATTTAATATTTATAATATTTAAATATTCATAAAACAGTAAATTTACAGAATATCGGAGGTATTGGATATATAAGCCGAGATAATATTTTTTTTAATTTCACCGACGAGATAAAATTTACTATCGGAAAATTTAATGCTCTCAGGTGGCTGCCGAAATTAAAATATAAAAAGCTCGATGAAAATAAAATGTGATTTTAAATAGATCTTTTTTTGTTTACTAATTTATTATTTTGTGCATAACTACAAGGAGTAATAATAAATACATATCTGTTGTGCGGTTTTAATTTCCCAGGTGGATTATTTCATCAATCGGACGACATACAAGGGGTGGCGTTTCGGTACGCAGTGGAAAAGATCAACGCCAACAGAGACATATTACCCAAATCGCGGCTCAGCGCTCAGATTGAACAGATTTCACCCCAAGACAGCTTCCATGCTTCCAAGAGAGGTGAGTACTTGAGCTATAATTTGTTAAAGTCTATTGTAATCCAAGTGTGTTGAGAAAAATTACGATAAATTTCGACTCAAGACTGTCTCTAAGGAACTTCTTTAAACCTGGATGAAAATAGGTTCTATTTATTGTGGGATTTGAATAAGAATAATCCTGATGCAAAATACTTATTTAAAAAATATATCAACAGTAAATAAAAAATATCTATACAAAATATAGTATTGATAAGTTAACTTCGAGTTGATTTTCGTAAATATTTTTTTACTATAATTAAAATATTAGAAATATATGTATGAAAATATTTAAAAAAATGTAATATATTTTTAACTAAATATTTTCATAATAAATTTATTTTTTATATATTTTATTTATAATTAAAATATAAATCGAAAAATTTATCTAATGAAAATAGATTTTTTATATTTTTAGTATGAATTTTTTTTATGGAAAAAATTCAAATTTATTATACTTGTCTGTTTAAAATCTTTCATATATACGGATCTTAAATTCTATTAGAAGATTGTTGGAATTCTCAGAAAATTTTTATACTCTAAATAAGAATGATACTCGAAGAATTTTTTTTATAATAATACCTAAAAAAATTTTTTTAGTAACTCAATAATCCTTAGGTGTTTATTTTTCTCCCTTTTCAATTGACTGGTTACTATACTAGATTTGTCAGGAGATAAACTCCGTCAATAGATACGGAAATCCAATGAAAAAAAAAGGAGAATTTTTTTTCATTCGAAATAAATTCTGTTTGAAATGAAATATTTGAAAAACATTTACTGTCTTGGTCTATTAAATTTGTGTTTTACTGGTGGATAAGACGGGAAAGAAAAAAATAAAAATAAATAATAGTGAGTAGTCTTTGAAGATGCAGCATAAAAAAAGGCCACGGGTTTTATTGCCAGTGCTCGAGAGCTTTTCTACCTCAATTTTGAGAAGTTAGCCCGTGTGCACGTACTTGCTTCTCTACTTTTGATCAAACTCAAGTCGGCAGCAGCCGCCGGCGGTCTTACCTCCTTCCTCCGCTTTATTCTTGCTCTTCACTATCTATAGACATATTCTATATATATTATTATATTTTATACATTGCATACATTCAAATATACCAGTAAGAAATACGGAAAGAAGATAACAATGTTCAACGCACTTGCACTTGATCGAATTTTGTACTCGATCCTTCCACTTTCTTTATATATTATATATTATACGTATTATATATCTTCATACATATTTACATTTACATGTAAATTTTCAGTAATATATGCATGCATCTGAACCATCCTCAAACTTTAGCAATTTTTTTTCCGTCTATGCTTCACCCCGAATTCCACAAAGACAAAATAAGAATCGGGACAAAAGTTTCAAGATATGAAAAATTTTTAACAAAAAAAATTTGTCAGAGAAAAAAAAATTCAATCTTACTATCAGAATTTGATTCAGATTTTTCATATAAATAATAATAATTATTATTATAAATTATAATTTTTGCTTCCAACAAGTAAAAATTGTTTTATGAAAATAAAAAATGTTAGTGAATAAAATCTGGACTCAATTGCCAAAAATTATAATTGCAGTTTATGATAAATACCAAATCTCAAAATTATGAAAATAATGATAATAACACTGAATAAATTCAAAGCAAGTGATTAAGCTCCCATTGAAAAGTAAATACTGAAAGCCATCAAATATTAATTTTATTGCAGGTAATTACTAATGATTGTGCACCATCACTTTGGCATTTAAACTCATTAATACTAAAATTAATGTCCATATATTATAAATTCAAATTCTGATATTTACGATTACCATAAATAACATATAATGATCTTGATAAATAATGTATTTCACGTAATGCCGAAAGTATGTAAAATGAGGCTGTAATAGTTAAAATTTGACAAATAATAACTTTGTCAGTAAGTACTTTACCGGGTATTGGTGACTGGCAAAATTCCAGTAACAAGTCACATCCAACCGCCAGTCAATGCCGCTGAATTTTATTGACTTTATCGTCTTGTTGTACACATATATACATATACATTCATCGTCAGCAGTATTAGTATTGCTGAAAAAGTTCACGAATCACTCGTCGCAATGTCGGGCCATTAAGTTCCGAGAATCACCAATCGACTTGTTTGCGATTGCGATGGATTCGCTCTTAACTCCTAAATTTTTTCCGACCTTTTTTATCATTATTTCTCCAGATCCACCCCACATCCAACGGTACCCGAACCAGCTATTTATATTCTACAGATAAACATATATCTGGGTCATTTGTTTATGCTCTTCCTGAAACCAGTTGATGATTTTTCTTCTTCTTCTTCTTCTTCTTTCGTTTATATACTTTATGTAAACACTGATAGAAGGATTTGTTAAATTTATTTTTGTTTAATAGATTGTTCATAATTCAAATGCGAATTTGAGTTCAAACAAATTTTATTTATAAATTAAAAATTCAAAATTTGAACAAAAAATTTCAATAAAAAAAATTCAAGGTGTTCAATCGTTCTTAAAAATATTTCTTTTATATTAATAAATTTTATAGATCGCTGAAATTTTTTTAAAATATTAAAAAATTACAGAAAAATTTAATTTTTATTTTAAAAATCTTTAAGGGATTAAATCAATTAAAAATTATCCACTCCGCAATTTTTTTAAAGTAATTTGAAATAAACAGAAATCGATTTGACTGTAAAAAGGTATTTGTTCATCTCAAACAATCTCCTTAGACGAGTTTTAATATCAAAATCTGGTTTATTACTCTCCAATGGCTCTCTCAATCCGTAGATCTATTTTCCCGAGCCAGAAGATTTAGCCCAACTATTTCAACGAAAGCTCTAAAATAGAAGTTTCAGCAAAAGCAATAGATAAAATATAAATGAAATTTGTTTGAAAGCTTTGAGTTAGAATAGTTCTGATTCGCGAAATCGTCGGAAAGTCAAAAATGATGCATCTCCGGTACTCTTAAAGCAAGCAAAGGTACCCGTGTACATCCAAGTTACATCGGGCTTAATGCTCATGAAAAACGATGATCAAGCTTTCATGTCGAAAGAACATAAAAGCTAATTGTTCTAGCTTTGTGAACAATGCTACTACCCAGGATTTAACAGTCTCTTGACGTATATACCTTCACTAGAAATTGCCCTATAATCTTAATAGCGATTGCGCCAGTAGTCTCCTCTGCTGTGCTCTACTCCAGTTCAGACTCCTCTATTTTCTCTTGGGCATGTACTCGAGGTTTACGAGAGCACTGACTAGTGTACTACACGACATTGGTAATTCGTGTTGTACAAAGCAAAGTGCCTCCGTATCAGAGCAATCTCTCTTCATTTCACTCCGTTAACTGCTCCTGTGTACGCATTGTTGCTCAATCCTCTTTAAGTTGTATCATCTTCACACTTAAGTTTACACATCGCTATCATTAATTCCCGTCACACTTGCTTTGAATCCTGCTGCAGGAACTTCTTCATTAGCTTTTTTTTCTCTAAGGTAATCCCTTCTTTTTTTCAGCATTTTTTTTCCAGTTTATTTGCTTTCTAATGGCTTGTAAAATCCGTGTTAAAATGCTATTCACAGTGTTGTTTCTTGCAATAAAATTTTTTTATTGTATCATTGTTGTCATCAAACTTCAATCAATCTTGTACTTCAGCTTCTCTTTTAAAATTTTCATATTTATTAAAAAAGAACAATTTAATTTTCACAGTTTGTAGTGTAAATTAAAATTTTTAAAAACTATGTAAGAAGTACATTTAAAATAATAATTTCAAGAATCATTTTTATAAAATATTGATTTTTGAGTTTTTAAATTTACTGATGAAAAATTTTGAACCAAATACATTATTTTGAATTAATTAAAATTTATTTAAACCAAAAGAACAATTCTTTAGTTTAATAATTTTTCTACTTGATTCAATATGATCAACTTTTTTAAAAAATCATCTTGGCTCAAAATTATTTCTCTTAAATTAACCTGAATTTTTTTATAAATAAATTTATATAAATTGCCCTTTTTTTGTATTCCATCTCCTGGTTCAACAATTGTTTTAATTAATTAAAATTATCCAATATTCATCATAATTTTTTTGACGTTAAAATTCTTAACATCAAATTGCTCAAAATTTCTTCATTTTTCCTTTCCTCTATCTAACCATTTCAACCCAAGTGCAACTTGGTCAACCTCTATATACCGGAATGCAAATTGTTGACTAATTTATCCGCATTAGTCAATCGACAGGAATTTGAATTCACATACCTAGAATCAGTGATCCTCACGAAGCAGCATAGAAATCATTACCATCTGCATTTCAAGGATTATCATACAAGTCGAGCGCAACATAAAATAATAATACTGTTCAAAATTATTCATCTGTGTAAATCAGATGCCCAATCGATCTGCACTTTCACAGGCAGAAAGTTTTAGCATATCATCAGACATTCTTCATCCTCGATTGCACAAACATGGACAAATTCTCAGGATTCTTTTCTCTAAAATATAATTTTGGTGGCGCAAGGTGCAGAGAAGGTGAATTAGATGTATTAATTAAACACAAGATACCCGGCGCTAAATGACGACATTTTCGTGACGGAAGCGAGACACTTGTTGATGATAAGATCGTCGTGAATGCAGAACAACATGTCAGAGTAGACACAGAGTATAGCAACTTTTGAGCGGTTATATGCATCCTACATTCTCTTGAAACGTTTAATTTTATACCCAAAGTGGTTGAATAGTTGAATATCATAGCAACAACTAAGTTAGTGATATGCATGTTAAAATGTTGGTGGCATCTTGCCAGTATGTTCTTCCTAGTCACGGTCGTAGTATTCCTCAGTGACGGAAACCGGGATCTAGTTTCCAAGCTTCGTATTCACATTCAGAGAACTCTCGATTCCAGAAACCCTCGACCCGAAAATACCTCCCATTCTGTAACTGGTGCTCAAAGCGCGATAGACTCACGTGGAATGAAAGTCAAGACTGCCGGTCATTGGAAATTGGAAGCCAAAAGGTTCAATCGGGAAACTGGGAAATAAGTTTAGTCCGATTGCGAATGAGATACGATTCACGACTCGGGAGATCAAAAGAGTTTATGGTTTATTGCGCAAGAAATATCATTGTAATGTATATGTGTGCTTGTACCAATGTAGTGGCTCTTTATAAAGAGCTCTGTTTGTATATTACGTTACTGGGTTTCCCTCGCTTTTCTTTGGGTGCTTTGTTCGGTAGGTATCTGCCGTCTTTGCTTCTTTTTACTGTCAATTTTATTTCTTGTGTTCTTCCGCAGCGACAGCCTTTGTCAAAGGAAAACTGCGGAAAATAGTACTTGTTGTGGCTATTGTTGTCTATGCAGTTATATTATAAAACCAAGCATCATACCGAGAGAATTGTTTATTCTTAAACGTTTGTTTATATGAATTACTTTATTCTAAATTCCAGTAATTTATAGCGTGCTTTAGAGCAATTCCAGAATTCGACATCTGAGCTCGGTAAAGCTTCAATCTTTTTTTTTTTTTGTAAATGTTGCATTTTCTGACTGAAATTTTTTTGGTAAAAAATTACAAAAATCTTTTTTATAGAAAATTTAATTTTCTACAAAATTGATCTCTTATAATACTTCCGTAATAATCCAGAATTTAACTTTTAAATTTTACACAGTCGGCAATTTTGCTGAGTTTAGGATGTAATCATTGAAAAAAATTCTTCTTAAATTTCCTCTGCCTTAAAATTGTTCATTGAACAGCTCAGTGAAGTGGATGAATTATTCGCAGAAATGACTTAGCAGTGTTCGGGTGAAAGATCAAAAGTTTCGATAATAACAGCGATTATAGAGGCCATAAATGTCCATGATCGATCAGAAAATTATAAGTTTCCTCGTTAATTTGATTTAACAGTCTTTGCAAGCTCTAACGCGTCTCGAGTCAGTATATGGTATACTATATGGATATATGCATACACTCTACATACCCGTACTATGCATATATACGGGTAGCGCGCATATTTCTGGCATCACCTCGCTAGAGAGCACGTGAAAGAGGCATAGACGAGGATATGGTAATTGAATTCTGGATAGTTAGTGAGTAGAAAGTTTAGCGATTAGTTTTCTAAGTTAATGGACGCTCGCAGCTGACGTTTTCCTCATGGACCTTCCAACCATCGTCATTATTATTAAAGAATTATCTTTATCTAGCTTCCATTTTTACACGATTTAAGTGATTTATAGTCGTTATTAGTAAATTAGATTAATGTTCACCCGGTTGATGATTTACTTTTAAAACTTTAAGATAAAATTCAAACTCGGTCAGACTTTAGCTTATTTTTTTTATTCAATTTTCAGTATTTATCTTTCAAATTGAAATTATAAATGCCAAACTTATACAATTTTATCTTATGAATAAAACAATTCGTTTGATCACACTTGTCCTTTAGAGTAACCAGATACGAAACAAAATACCGCCAGAAATCATCGCGATAAATTACACGCATCCAATGAAAATATGTAACTGCTGATAAAGTTATCAACCAGATACTATTTCATAATAAATTTCCTGGGATTATCATTTTGTGTGAAATTTAATTTATATTTCAATCTCCAATCTCTCTGCTGTCACAAACAGTCCAAAGATAATATTAAAACCTGCGAAAAAATTTTCTATGGGCTGATATGTCCACTTTTGGTCTGATATACTCAGATATAAATTTTCGACCAAAAGTAGTACCTCGAAAATCCAACAGGTGGCGCATGGTAGCTGACTTGTCTCGCTACAATAGAGTTAAATTTAAGATATTAATATTCAAAGTAAAAATCATGTCTTTTACTCTTTAGAAGAGCTTATTTGTGATCAATTAATTTTTAAAACAATTTTCTAGAAAATATATAAAATCTAAAAATGAATCGAGTCTTCCATAAAAATTGGCGACATTACAAAATTCCTCTTCTGAAATGTATAACAACAATTAATTTTGAAAACTAAAACTCATAAAGCATCAAAACTTTCCTTTCAACAAAGTTAGAGTAACTGTGCTAATTAAAATGTAACTTTGCCAGCGATCTTTCGAAATCACGTTTTGAAGGAACTTATTAATAAATATCTTGATTAATAATCCATTATTAAGTATAAGTTGTAAGGCACAAGATATAAGCAAAGTGAAAAATTTTTAATTATGGAGAAAGTTCATTATAACTTGAGCTCGCACAAACTAGTGTATAGTAACATATATATTTCTCGGTAGTCTTACAGGATACGAGAACACAACTCGCGAAATAACTGCGTGAACTTTGGTAGCGAACTCACGAATGAACTTTGGGTCGTTTCTTATTTCATTTCTCGGTAGCATACGACATGTCTCGTGGTGATGCCAAGTCGTCGTGTATACTGTCTTCGCATAAATCAACGTCGCTTTTTGATTTTTCTTTCACTGTCTCTTGATGCACTCATGCATACTCCAGCTTGTAAGTTTGTTGTACCAGTTGTCGTAATAGTTTGAACGTCCTTTACTTTCAGAACAGACGAGTTGCTCGGATAGAATCTCTTCTGTTGTCATCGATGATAAAAGGCGATTGCATGGATAATTTATTTTTAAATGATTAAACATTTAATAACTTTTGAATTTTCTTAATAAATTAATGAGTAGTCGGGCATCGGGTGCATGAGACGGTGTGAAACTACGAGATGCTACTCTTGATATGGATACTGGGCAATCAATTGCACATCAGACTCTAGGTACTTTGGGAAACCACTATTGGTTAGAAGTTATTTAATGATCGTGGATTTTCCGGTGTGTATTCGCCGCACAGCTGATTGCTATCGATTTTGTGACGTTAATTAACGTTAATGGATCGAGCGAATCGAGTATAAAGACAAAACCGACTGTGGGTTCGAGGCTATCTTCCTATTACACTTGCGCTTCTCTACGGGCGTTGTATTCACTGTGTGCGGTATGTGCCGGAGGTAAATTTGAAACAATAATACCTTGGATTAGTCCGGCTATCTTCCTATTTATCAACTCGAGGTTATGAGTTGGTAAATTTGAATATATATTAATGCGTCGGAGATTTTCTCATTTTATATGACAATAATTTAAATATTTTTTACGGCTCAAAATTTATACCCTTTAAAATTCGCATTATATTTTTTCAATTCTAAATTATTAAAAAGATCAATAAATAAACTCCCGCAGAAGTGAACTTTTTTATCTCTTAATTGAATTATCTCATAGCGAAAAAAATAAAAATAAACTTTAGTAACAACCAATTAATATTTTCACATAAAAAATACGAAAGTAATCAAACATTTCATTCTTTATCAGTTATTAATTAATTGCATGTTTTTTTTTTTACTGAAAATCATCCAACTCGCTAATTGTTTGTTTCCACCAAAAAACATTCCAACAGCCAATTAAATACCATTGTTAGATTTTAAATGTAAATATCTCATCCAATTCCTGTTTTTAATTCCTGGCATTTTCAATCTCGGTTACCATTGATTTATCGTTTTTTTTTTTTTTTAATTAATAAAACATTTTTTAAAGAGTAATTAAATTTTCGCTCACATTGGAACGAAGCTAGTTAATTAATTACAAATTTATGAAAAATATTCCCTGTTCAAATTAAACAAAATTCGGAAATATCAAATTCCATCAGTTAACAAACAAATGAACGGAATATTTCGAGCGCAATAAATATTCAGAGCGAAGTTCTACTGCTGTGCAGTGGGATAATTTATTGAGCGTATACTTAACATAATAGTGATTGGCCTAGTCACCTCCTTTGTATTTAGATATACGGATAGCTGTGAATATAAGGAGGCGTGTTGCCGGGGTTAATGTCAGCGATAGTGAGCCCGTTTGTCAGCTCAGGATATAGTAATGCCGCCTGTCATCATATGTCGCCCCACACACTTACCCTCTACGTACTACAGCGAGCAGTGCACATGCATCAACCTCGATGTTCACCCCAAAGGCCACCCGGGTTCGCTACCCGATTACAGTCAACATCATCAACCGCGCTTGCCTCGGAGTACATAGATTCTCGTTTAATTACGCGATCATGTTTGAGCACTCCAAGTCTATGTTACACTCAAAGTTTATACCTTGTCTCTTATTTAACTATGATACTACGCTGCTTTCTCTATAGTACTATACTATCTGCTCAGCTCTCTACCATCTACTCCACTATACCGATTTTTACCCTACATACTACGTTATATTACACGCACTATCTTTGGGCTCATTGTTTGCATCAACTCGACCAAGCACTTAAGTTATTAAAAAATGATTCTTTAAAATTTTTCATCTTGTATCAAGTTAATTTTTTATCGGTGTAATAATCAAAACGTTTTAAATTTCAACCTTTAAATCTACATTGAGAAAAAAAAAATATTTCTATTAAGAAAATTTTCTTGACACAAGATAAATATCAAGATTTTATTTTTTTAGCCTGATAAATTGATCAAAATAATTTTAAATTAAAATTTCACTGATTTGTTGATTGACGGAAACATTTTTGGCGTAAAATTCTAAATTATTCATCTGATTCAAAATGTGCATCCAGTTTTCTAAACTCGCGTAAATATGAATATTTGATTGATAGTTTTTCCGCTAATTTTTGAAGCGTCAGTAATGAAAAAAAAGCTATCAAGAATGCATTTGCTTGATGAACACTTTACTATATTATGCAAACATTAAATAAAACCAAACTAGTATCGGTTGATGGTATCACTGTAAAACAAAGATGTTTTTTTTCAGAAACCATAACAAGTTCTTGTAGATAATTGATTACATTTTTTGAAACCACATTTTTATTTTTTGCGCGAATAATTTGATATTCATTTACTGAGATATTGATATTCGGGTATTTCGATACGCAGCTCGATAGGCTACTTACATATTGTTATGCAATTAAAATGTTTTGTTACTGTATCAATAACGTGTTTAATTAATACTTTGCGAATTCAAACTCTTCTCAAATATTAACAGTCAAATATTATTTGGCTTCTTATTGCACGCCTCATAGCGCGAAGCGCGTGAGGTTGTGCTTTATACTCGACTCGTTAAGATCAAGCAATTTTGTGATCTTTAAATGCCTCTATCACAACCATATTACACTTATACAATGATATAAGTAGATGTACACCAAAAAAACACTTAAATTAAATCATCTGTTACTTTCTAAAATCATTTCATGTTGCTATTTTGAAAAAAATTTTACGTGGACGTCCGGATGTCACCCCATTTTGGATGTACCAACAATTACTCCCGAACAAATTGATATTTCAAGACCGGATCTTTTTTATTAGTTTAAGAATTCGATGAACTGGGTCCGTATTGCATATCAATGGCCTAGCTTACGTATTTTTTTTTTAAATTGAATTTTTATTAAAATTTACTACAATACAACCGTACAAAGCTAAACGAACTTTCCTTATTTGTCACGTGAAAACTATGGCGCCACTTGATCAAGCTAGATTTTTTTTTAGACTGCGTGCGCGCATGACAAGAAGAAAGGGCGCCGATATTTAAAAAAAAAATAAAAAATACTCTGTAAGAAATTACTTAATTATAATTTTTTTTTTTTTAATTAATTACACAATTAATTTTTTTCTTAAAAAATGAATGAGCGCTATGAGGCGTGCACTTTTGGATTTTCCAAACTTTTTGAAACAGTATACTTGTTAGTTTAGTTTACGTAATTCAAGCTATCAGCCAATTGAACATTACCATTAATATTTAAACTACGATAGCAACTTTCACCACAAACTATCTGCACTAGACGTATAATTGATTAGAAGACTTAGTAAAATAAAAAATAAACAATTGTTATTATTATATATAACAGCCATTCAAGGATAGATGTAAATTGTAAATTGATAGAGCAGTAGTAACTGAACGGAAACTATCGACCGGAAATTTGTTAGGTATTTGCTGGTGCATACAATCATTGTCTCAAAGCAACAGCCAGTAATAGTTGAGCATGCAGACGTGTATGTAATAGACGAAGGTTAAGCTATATCGAGGTGCATGGAATACCGTAATGACTCGATTTCAGATTACATCATGAGGCCTAGATTCACCCTGGTGGTGCTTCCATCTCGGGTTCTATTACTGTCCTCTGTTAGTCGATATGCGTTCTGTAACAGTCGTATCTGCGGTTGCAGTGCGGTTACAATTGTTATCAATCGGTTAAATGCATATATATATATATATATATATATATATATATATATATATATATATATGCATATACATATAAATTGTATATAGATGTATAAGCGTACATACATACATATGGACATTATTGTATATAATCGTAAGCACACTGGCGTATAATGTTTCATTGAATATCTGATAGTGATAACATTTAGATTAATATATCATATATATATATATATATATATATATATATATTTAACGTTATATAAATTCGTGTAATTCGATTGCGCACTTATGAATTTCCAACAGTACAATATCATTTAATTTTATCAAAATTTACAACTTGCAATACAACGCAGTGCTAAAAAAAAAAAAAACAATCGTTTGGAATAATATTTTTATAAATTCAATTTTATATATTGATTTAAAAAGTTTCGAACATAATTCTTACCAATATAATAATCTGAATCTTAATATGGTCATATATAATTTTTAAATAAAATTAGTGTTGAAAATTTCCGACAGATGGCGCATGGTCGCTGAATTGTCTCACTACAAGAGAGTTAAAATTTAAAGTATTTAGATTTAAAAATTAAAATTTTTTTTTAATATTTTAAGAAGCTTCTCAAATGGATTTTTGATTAAATTAACTATGAAACAACTTTTTAATTTTTTATGTATAGCCTGTTATAAAATTCTAATACCTTTTTAATAAATTAATGTTTCAGTAAATATTTATCTTCAAAATTTAGATCCCTTTGGGGCTGACTATAACTAATTCCAAAATCCTTAGCGCGAAATCAAAGGCCAGGAACTTCCCTCTCGGCAATACTGTAGTATGACCTACTTGAAAGTCCAGCAGCTTCTTGAAATATATTTATAAATAAAATAATCCATACTTAAGTGAATTAAAAATGAGTAAAAGTTCCAGTTGATTACAAATAGCTCTAAATGAAATAAAACCGCGTTAAAAAACTAAATGTCATCGTTATTCCACGTTTTTTTATAGAAATGACTTAGAGTTAGCTGTGAATGGGTGGCGTAATATAACCGTATAGAAAATAGCGTATCGTGACTAAAATCTTGAAGCCATATGTGTCGAGAAATCCACCCTTGTTATTACCTCAATAACATAAAATATTTTTTTTTCCCTTTAACAGCTCACTAAATGAAAACTTCATAATGAAAGCACGCGAGTAATATAAATTTTATTACACTAGACTAGATAGAGAAAACACATTTCGTTGAGCATTTAATGTTTTTTCTCATGCGAATGCATAAATTACTTCATAAATGAAAATAAAATTCAATTGTACACAACTCGGTTAATTATTCTCTTTAACTTGACTGAAGAATATAAATAAAGATAAAATGATTTTTAGTTTTTATTTCTAAATTACAATTTGTAATTTACAGTTTGTTTAACATCTTAAATTATTATTGAATTATTCAATTGTCGCTCATGGACAGCCAGACGTTCATTTGACGAAAAAAAAAAAAAAGAATATGATCAAATTACGTTAAATGAAATTGATGGAAAAAAAGAAAAAAGAAGAAGAAGAAACAATAAAATAAACGAAAATCAAGATATAAAAAGTAATGTGTGTATGATGCGGATGAAATGTAATTTGCAATGTAAATTCACAAAATTTGGCTTAAGGCCAATTTAATGCTTGAACTGTAGAAATTTCAAGCGAAGCGAAATCTCAGTGTTCCACACCAATGCCTACGACAAAATGTGCAAAAGGAGTAATAAGGAAAAAATAATAACAATAAAAAAATAGCGGAAAGACCGAAAAAGGACCACCCGAAAAGTAAAATAGTAAAAAGAAAAAAAAACGAAAAAAGGGAAAGATACTTAGCAAGCGTGGAAAGGACCCAAACGGTTTTTCACCACCGCTATATACACATACATTTCCGCTGTCATAATTTACAGTTATGTGCCCCCAGAGTGACCATTTTACGATCGCCTTACCTACCATTACCAGCATTACCGCTTACACGGATATTATATTTCCCGCGTATTCCAATAATTTTTCTCCAAAGCTCTACTCACACATAACCGCTCCATTTTGGAACAATCGCGTTTACTTCACCCTGTCGCCATTACTCACTTCTATATCGCGGACTCCTAGAGCAATTTATGTTTCAAATTATCAATAAAATTTACTCGTCGCTCTATTCTATACTGGGTTTACTATTATTTTATTATTAAGGTGCTGGCGTGGACCCGTTTTCGTTGGACATTGCTCGTTTGTCCTTCGTTCTACTCATTGTTTTATGCCACAACTATAAATATAAACTGTGAATTATTACCAACAATATACAATATTCTATTGTCGATGTCGCTTGGATTAATTGGCGGTAATTGTTTATGGTTGTTTACATGATGGATGTATGGAATATAAATTAATATTTTACTGTCATAAAATTTTATATTACTCATATGGGGTACCAGATGGTTACTAATTATACTCAAAAAAATTTTTTTTAATAAAAAAAATTTCTAAAGTTATCTAAACACATTTTGTTGCAGATTTTTGTCAAAATAGAATTTTTTAACGTATTGATTTTTTTAATGAATAAAAAAAATTAATTACATTAAAATATATGAATAATTTCCAATTTTTTACAATAAAAAACTAAAAATTAATCGAACAAAAAAATAATTATATTAAGAATCTCCATAATGTAATTTATTCAATCCAGAAGGTACGACATTTACAGAAGTACAAATTCAACTGAGAGTGAAATAAAATATTTAATGAAACTTCAATATTTCCGCGTTTGAAGTTCTCTTGAGAAATCGAGTAAACTTTCCGAGAGTATTTAATCACTCAATTTATTTTTACGTGAAAGTGAAAATTACTTGAGAGCTTAATTTACATGAACCGAGGATCACGAAGATTATTTCATTTTTACATGTACGATCATTAAATTAATGTTCGCTATTAAAATTTCCTCGAGCTCGTTAATAGAGTTATGTTATGTTATGTTATGAATTAATAATCATAATTATCATAGAACGCTAAAATAAATTCATACTGATATTCTACTGAATAATTATAATTATATCGACTCAGCACTATCACTAATTGATAAAAAAATTTTATTGAATTTTTTGTGCTTTAAAAACAGTCGATATTTCACATTTATAAATGTTTAAAATTTTTACTAGTAAAAAAATGTATTTTTTTACTTTTAATCCCAAAATATCGATCATATCTAATCCGGTAGTTGAAAAAAAAATGTAACTACATCGGGTATTTTTAAAGCTTCTGACTTGGCAGAACAGAGAAAGATCCAATTTACTGGAGCCGGATCGCCGTAGGCTGCCTTTGTAAAAATCCCAATCTAAAGCCAAAAAGTGGTCAGGTCTTTGATGTGTTGTAGTTAACCTTTAATAATCGTTAGAAGCTATCAAACTATACCAGTGCTATTCTAGATAAAACACCTTTGCTAGTAAAGTTAATGGATGCTTTGGATCATACTTAATAGTTGATAGTTAATAGTTAAAAGGTCATAGTATAGTTCATGCCAGCATTAGATCGTAAAATTATACTACCGATCTTAGACTTTGAAATTTATTATTTAACGTTCCAATATCCTGGCCACTAAAATCGTATCTTCGTTTTTGGAGGATAGCGAGAATAAATACAAGTACTTCATTCGCTTAGTAATGGACGGCAAAAATAAAACGAGAATAATTAGAGTTTATAATTTTGTCATAAAATTGACGAGATGTATGGAAATTTTTTATTTTTTAAAAATTCAAACATCATTTTTTGTTAATTATTATTTAAGGAAATTTTTAGAGTAGCCGACATATCTATCATCGAAAGGTTCTGGGTTCAAGTCCTAGTCCGAGCTATCAAAATTTTTTCTCGCATATTCTATAAACTCTCATTAAGAAGGTCCTTTCCAATTCCTCTTTCAATCCCTTTCTCCCCCAATTATCCTGTTACGTGAATGTTGGAACACTTCACATAATAATTACCGTAACTCCTCTTATAATACCGAATAAATTTTGACAATGAGAAATAAAGCCTTTCAGAAAACATTGTACAAAAAATTGTTGCTACGAATTTTTGTCGCGAGAAATTTTTATATGAGAAAAAACAGACGGTCACCCTAATTGGGCTCCGTGTCTTTATTAATCTGTAATAATTTCTCGCAACAAAAATTTCTCATGCAATTCCCGCTTCACAGCATTATTTAATTTAAAAATAATCATATTAATTCTTCATATGACGAAAATTTTCTATTTATTTTCCCGTAAAAATTGAACAAAGGTAAAATTTATTTTCTCTAAACATTAGACAAGTATTTTTCATGTTTTCTTAAAAAATAGTCACAACTTATTGATGTGAAAGTTGAGAGTGAAAATCAAAAGCTCTGAGAAACGGATAAAAATATAAAAGAGGGAAAAACAGGAATCAATAAATAAATAATAAATGATACTATTTATTATTTATGATAATACAGAGGTACTCGAGCGACGCATATTATAAATCCATGAGCGACAATGAATTTCAGGGCGTGAGAAATAATAAAACATGTTTATACACTTTGATGCGAGAGTTTGAGAGTTGTAACGTTATTATCCGAAGGAATTCCCCTTTGTGAATTTTTATGATAGCATATCTGTCGGTCTGTCTGTCTGCTCGTGAATAATGTATGCCGGATCGGAACGGGGTTAGTAGTAGAGATCGAGGTCCGTTCTGGCGTGGTTCCGTGTAGGCCACGCTTACCGCCGGTCCACTGCCAGAACGGAACCCACATGATGGTGATATATACAGTATTTTATATCCTTGACAAGAGTGGGTGTCTGCTGGGAATTACTCGAGCCATAAATTTTCCGGCAAAGACCTCCGCGTTGCGATCCTCCAAATGAGCCGACTACCCACGTCCACTTCGGTCAAGCACCTTTTGCCTTATTATTCAACGGGTACACTCCTTTACAACTCTAACTACTCCTTTACAACTTCAATCACATATTCATATTAATATTGTAGCTTGCCGTCAAAGCTTGGCTTACTTACAGAGGCTTTTTTTACAGATGAGGCACTACTCCAAAGGGAAATTATTTTTCTTTTGCTGAATTACACGGAAAAAAAAATATTGTTACTGGAGCCATCTATTAGATACCTACTCGTAGAAAGTTACTGTAGCATTATGCATTCCTACAGCAGCAATACGGTATGGCTACTGGAGCGATCTGTTAGATAGCTAGAATCGCCAACTACATTTCTCTTACAACGCCCTCTTACCGGACAAAACATATTTATCCGGACCACATAAAAGTGGTACAAAAATCAATTTATTGATAAGTAAATACTTATTTATTTGTCATAAAATATGAACAACCAACCCCAAGCCTCATGATGATAAAATCAAAACATTTCATTCTTCTAATCTTTTGTTAATTTTTATTTAAAAATTATATGGATAAATAAAAAAAAAATAAGTAATTAAGAATTAAAAAAAATTCGTAGTGAAAATTTTTAGAAGCATTTTTTACTATCATTGATTTGTTATAAAATTAAAAAAAAAATTGACAGTTGTCAACTAACTTTAGTATCACATTTTTGATAATATTTATTTATTTTTCATGTACCATTTTAAAAAAAAAATTATACAAATTAAATGTTTCTACACACATTCATGTATAAAAATAAATTGTAGAACAAAAGATAACTCAAGAAGCATTTTTATGCCTCGACGACGAAACTATTAAAGACTTATTTGACAAAGCGGGACCTCGAGCGATTTTTAAAAAAAGATGGTCAGATTTTATACAGCATTATGAAAATTCGGAAAAATTTGAAGTGGGCAAAATTTATTATTTTATTTTATTTTATGATTAAGTTGAATAAACTATAATTAATTTAAATTCCTACAGAATCTCACACTTGCAAATGATAGTAGTCATAATACCGTTGTTGACCAGGTTCCATCAGGTAACTTTAAATTATTTGAAAAAAAATTTTTTTTTGTTATCATTTTATTTAATTGAATTGTGAATTTATGTCTATCATTTTATTTGTTTAAATTTGTAGCCGGCGATGTATTGATTGAAGAAGTAGAAGCTGATATCTTAGATCCTTTCGAAACAATAGACAACACTGATATTTCCCTAGAACTATGCAATCCTATCAGTGATTTGACACAATCTCTAAGACAATCCATTACAGGCGTTTGTGTGTTAACTTATTTTCAAAAAAATCACATGCTTACTGATTACTATCGAAATTTATTATGTGACACTATTCTGCATGTTGAAATACGATCTAATACAGACTTACAGTAAGCTATTTTTCTGCTAAGCTATTTCTATCAACTCCAGACAAAATTCAATCTAATGATTTATTTCCTTACTGTACATGTACAAGAATTTCCTTTTGAACAACATTTTTATCATGATTTCGAGAGATTTTAATTGTTACAATGCTGATTCAATCATGAGCCATTATAAGTAATTTATTTACAATTTTTTAGACTGTCATCTGAACGTTTCATCAATCTAAGCAAGCTAATTGTTGAAGTGTTTTGCACAGAGAATATACAAACTTACTACGTTCCGTATTATTACGACAAAATCGCAAAAAAAAAAATCTTAGCTAAAGGTAAATTGTACCAAAGGTACAATCATTTAAGAAGTATTTTGTTGGAATCAGGAGTTGCGATCAATTCACGAGGAGTGAAACGAAAACACATCGAAAAATCTTTAGTGCATTTGGGATTTTACGATGAATTGAGTTGTCCAGGTAATTTTGTTATTTTAATATTCACAAAAGAGTCAAAAATCATTAATTATCAATTTATTTTGGTTTCATAGAGGTTACTGATGAAATAAATCAGCAATTGGATTTTTTACAAGATAATATCGACCCGTGGAATTCAATTGAATTATATTGGAAAAATACATCCGTTATTAGGATTAAAGGACTCATAGAAAATAAGTCAACAAGTAGCGTGCAATACATAAATAGTTTTCCTTTATAAATGTCAATAGTTAAAAAAGTACAGTGTAAAAAATTTTTACAGTACAGTACAGTAAAAAAAATTTTTTTTTAATTTCTCAATAAAGTTGTAAAAAAATTGCAAATTATCATAAATTTAAAATCGCCGATAAGAAAATTGAGGGTTGACAATTCAGCTGACCGTTCTCTAAACGCTAATTTATTTATGGATTTCCAAATTCATTCTGGATACACAACCCGAGAATAAAAATAAAAAAAAAGAGTAATCTTAATAAAACAATCAATTTTATGAGTCATGTATTTCATATAACTTTATTTGTTCAGTTTTAGTATCAAACATTCATGATGCCGGTCTAGCTGTAAAGGTAGAGTTTTCCCGGACGCTGGCAATATTTTCCAGCGGATTACAGAGTCAAGTTCGATATAGACAACCGAGTCGTGTCTCTCTGCAAATAAATACATGTTGTGAATAAATTTATCCTAGTTGCCGTTTTATTTCGCGATATTTGTTTATATATTTTAAAAAATGTTAAAGGCTTCCGTGCATTCAATTTATTTATTTTAAAATACACAAATTTTATTTCATTCCCCGATTTGTTCAAAAGAATCAAATATTTATTTCGATTTAATTTAAATGAATTTTTTACTTCCGATCCGTTACAGTGTAAATATTACCTTGCTACCGATAAAAAACCTCCAGTTTGATAAAAATCTATGTGTCGTGTATTTTTAAATCCCGTGTAAATATCAGCGACAGTGTCATTCATGCGATAAAAAAAATAGTAATAAACAAAAAAAAAAACAACAATATAAAGTAAATCAATTTTTAAATAAAAAATTCGATTAAAATAAATAAATAACAAATCAAAGAGAATTTTTTTGGTTGGGAAAATTATTTTTTTGCAAAAAATTAAATTGATCAATTATTTTATTTTTTTTCTCATATTTTTCTTTTATATTTAAATTTTTAAATCAAAAGAAATTTCCTCGGGGTGCAAAATCCCATTTAAGATACTTTCTGGACTCGTGAATTTCGAGGGTCCAAAAACAACTGATGTTTTATTAGCTAAGAGCTAACACCCCCCGAGTCAAGCGGACAAACCAGATTATCCTCACCCTCTAAAATATACAGACCCCGTTTAATTCCAGATTTTCACTGTTTGTTTATACTATTAGACTCAATTTGTTGTTTGCTATTGTAAATACGAAACTTAAGATGGAACAAAAATTCTAAGGACAGATAAATAAGAATATTTATTTATTTAAATAAAGAAATAATACTCATACGGTTAGGTTTAAAATATACAGAAATGTGATTGGCATTTAATTTGTATGTATGAATAGATTTATATTCATATCGTGTTTCACAAAACGCCGGAGTCAAATTTCATAGAGTCAATATATATCTGATGTGAGAGATGAGTTCAAGCAATATATAATACAGTGTGTGATAGTATAGTGGTATAAAAATAATAATAATAAAAAATATGCTGGAAGCAATATCCAGGTATACTATTTCAATGACTTTGAGTATTAGATCTGTCGTAATAAACGTTACTTTTTATTTTTTATCTACCTTCTATTCAACGTGAAGCTTAGGTTTACTTCAATTAATTTTCTGGTGCCAGATTTTATTGATTGAGTCCTTGGAAAATTCATTGCAGCTTTTTGGAAAATCTAGAATGTGAAAAGATATAATTTTTATATTATAACATGTTTTATTTTTTGTGTTTAAATTTAAGGCTGTAAAAATTAATTAAATAAAAATTATTTTACAGTGTATTCTATTTAAATTTAAAATAAAAATGATATGAAGTTTTTTTGGAATTGAAAATGGTGAATCCAAAAAAAAAATACGATTAACATTTGAATAAACATGAAATAAATAAATTCATTTATTCATTTGGTTAAATAAATTTGAAAGTTAAGTAAACTGTCCAGAGTTTCTGATTTCAAGTAATTAAATTTGTTTCTCAAAAAAATATAAATTAAAATTTGTAATCAAAAGATTTTTTATTTAAAAAAGTGTCCCTGTAACCCGGATCTCTACTCAACCATAATTAATTTCTCCGAGAAAATAACTCGGTTTTAAATTGCAAGCTTTGGAAGTTTATAAATTATTTGTTTTAATTTTGAATGGCTTCTAGAAATTTCAATTTAGATTGTCAGCACTCAACTGAAATAATACGATGTAGTTTTATATTCTAAAATGGCAATAATTTTTTTATTAAGCTGGATATACAGTCGCATTGACCCGGAAAATAATATTTCAAATTTACAGAGTTTGATACTCTGTCCGTTGAAATTCAATGAAAGACTTCATTATTTTAAATAAACTTACTTGCAAGTGCAAAATAATTACATCGCGATAAACGGATTTAAATATGTTAGTATAAATAATAAATAATTTTATTTTTCAGTATGTCATCTCTTAAGCACCGGAGTGGCTGCGATTTTCGGGCCGCAAAATGCGCATACTGCATCTCACGTGCAAAGCATCTGTGACACGATGGAAATACCACATTTGGAAACGCGGTGGGACTACAGACTGCGTCGTGAAAGCTGTCTCGTCAACCTATATCCTCATCCGACCACTTTATCCAAAGTAAGTTCCTCTGATACATTTATTATACAAGATTTTATTATTAATAACAGTTACTTTAAAAAATAATTATTTGATCAAAAAAATTAACTTATTTTTATTAAAAGAAAAATTTCAAAGAAAATTATTGATTTAAGTTAAACAAAAAAATTTATTTAATGATTTCTCTGTCAGAAAAATAGACTGACAATTTTTTCCTCCAATTAATAAAATTATTAAATTAACATCAAAGTTTCTTTATTAAAATAAACTTGAATAAAATCTTAACCCCGAGAAAATAAATTCTCATTGGTATAAAAATAATAAAAAAGTTAATTCCTTGTTTGGAGTGAAAAGAGTAGCTTTCATTTGATGTTTTTTCTATTAACTTTTATGACATCTGTTTATATTTAAAGAGATCCTTTGCCAGCGATATTGCAATATGACTTGGTAATAGTTTTGTCGGCAATGACAGACATCTTGGAGGTCTAAGAGTCACCATGAATAAGAAACATTGAAACAGAAAGACAGAAGTGCTGAGAGAAAGTTGTGCAAAGAAAGTCCTCGGGTATGAGAAGTCGCTGTGTAAGAGGGTGACTGAAGGCAAAAAAGGACCCGAGGAGGCTGAGGAAATATGGTTTTGCAGTTCAATTTACTTCAAGGATCAAAGGAACTGTTGGTGGCCGTACAAAAAAGGCCATCGAATGAGAGAAAGAAGAGGAATCGAGATACCCTTTGATTTCTTTAGATTGCGTCTTCGGATTGGGGACTGGGGAATCTTTAATGCTTAAGATCCGTGGTACACCTTCTTCAATTGCTACCGTAACCCCTAACGACCTCTATTTTTATTGATTTACTTTTTTATGTCCTTTCTGGTACGACGTGATACATATTGATGTCGCAGTTGATTACTTTGTCGATACTCCCCCTTCGATAAAAACCTCCGTCCCGTTGGAGTCCAAATAAAAAGGAAAATTAGTTTTTAGATGAAAATTATTCCGGTTTTTATTTATTTCTTCCTTACCTGAAAAATGATAAATCTCCAGTCAAAATTTATCATGCTTTTACTTGGTACAAGTTTGATCGAATTCGCAAATCAAAACGAATTTATGGGGGTTTAGTGTAAATACCTTAGTTAGAAATTTGTTCGTGCTTGGTTTCATTTCGTTTGATATTTTCCGGTTGTCAATTATTGAGCGCTCAAGGTGGTTTTAATTTTTGTAAATTCAATTTTTTTCAAGCGAAACGCGAACAAAATTTTGGGGTTGTAGTAACAGAATAAAATAAATGGAACGAATCATGCATGCACATTTTTATTAATACAGATTTTTGGAAGCGTTGGATGTCGTTCCGGTGATTTTTGTCCAAGTTTATTGAATTTATTCTACTCTGATGGAAAATTATAAATTGAATTTTTTTTTTTTTAATTTTATCTGATTTTTGTGAATTCCGAGCTTAATTATTGTAAAATATTTTACTTAATTTGATTTTATTGTAAATTCCCGTGATATGTTGAAAAAAATATTCCTCGTCTTGTTGATTAATATTAATTAATAGAATCATTTGTTTGATTCGTTCGTGGTTTTATTAATTAACAATAAAATTTACATTGATGTATTTTCTAATAATTTTAATGAAAAAATTTTTTTAATATTTAATTAACCTTATTAAATGATAGCAAATAAATTTTTGATAATACATTGTACCTATACAATTTATTTTTAATTTAATTAGTTGGCAAAAAAAAATAAATTAAAAATTTTGAACCGGCGAGTGAAAAATGGATTTTATACTAAAGAATAGTTACAAGATACAAGATATAATGTACGTCCGTGTTATATAGAAAAGTTTATAGCATTTAGATCTTGCTATATGCATTAAATGATTAAGCCTTATTTATAGTTATTTAAGTGATATAAAAGCCTATATCTATAAACCTATACATTAAGCCTAAAGAATAACAAATATAAATAATTTCTATAATATATCTATAAGAAAGATATAATACAAGATAAATATCATGAAGTGAGTTTTAGAGCCACCGAAAATCACTAGCTGTTCCCAAAGGACACACGTGAATTGAATAATACCGGGCTGTACAATTCTGGAAGTTGCCAGGAGAGAAAATATGCAGAATGCAAAGAGCCAGTGTCGAATCATACATGAACATGTGCATTTATATGATTTATCCGGGTGGTGTGAGTCATGTATAAGATATAACTCAGTCACATACGTGTCTGAAATAGTAACTCCATAACAATGATAAATTCCACTTTGCTGCACGACAATGCCCGAGAAAAGGGCTCCGTCGAATTTACCTGATACCGTTATGGAGTTATAGTATGAGTTATAAGTTTCGAACGGGCAAACATCGAGATGCCACCGTTCTCCCCGTTCCGCATAACGACACTCCGCACGGAGCTGGAGCCACCCTCCGTTATTTTGCCTTGAAATATTTCCGAGCAATTTACATTACCCGCAGCGCCCAACTCATCTAATTTTCCCTCGCATGAATACATGTATTTATATACACCAACACTCTATATAGTTCTATATAATATTGTAAAATATGTACTACGTAGTACGTAGTACAGGTGTGAGAGTCATCACACTAAGAATACGTAATGCCAGTGTAGCTCTTGCGGTATCACTGTTGGCATGAATTATTACTGACAAGGAAAATCACGCTCAATTGGTTGTCGTGAATTACCTCGTATTTTTCATTTCATATTTAAATATTTTTTAAATTACATTACGTGGGCAAAAAAATTCTACCGGAATTAAATAATATTATATCACTGACACTTTTATATAAAGATAAATGTAAGTCTTTTTTTTTTCAATTTATTTATTGCAATAGTAATGGATTTAAATTACTGGGTGTAATAGTGTTTTTAGAGATATTATGTCAAAAGTGAGCTACACTAATGGAAGAATTTTTATAAATCAACTTACTGATGTCAACAAAATTTTTTTATTCCCTTTTACATTTATAACGCGATTTATATTTTTAAACAAAGATTAATTCAACGAAAAAAAATTATGAAAATGAAGTTAGCTGACATTTCAAAATTTTTAGAAATTTTTTATCGAAAAAATTTCAATTAAACAATTAAAAAAAAACAATATCACATGTTAAAAACTTGAAAAATTATAAGTGCAATTTTTTATAAATATCTTTTTAGTTGTAATTTAATTAAAAAAAAAAATTAAAAATTTTTAGACGTCTGTTAACTTCAGTGTCATAAAAAATTTAGGTTTAAATTCAAAATTTACCAAGAAGGGAACTAACGATAATTAACAGCTTTCTGGCTTATCAAAAATGTACTGCAAATCCTATTTTCACCTGGTTCGATAAAATATCATTTGGTAAGTAATAGGATTGAATATTCAATAACTCGATACATGAGTTCTTACCCATCATTGGGTGAAATGATTTATTCCAAACTGTTTCAATATTCCATGTGATTGAAAGCTTAATCATTTAAATTAATCCCATCAAAAATCAGCTAGAAAGCTTATTTGAAAGCGATTACTATTATTGGAACCAATTTTTCATTCCAAAGCAAAAGTGGTCTGCAGACAATGAAAACTTTTAAACCACGGTCATAAAATAGCGGTCAGGTAACAGCTTCGCTGAAGTAATAAAAATGTTTTAACTTAAGTTTGCTGAAAGCTACATGTTGTCAAAGTTACTTTAACAACGACTCTATATTAACAAGCTATGTGCTTGTCTTTAAAATTTTTTAAACAGGTTGTTTTAGTTTTGAATCAACATAAGCTCGACAGACCATTGTTAATTTTTTGTCTGCTGATTTATGATCCGGGATCAAAAACTTTCACAATATTTGGGTATTCAATCAAAGTTTGAACTTACAAAGATTAATCCTTACCTCAAGCTCTCTCCACTTGACCTTCTCTTAGCAGGAAATGGCGATTTAATAATGAGCGTAGGAAGATTTGGACACAGGAGCTCCTGGTTGAGCATCGAAATTTGAGTCAAAGCAAGGGTTCTCAAGTGCCGTAAGCAGACGCCGGATTTAATTAAAGCCAGTCCCGAGATAATAAGTAATATAGCAGTTAGTAAAAGTGCGCATTATATTATGACTTGGGAGAACGGTTATATCTATGTAGAGCTATAAATTAGTGCTGAAACTGTTGAGGTAGTAGTTAAACTTGTTTGCTGATAATACAAGCCAAAGCTTTCGGAAAACTTGAACCTATATCGGAAATTTCGTGTTAAGAAATGGGAAATCCTGTTAACTTTCTCTTACTCTTACTCCGAAGCTGACTTTATTGTGCGAAACTTTGTTTCAAGTTAGTGGCCGTAAGTACGGTTCCCAGTTTACAGTTTCTAGTTTTCAGTTCGACGCTCTCTGTTCAACGCTCTACATTTCCAACAATTCTCGAGTCTGCTCCCAACTCATGCCAAAGTCTGTTACTAAGACAGCAGTAAAGTAAAATGCATGAGCTACGAGTTAACGAGCAGGTTATGGGCCCAGTCAATGTTAAGTTATTGATATACAGAGGCACAAGGATGGTTTTCCCTCATTTTGCAAATCCAGTTTACAATGTCGTATAAAAAATTGCTTAGGTGGTGGATTTTTCCGAATAGAAGGGATTCTAAGCGCCGAGCCAGAAAAAGTAAATTAATTTATCGATGCTAGTTCTGCATTGAAATTTGTTGCAAACTGAGTAAATCTTTTTCCGCCTGTGGATATCTGTGTAATCGGATTATTAAAAGCAATATGCGATGTTTATATACTTTGAGTTTTATTTTAAAAATTTATTGATATTTTTATGTTTCAGGCGTACGTGGATCTTGTAAAGGCGTGGGGGTGGAAAAGCTTCACGATTATTTATGAAAATAATGAAGGATTAGTGAGACTCCAGGAATTACTGAAAGCTCATGGGCCTAGTGAGTTTCCGATAGCTGTTCGACAATTGGGTGAAACTGAGGATTATCGGTAAATACTATTTTACGTCTATTTTCTCTTTATGCCCTTAATAGGAGATTTTATAGAATAAAAAATTCTATTAAATTTATAAACCTCGGAGAATTTAGTCATCAATTTTGTAAGTTTTTTTTTGTTGGAAAAAATATATTTTTTTTTATTTATTAATAAATTTTTGTTGGAATTGAAACTCTCCGAGGGCCATAGCATACAAAATTAATACAAATAAAAAACACAATGTGTGAAAACAAAAAAAATAGCAAAAAATGAATTTATGAATAAGTTGACTCTACCATACTTGAATGTATGAAATTTAATTGAAAAAAATAAAAATTCCACTCTATATTATTAATCATCTTACATTAATTATATTTTCGGTATAATATGAAATCTCTGATAAATTAATTAAAAATTCAAAGCTTCTAAAAGCTGATTTCATAATTATATACTTGAAAATTAGTAGCATAAATAAACAGTATCACATTTTCAGCATGAAATATTAAGTGATTAGACAATCTTGAGAATATTGATGCTTAAATATTTCATTATAATTTGAGGGAAATCAGAGTAATTATTAATGAATAATCATTAAAAATTAAGGTTTTGATATTGTGATTTTTATCAAAAAACTTAAATGAAAGCTGTAATTCAAAAAACTTTAATGAAAGCTTTAAAATTAAAAAAAAATTTTTAATAAATAAAACTCCGTTTAAAACTTTTTAAAAAAGTTAACTCAATAAATATAAATTAATAATTTTGCTATAAAAAGAAAAAAAATCTCCAACACTTAGCTCTGAAAGCTTAATCCATACACAAGACATATTTCAATTAATATTTTTGTAGCTTTAAAAATAAAATGAAATCAGAGCGATAAAAGTCGGTTATTGCGATGATTAAAACCACTTATGAGTAAGGTGGTAAAAACTGGTGTGGATAAACGTGATAAGTGGAGCGTCGATATATATATATATATATATATATATATATATATAT
>CAJNRD030001120.1:17789397-17821687 GCA_905319865.3 Cotesia congregata
TATATATATATATATATATCTGTATGAGTAGCTTGTGGACTTAGCAGTAGTTAAATAAAAACAGTTTAAAGTATAGCACAGCAGGAAATTCCCGTAAGTGTCTGCTGCGTGTTATATGTATCCTTGTATCTTAGTGTGTCAGCTACTTTTAACACTTTTTCTTCTTCCTTCTTCTCCTTATTCTTCTCACCTGGGAATCTGAATGAAAAGTAGTCTCGGGGGCGAAACCAAGCGTAAAGTTTTACTTGTCGGATAACTTGTGTGGTGTATGCGGCACCGGCCCGGGGAGGTGTGTCGTGCTGCGGTGCACTGAGTTTACCGAGTTGAGATATAGCTATTGGATGAAGAGGAACGTACGTGTTTTAGAGACTGCCTATCCCTCCCGGTGGACATCCTCAGCAAGAATAGGATAGAACTAAATGGGGTGGGAAAACTACTATACACCACAATGCAGTCGAGTCTTTACTTCTTTGACATCTATTATATTCTCCATAACGACTCGGGGGTAAGATGAGTGCGATATCATAAATGTTGGCGACGCCACGACATCACCAGGGAAATAAAACGATCATGTTCTTCCCTTGTACTTGCGCTTATATTGTTTACTCTCTTTACTATTTACTCTTTACTCCCTTCTCATATGTATTGCATCGTGAATGCTGTGGAGATGTAAGATATAAATTAAATGGAAGACGTGTAAATGTGAAAATCCCTCGTATAGTTATCATCAAAATAGGAAAGTCAGGTCGTCATTCATAATGAGTTATCTCAATGTGGTTGCGAGTAGCGATAATTATTTTTGGAAAATTTTGAGATTAAATAGATGTTTATACAGTACTGATGATTATCAAAATTATTTATTCAATAATTAACAGCAAATAACAGTTTTGAATTTTTTTTCGAGAATTTGGATACAAGGTAACGGTGATTCGAAAATTATTGACTTGTTCCAAAAACATCAACATATCCAGACTTCTGTGATTTTTTAAATCGTCAAAAATAAGTCTTAATTTAAATATCTTTCATATTAGTTGCAAGTAAAAAATTTTATTCTGTGTTTTAAATAAAAAAATTTGGTTTTGAACCAAAAATATAAAATTCATGAAGAAAAACGAAATTATTTTTAATTTTAGAGACAAAGTACACTCTTGATCAAAGATTTAAAATTTTTCTTCACTTAAAAAATGAATTTCAAGGAAAAAAAGTTTTTAAATTAAAACAACCTGTTCAAAAAAATTTTTTGAATCAAGTAGTTATCTTTCATTGCAAAAAATCGACTCAAGAATCAAAGATTAAGAGAAGAATAAAAAATCTATTCAACATTATTCTCTTGACAGCAGTTAAAGTAAAAATTTTCTAATAAAACAGTCTTTTTGAAGAAAAGGGGTTTTTTTGCAAGGATTCCTTTATGCGGAACGTGAATGCGTACGTCTGTTCTACACATGGATCTCACTCGAGAAATAAGAGATGCAATAACACTAAACGGTGTCTGTTCTTTTGATGCGCTGCTGCATAAAATTGTTCAGGTTCTGTTTTGAACGCGGCAGTAGAATTTCATCGAAAGGAGTAGAGGAATAGAAGAAAATCGAGGAATCCAATATTCAAGAGAACCGGACGTAAACTGACTACGCGACATAGAGATCCGACGGGTTTGCGTCGCCAGATCCTTTGTATATTCACCTACAATTGTACTCCCACGGTCAATGTGTGCGCTTATATATGCGGATGTAGTTGTTACACAGACAGATACACAGAGTGACTGCACAGAGGAATAGAATTTGAAATAATTTATGAGTCAGCACGATGCACCAGTAGACTCTCGTAACAACTGATGGATGCGAGGTTGTTACTTGTATTTTATATAAATACGCTTCGTGTTCGCTGAAAAAAAAATTTGGAAAAAAATAATAAAAAGGGTTGTAAATTTAACAAAATTTACTTACACAAATCACTCAATCACTTTCTGCTCTCTGCTCCTTTCTCCGATCTAGAACTAGAACGTGAATTTACATACTGTTTCTCAGACTCTGCTCTGTTATTCCTGTCGACATGTTTTATTTTTCTGTTTCCTTTTCCTTTTTTTTATTTTGGGTTCTAGTGACATCCGCGCAGCGCCAGTATTGGTCAATAAAGAATAGTCCAATTCGCGAAATGTCATTGGAATAAAAAGTTGGCTCTGCTGGAGACAATTTTTCTTGAATAACCTCCACTCGCAGTACATGTATATCTGCATTAGACGTTGAGTGATTTATAGGCTACGTAGACATTGACAGTTTTGTTGAACGCTTCACCGAGCACTTCGAGTAGCATATCCAAAACTTATGTTCTACATACACCTTCCATTATGCATTTGAAACACTGTTTAATAACCTACACATTTAAAAAGTTACATATTTCACGTCCCAAATGTCCAAAGGGCGTATAACGGCAACTAGATAGGGCTTTGTGCCAAAAAAAAGTCGATAAAATTTTTTTATGCGATTGATCTTAAAATTGTTCAAAACGTAAAATTTATAACAAAAAATTTTTTTAAATCCAAGGAAGTGTTTAAAAAAAATGTATTACAAAACTTTGACAAAAAGCTCTACTTATAATACAGTTTTTAAATAATTAAAATTTATAAATTTTTATACAAAATTTGGATATGTTTATTATATTTTTTTTCATTAGAAAAAAAAATCACTTTAGAGGAATTTTTCTTAATTCGAAATTTTTTTCCCATCTTTTAATTCTATCTTTAAAATCCTCGATAAAATTCAATCTTCGTAATAATTTATTCCGGTGAATAATATTGTGATTAAACGATCCATTAACGAATGCTTTAAACTCGACAAAATCAAATGTCACTTTTACATCACTGATCTCACTTCATTACACGGTTGATCGCTTGCCGCTTCAGTAACTAATTAAAAATCTATTTCCATCAGGTTTATCGATTAATCAACGGAAACTTCCAGTTAAGAGTCTGCATCACAAAATTTTATTTACAAGTTATATCAGGTCTTTCTTTCCCTTACTCTTCAAATTATTCTCTCGCAAGTGCTGGTAATATAGATAATAGCTACCACACTTTATTTTAAAGACTAAATTAAATTCATCAAAGCTGTTCAGTGAATCAATAAATTTCACAGTGGTAATCTCATCTGTAATAGAGCCGTACTCTTACCCTTTGAATTTTAGATAGACAGAGGAGAATTATGCTCTCAATCTGCGAATTCTATCATTCATTTGATGATAAAGGAGCTCTATGTTTAGAACATCTTTACAGTTCGATGGCTGCTGACCTCTGACCTTTCGTTCAAACCTACTGAAGTACCTACACTAACACGAACCCTGAGGCTGGATCTGTGGATCGCATTACGAGAAAGTTCTTCGGTGGAACGGAAAACAGAAATAATAATTTGCTTTTGGGTCATTTATTAATAGGAAAATTTTTCACTTAAATATTTGTAAGATATATTTAGCAAAATTGAAACTTTTAAATTTATGGTCTGCAGAAAAATACTGCAGAGAACATTGCTTCTTTCTGAACATGGAAAATTTATAAACACATCGCGTTAATAATGACTTAAGGGTGTATAAAAAAATTGTTTTTTAATACAATTAAATTGAAAATGTCTCTAATGTATTAATTTTTGAGAAAAATAAGAAAAAAAATTTTTCAAGCCAAAAGAGCGTATAAAAAATTTTTTTTTAATTTTATTTTTCAACTTTTTTAGTCAAAAATTGACATTAAAAATTGAAAATTTAAAAAAAATGATAAAATTCAGTTAGATTTTTACAGAAAATTAGAAAATAAAATGAAGAATTTTTTTTATACGCTCTTTTGGTTTTGCAAAACCAAAAGGGCGTATAATTTGAGATTGCTTTCAGCATTAGTAACGCTCTATAAATTTTGAATTCAACGGTAGGTCTTGACCGAAGTTACGATGAGCTGCGGGCATTTTGTGGATTTTCTCTTCCCAAATGAAGTTATTTATCTCATGCCTCAAAGCTTAATAACAGCGATTATTACAGTACCCATTTAAAGGAACCTGAAATTACGTAATGAACAAGTTATTATTATTACTATTACTCGTAACTCGTAATTCAAAAGCATATGAATAGTTATGAATGTTATAAGTTTACCGAATAACTATTTTACCGTAAATTGCTGACAAATGAACCAACCGATGTTGGTAACGTGCCATTATTACTTTTCACCGCGTATTGACTTGCTAATACTGTTCAAATAAATGCGAAGTGTCGATATTACAGGAACGCTCAACAACTTTTGTTTGTAAATGCACATACACAATTTACCTACTGTTTTCTCTGACGTTCCGCATCAGTAAGTTCTCCAGTGAATTTAACTAATCTAAATAATTAATTTACAACAAAATGTCCACTCATCGCACTTCATGTTTACTAACTATTTACAGACTGATTATTAATGACGGACAACTTGTAGCTTTTGACTGTTGTTGTTTTGTGAGAATGTTTACAGAAAAAAGAATCAAGAATTTATTAAAAACATATTGAGTATTTTAAATAATTAAAACTAGCAACCTTACTAAAATTTTGCTTTATTAAATAATGAATTTTGTTAAATTGCACTGTACTTTCTTAACTATTGACATTTATAAAGATATAATCTCATCCCGATGTTACACTCATCAAGAGCTTTCATTTAAGTACCCACATGCATTTTGATATATTTTTCATATATACATATATATAATATATATAAATATATGAAAAATTGATGTGGGTACTCAAATGAAAGGTCTCGATGAGTATAATATCGTGATGAGCTTATATCTTTAAAAATATCATTAGCTGACAAGATAAGAATGTCAGTTCTTAATTATTGATATTTTTAAAGATATAAACTCATCCCGATGTTACACTCATCAAGAGCTTTCATTTGAGTACCCACATGGCATTTTTTATATATTTTCATACACACATATATATATATATAAATTTGAGTACCCACATGGCATTTTTTATATATTTTATATATATGGTATTTGTGAAATATATAAATATATAAAATATATGAAAAATTGATGTGGGTACTCAAATGAAAGGTCTCGATGAGTGTAATATCGTGATGAGCTTATATCTTTAAAAATGTCAATAGCTCACAAGATTCAAGGTCATTTCTTAATTATGTGTCTAGAGATAGAGTATTTTTCAATGCAGCCTAAATACCTATTATATAAATTGAATATCGGTGAGATTGATATGAAACCTTGAAAAGTCACAAATTCAAGTCAAGACGTTTGCAATGGCACTAAATTTCACTAAAAAACTGATTTTATCATAAAACTATCTTGGAAACAACATTTTTCATATTCTCTTAATAATATAGATTACGGATTTTGAACATATGATAATAATAATTAATTCAAAATTATCCTTGTCTTTTTCTCTGTACAAATAATTCTTAGAATTCTTTAAGTAGAAATTGTGAACAATACCCGCCTAACAATCGTTCTCTATTTATCATATCATGATCAATGATTTACTTTCGCAGCCGTATGTACAGAAACAGGGTGTAGGATGTAGGGTGTAGATAGAACGTGAATTAAGCGATATTATAAATTTAACGATTCGATTAACTAATGTAAAAGCTTAATCGGGTGATGTATATTAACGGCATTGACTTTGTAAGCCGGTATTGTGTGTGTTCCGCTGGTTCTGCTTCAAACGAATATATATTTTGTCTTTATAAACAATGACAACAACAATAACCAACACGAAATGACGAATGATGCTATCAAAACTCTGTAGTGTGTACTCGTGTTGTGGACAATTCACTTGTAGGGTCTGCAAACTATTCACTCTACTCCACGCAGATTTATTTACGACTGCCAAAATACAAGCAATTCATTGGAAATTAAAAACTATTGATGTGGATAAATGGAAAAAATATTATGCTTGGTTTTGACGGAAAAAGTTTATTAAATTTAAGTTTATTATTATTAAAAGGGAAAGATTCAACTTTGATAAAAAATTGACTTGATTCAATAAAATATGTCTTGCTTATAAATGATGCAATGTCAAGATCATTCATAAACAAATAAAGTTGTATAATTTTTTTTAACAAAAATACGATGACTTAATAATTTTCACGGAAAAAAAAAATTCTGTCATTTTTTACAGCCATTGTTTTATTATTAATTTTATTTTCTCCGTACTTTTAAAAGAACATTATAAATGTATTTGACCTAATAGAAGTTGTGGGGTTGTAAAAAGTGCCAAAGTTGAATTTTTATGCTTACTTTTTGTTCAAAGTACTAAATAAATATTTATCAATTATTTATTAACCGTAAATAATTTGTTAACTATTAAAAAACATTTGATAAAATTATCAAATATTGAATATAACTTCCCCTATTAATGAAAAAATACATAAAAGTTTCTGTAAAAAAATATTAAATTTTATTAACCAATATTTTTTAATTGCATGTAAACAAAGTGATTTTTTCCTTGAACATTCCAATTATTTCAACAATAACAATTTATCAGAGAGTAAACTTTTTGCCCCATTTAAAAGCATAAAAACTTTTCTCTGTTTACACTTGCGATTAATTTCAGCATAAAAAATTGAAAAAGTACGTACATGTGGACTTATATTTAGTGAGAGGTTTGCGCCGGTGACAAAAAAAGGAAAAAGTTAAAAAAAAAAATTGTAAAAAAGCGTTAATTGTTCTAATGGTACAGGTGTGCCTTGTTATGTATGGAGGCGAAAAAAATTACGAAATACGAGCTGTAATGAAAGCAAACAGAAAAATGCTGGAAAAATCGTAGGTACAATCAACTCAACAGAAATTCCGACCGTTAATCACTACGTCTCGTGAGCTTGGCCAAGGGGAGGGCAAAGAGGAGCAGAGGCAGGCCGGGCTGGGCTCACTCTCCGGTTGAATTGCTTTCTAGAAATTGCTTCGATTTCCCGAATGAATTGCGATCGGTGGCACCGGAGCTGGATTGTGGCGCTGGTGCTGGTGCGAGGGCTCGAGGGGAGGGTGAATACCCAGCTAGCAACCCCCTGCTCCGTGCCTCTACTCATACTCCGTGCAATTGTACCGTTTACGATAAGAAGGAATCGAGAGGAAGGCAATGAATAGAAACCCACAGAATGAATATCGCCTATACGTATCCTACCAATCTCCAGGGGTCGATCTCTCCAATTGCTATTGATATATGTTAAATATATTATTCATACAATATTTATTAACACTATTACTAGCGGAAGGTTGCTTGGTTCTTCAGTTTTTGGCTATTGATTCGGTATTAATGGGTTTAAAGAGCTGTCGATGTTGCTAAGTCAATTAGAAAAATATTTTCTTTGAATCAATCGAAAAAATTCATGAATTGGATCAAGAAAATAAAAGTCCAAGAATTTAATGATGAATATAGGGCACGACTCTTCAATTCCAACAATAAGAGGGAATTTAATTTCTTTCATTGTCTTCGTAAGTAATTTGCTTTACTTCATCGGGTTTCACGAAGTTCATTTCTACGTAAATTAGTTTTTTATATAAACTTTATTTAATTCCAGTGAAAGGACTTATTTATTGCATAGATCCGGAAAACAGTGTTTTTAATTAATATTTTGTTTTGTTCTTTTAAATTTCTATGATAATACAAGTGGAGTACATTGTAATGAAACTACTTGATTTAAGAAAAATATTTTTCTCAAGATTCTATCCTTGCTAAGAGATATTCTGTTGGAATTATTTGTAGAAATTTACCAATCGAAGAAAAAGATTAAGAGTCTTTTTATTTTCAATCAAAATACAATATATTTTAATTAGTAATTTCAAGGTGAAAGTTCATAAATCAAGTATCAAGTAAATGAAATTTTATTAATTTAGAAAATTGAATCGTCACGTCAGAAAAATTTTAGCACTCCATCAAGGTTTGAATCTTTTTTATAAACATCTCGATGGGAGAAGATTCTTAATGTGTTTGCTGCTGAATTATTAACAATGTAATTACGAAACCATTTGATGAATATTTAAGCTCTAGCTGGGCTAGGAATAAAAAGCTCGAGGACGTAAATATAAATATAATAAATAATAAGTTTTTCTTCTAGCCAGTGCTGTTATTGCCGTATGATTTAGTGATGCTTGTTAGAATAAGCAGAATTTCATGGCGCATTTTCGCGAAGAGAGAACAGAAACTTGTAACGAGTTGCCCGGTGAACTGCGTTGAAACGGCGTCGACAGGCTAAATTATGTATGGAGCATGAAATATTCTAGAAGGAGACAAGCAGCAACTTTGAGTGGTGAGCACGGAGCAGAAAGCAAGAACAAGACCGGAAGGCTACTGTGTAAGCCAGGGCGAGAGAATGCGAATTTTCACGAGCTGCATAAGGAGATTTGCATTGAGGATACCGTGAACTATAAAGTCGAGCATGAATTTTTGATCGACCCCGCTACTGTTAAACCTGTGCCCCGCTGAAAATTTATGACCCGAATGCGCAACGCCTTAAAGCGTCACTGTTTTACAAATATCATTTATTTATTTCCTTTATGCTCATCGATTTTTTATCGTGACTTGGAACTTTGGATTACGCTTGAGCTTAAGCGGGAAAAAAATGTAATTTTTTTCACAATATTTGGCAATATTTGCTCGACAAAGGGGAGAAAAAGGCAAGAGATTTATCTGTCTGGAGGAAGATTAAGGCTACGAAAAAAATTTATGGTATAAATATATGATACATATTGAACAAAAATCTAAATATTTTTGCATTTTTTAATTTTACTCCAAAGAAATTTAATCTATTAAAAATCATTCACTCCAAATTTTTTACAGTATAAAAAATCAATAGCTCTATTTCTTATGAAATTTTTTTCGCGAGTTCTCTGACACATGGTACGTAGTTTATTGAAGTTTCACTTCAAATAAGAATTCGACAGCGACATGTCACATTGGAATTCCCGGAGAGTTTATTACAATCCATTCGAAAAATGTTAAGTTCTCTCCACAGTTTTTTTTTTCGGCTCACGAAAATTTTCAGATTCCGCGACTGTCGCGCTAATTTAAATAAACCCCTCAAGAATCGGGCGTTTGATTTTTTGACGTTTTTATTAATTCAATACTCTGTCGATGGCATTTTATATTTTTAGGGTAATTGAATAATGTTCTTTTTTATTTTTTTTGATTCCAGGCCTTTGCTGAAGCAAATTAAAAATTCAGCGGAGTCCCATATTGTGCTGGACTGTTCCACCGAACGGATTCACGAGGTCCTCAAACAAGCGCAGCAAATTGGGATGATGAGCGACTACCATAGCTATCTAATTACTTCCCTGGTAAATTATTTTTCCGTATCATTTCATTCAAATGTTTTACACCGAGGAAACTCGCTCTGGATATTACTTTTGCCATGAAAGCTTTTCACAATAGGCTGCTAATTAATAAAAATAATGAAGTTAATAATAATAATAATAATAATAATGATAGCGGGTATTTTTTGAAAATATTAATAACTGTTAGTTAATTAAAATTCACCGCAAATGTAATGTGTTCCTTTCTTGGGGATATTTATATACAGAGCATAAATCCATTACTCATTTGAACCTTACACCAGAGATTAAATAAATACAACTTCAAACAAACTAATTCGTCGAACAATTTATCTCTCTCGGTTTATAATGCCAGCAGATTTTAATTAAGATCTATTAAAATGTAAATTAGAAACCGTGCACCGTTATGTCTGTCTATCGTGCGTATACATACATACACTGATTATCATCCACACTCATCCTCATCCTCATCCCCATACTCATTCACCTCCACACAGACGGGCTACAAAATAATCCACAAAAACAAACCCACCACTGGATAATCATTTTACGCGAAAATGAAGTTTTCAAATTCAAACCCAAATCCTCTTCTAGATAACAAACATTTCCATGCATATATTAAATTAATGCACACTTTTATTTCATTTTTGCAATGGTCCTCATGACGAAACTTTTGAAAAATTTTGCTATATTCCGACTTAATTCGACGAGTTGAGTCAGAAAATACATATGGTTCAAAAGTATATATATATATATATATATATATAGTATAAATAACGGAGTTAGGGTGAAATAAGCTTTTAATCGCCGGTTTACTAAAAATCCATTATTTTTTTCTATTTATGATGAAATCTACTTCCATTTCGACTGGGGAATTAAGAACTGGGTCTTTTTGATTTTCTGTAAAAAAATTTTTATGACGGAAATTTGAAGTACAAAAAATTTTTCAAAAGTTTGAGATTCAAATTTAATATTAGTGAATTTTTATCTTCACAATAAATTGATTATTATAAATTAATAAAATATAATCAATTATAAAAATAATTTGAATAATTGTCAAAATAAATTTATAACATAAAAATCATATAATTTATTTTTTGCTCTATATTCAACTGATTATACTGTGGGTTTAACAGGATTTACACAGCGTGGACTTGGAAGAATTCAAATACGGTGGTACCAATATCACTGCCTTCCGATTGGTCGATCCGGAGAAGCCGGAAATTCAAAAAGTCATACAAGATTGGATTTACGGTGAACAAAGATACGGACGACAGCTTGATATGGGTCAAACACATAATAAGGTATTTTTTTCTGTGTAAATAATATAAGGACCCCACGCCCATGATAAATCATCGAGCCTTTACGCCCAGCTTACCTTTGCTATAAATTGATTCTTTAAATAAAATAGAGCTTTTTGAGCCGTCACATTCTGCCATTTCGCATCGAACCGCTTGACTGCTTAAAACGGAGAGAGGGACGGCTGAATGAATTCAGTTGTCAATTCGGTTGGCTATAATGACAACAACAATGGCAATGATATACAGGGTGGTTCTGAGGTTTGCAATAAACAAATGTCATTCTGACAACTGAAATTAAGCCGGAAACTAATGCAGCACGAGAGACTGTTTTATCCCTAGGGCAGGAATTTATCATTTTCAACTCGCTAATTCTCGGTTTTGAATTGACTTATTTTCACAACAGCGTCAAAATAATTCCAACGAGTTTCAATTGTGGTGCTCAAACTTTTTGATTATTTAATTGCTTTAGAAAATTATTCCTGGATTTTATAAAAAGTTCCAACAGATACAAATGAAGTAAGTTTGTTTGTTTTATTTTTTGCAATCAAAAGCTGACTGTAATGTCACTGAGTACAATCGTTAACTGAAAGTTTCAATAGTACAATTGAACGAGAAGCTATCGAGTTAATAAAGAGCGTACATCGTAGAGAAAAAGTAATTAAAAAGCTCGTGAAAAATATAAATCAAAACAAAACTAGACGTTTGATTTCTGACGTATTATTTCATGTTTGCAATTGACGTAACTCCGTAAACTAATTTTATAATTTAAAGTGGTTTTAAGTTTTTGGTAAAAGTTTGATTCCATATTTTTATTATTGTCAAAGTTTTTATTCTTATTAGCTTTTCGACAATGGGTTGGTAAATTTTCGCACTTTACGCAAATGTAAGTAGCTGAGAGAATCGTCTTCTAACGCGAGAGGGTACTTCCAGGACGAGCTGTCGAGAGTAGGTAATTGGAAATTACCCATTCAAAAGTTTTCTCCCGGTTGCGGAGGAAGAGCTCCACCGCTAGTAATAGTGCCAGTACCAGTACCAGAAAGATCCAATTTTCTGGGCACGTGCCGATCCTCATAATAATGCAAATATCCACAAAGGAGAAACGGAAATAACTTTTATAAATTTTTTCATCCTTTTCTTCTGTTCCACTGAACAATTCCGCTGAAAGTTTGTCACTTTGAGTGACAAATATTCATCAAATCTAATGCTATTCCCTGGAATAACACTTTGTTTTACAATTAGCATATTACTCTTATAAATTTTTCTTCATGATAATTTATATCGCCTAGTTATTGAAGTTCTTCGTCACCGGCGAGGTGAATTCTTGGTAGTTTAATTTCCACGAACAAACAAAACGATCCAAATGCCAATACCATGAGCTTTTCGTTGCAACATTTCCCAAACGCTCTCTAAATTCTAAATAAAAGATTAAAAGCTATTTTTTGGCCCTCTGTTTTACTCGTAAATCAGAGCAATACTCCAAAAATAAATAGAACGGTGCAATTTTTCATCGCAACAACGCCCACAATCATCGGATTTCGATAAATCTATTAACACTCATTTTTCGGGGAACATCTTGTCTGAGGAGGAGCCAAATTGCGCAGTTATCCTCGAAATTATGGCCCTTTAAAATCTTCATAACAACTAAAAATTCTCTTTCTATTACTTTTTTTACGAGAAGTAAGCTCGTTTCTGTAAAAAATACACTAAATCTGATAAAGTATGATTAAATTTTTAACTTCCTCTCTACTGGGAGAATTTTTAGGCTTGTAACACCAAACTTTTACGAGATTGTATCAAAATTAACGTCCTCTGAACTGCAAACAAAGATCCAAATCCTCCGAAGGGAATTCAGACAAACGTTATCCATGACAACTCGTACAATTTTGAAGGGATCGTAATGAGACTGAAGGGACTTCCTTTTCGAGTAATTTTGATGGTTGAATTCGAGTTATATCTAAATCGGTTGATTAGTTTCAAAATGGCGGCTATTAACTATTTTCAAAAATTAAAATATCGAATTTTCCTTCTTTTTATAACATTTGTAGGGTTTTTTTTTTTTTTTATTTAATCATACTTAACAAATTTACCTTCAGTTACAAAATGGTACATTTTGTTAACGAGACAATTGAACAATCCATCGTCATAAAACTTTCCAAGTCCAATAAAATCAATGATTCTTTCTATAAAACTTGCATCAACTTTACCTTTGGAGAGTTTATTTAACGATTCTATGAAACAGTCTTACTCCACACAATAAGTTAAAAGAAGAAATCAAAGTTAGAACAAGTAGTTGCTGTGCTGAAGCAATTAACTTTAATGATTGCCGGGTAACCTTCAAACTCGGGTGTCTGCTATTTACAATGGCGTCAAACTTTTATTTATTCTGCCAATTCCACGGTATAGAAAAAAAAAAATAAAACTTTGTCTCGTCACTCGAGTTAGAGGCGTTGGACTGGGAAATGGATTTGATAAAAGTATTAAAAAATGACGATAATAATAATAACAGCAACGTCAATGATAAAATAAATAAATTTTGACAGCGATTGTATGAAAAAATGTCTGTAACATCTGGATAAACTGACACGGTTGAAGTTACAAAAGAACCGTGAGGATGTTAAAAGCCGGGTAGAGAGAGTGCACAACGAAAAGTTTGTTGAGTTTCACGCGACACCTGCTATCCTTTGCCTTTTATTTTTTTCATCCAAAAGTTGTTTACTTTTTTTGTTCCTTCTCTTTTTCATCTCGACCTTTTACCTTTTGCCTTTGCCTTTTACCTTTTCATTGATTTTTTTTCCGTTTTATTCTCGAACTTTGCTTTGCTTTAACCTCCACCGTCAACCAAATCGCCTGAGATTGTGACCCAAGATTGCTGATGCTCGGCAAAACGTACACTCTGTTGTTGATGGAAAAATCTAAACTTTTAACTTAATAAACTTGTATATAGCAGTTGTGCTTTCCGATTTAGTTTGGATGAGCAATTTGCCACGTAGTTGTCCGAGTAGTCAACTTACTGTTAGACTGTTCCGGTCTCTAGTTTTAATTTTCATTTGTTATTAACTTTTGCGGATCAGTAACAATTGTTGGCGATTTAATTACTTTTTTTGTTCATTAACAAGAAAAGTCCTGCTATTCTTTGTGAAAAATATTTTTCCGTAAACATTTTTTGACAAAAAAAAAAAAAAAAAAAAAGACGTTCAAATATTGGTCACTCGAGCTTTAGAGCCAAAAACGAATCATTGAAATGAATTTCCACTCGAACTATTATTTAAAAATTCTTCCGAACAATCGAAAAAACGGTAAATAGTACTCGGTACTAGACTATTGAATTGCAGGAATATAAACAGCGGAAGTGATTATAAACTTGAATAGTAAATATTGTCATTTAAACTACTGGCAAGATCCGGCAAGCGGTGATCGACAGAGATTACGTTAAGTTATTAATTTCGATTATGAAACCCAACTACGGGATAACTGAACTGTGCTGCAATCATATCGTTGATCGTTGAAGCTTCTATTACAAAATTCTTTGAGCATTTCACAATAATACATAATGAGAAAAATTCCTCTCGCGTTCTCACAGCGCTGAAACTCGATATTATTTCTTTAGATCAAGCTCTGATGAATATAGGGCACGACTCTTAAATTCCAGCAATGAAAAGGAATAAAATTTCATTCATTATCTCTGTAAGTAATTTGCCTTACTTCATCAGATCTTCTGAAGTTTATTTTCCCGTAAATTCATTTTTAATAGCAACTATCTTTAATTTCAATGGAGGGACACATTTATTGCACGGATGCGGAAAACAGAGTTTTTAATTGATATTTTATTTCGTTTCTTTGAACTCCTTTGATGATAGTCAAGTACGCTGTAATAATATTATTTGGTTGAAGAAAAATATTTTCTTCAAGATTTTATTCTTGCTGAAAGACATTCTTTTTTAATTATTTCGATAAATTTATGAATCAAAGCAAGAAAATAAAAAGATGAAGATGATAAACTTTTTATTCTAAATTCTATCGAAATTTGTTTTGATTTTAAGTTTTCTTTCTGTATTTTCAATGAAAAAAATATTTATTTTTTTGAACCAAAAATGTTAAATTCTTAAAAATAAAAAGAAATTATTGTTAATTTTGGAAAATTGTGTCTTTTGATGAAGAATTTGATAGTATCGATTGATGATAATATGATAACCTTGGAACAAAAATGTAGAATTTAAAGGCAAAAAATCCTTGAACATAGTTATCTTGAATCAAATAGTTGTTTTTTCCATAATATTTACCATTTTGGTAAAAAAATATCACTACCGCAGTAATTAAGAGTTATTTGCTCCATCACAGGCAAATAAATACTATTAAAAACTCTCGGGGATTGAATTTACATAAAAACTCATTAAAATATATGCGTTTTAAGGTTCCATGAGTATGAACTAGTTTTTTTATGCCCGTTTTACTTTACTCATTTCCATGTAGTTTTTTTAGCGAGTAAAAGCCGGAGTTACTCTTTTGATCTTTCAACTGTGCAGAAAAAACCTGAATAGAAGAAGCTGAGTAGAGTGGAGAAGGGTAGGTTAAAGCGGAGAAGGGCGACCGCCAAGAAATGTCGAAAGTCCTATCACGAAATGGCGTCTCTCTCGGGCAGGGCGTCGTTTGAATTTTACCAATAGTGATTTTACGGCTTTGAGAATTTTCTGACGTGCGAGATGCGAGAACAGCCGCGACGTTTTCTAAAATTAAACCCTGGTTTTTTGTTCTCACAACTTTACAAACTCCTCACACTTTTATGTCTTTACATCCCTTTATTTTATTTGTAGGGGAGACCGGGAAAATAGAGTAACCCAAAATAATTCTATTTCTTTTCCAAATTGTGTTTCGCATTTGTTTGAATTTTTATTCGATGAAAAATGTTTTGTTTATTTTTTTTCTTTTTTCGTATAACTTATGAAGAATGATACATTTATTTAATGTTTTAAGCTTACGACTGGAGTTTTTAACACTTAACATTATGGTTCTTGCAAAGTAAGTTTATTTATGGCGAAACTAAACGAAACTTTGCACCCCTGTCTAGGCCAGTTGTTCCCGCATTCGGGAAGTTGTTAAAGCATTAGGAGAAGCAATTAAAACTAATTGGTGAAACAAAAGTATGATAAGAAATGTAAATACAACTTTAATTTTCATTAAATTAACAACAATTAGAGAATTTTTGTCTTAATTACCTTTAATAATTGGCTTTTACATTAATATTTATTCCTTCAAATGATTTTATTTTCAAAGATCATTAGAAGTGTAAAGAAAGAAGTGTTTATTCCACTTTGAAAACACCTTCAATTAAGGCTTTAATTGGTTCGTATTTTTTCTTAGAAGAACACAAAAGATGAAAAGCTTACATTGAAAAAAAACTACTTGGCTGAAAAAAAATTTTATTAATCCAAGAAAAAAATTATTTTGAAAATAATTGGCTGACTTAATCATTTCTTAATTTTCTTCAATTAATTCAGTTAAAAAATTAAATTATAAACTTGATACAAAAATAAACTATGCCTCAATTTCCGGTCACTAACTTTCAAATTTAAGACCCATCGATAGTTTCTAAAAGTACCTTCTTATATTTTTCTTAAATATTATTTCCAAGCGCTTGCCGCCGATTTGATTTCTTCAACTCGAATTATTTTTTCACAATCGAAATAATTTCATAGCAACAATTGTAACAATTAACAACACGAAGCAAAACTTTGTCTATAAATTATTTACGAGAATTCTATCATAAAATCATAGAAACAATGCAAGCACAACAATAATCATAACGTATTAAGCTTCAGATATTGCGCGGTGAGTAATTTAATCATTATTCGCCGTTCAACAGCATAACATCGTATAAATAACTCCGAAATAAAACTTTAATTACTTATCAACAAATTAAATGAATTCCATACAAACGGTATCAGAACAAACAAACAAACAATGATATTTATTACTGATTTAAAAGATATTATGTTCGCTTCTGCCTCTGTACCATTTTGTACTTTGCTTCTGCTCGTATTAATATTCTGACTAAAATGACAATGGCATGCTTATCTATAATTATTATTTTACCGAGCAATTAATACCCGTATTATCCTCTTACGCATTCAATATTTGACCGAATGAGATTTGTTTTAAACATTTCACCCGAGCGGAGAAAAGTAGAGACAACACGGAGAGATTTGGATAGAGATAAACAATGCGGGTGGTTTATCCGATCGATATTTATTGATATTACGATTGCCTGCGGATTTTGGCAGCGTTTCTATGCTCTGTCCGTCACCCCCAATCTCTATAACAATAACTTCGAATCCACTCACTTTTGATGCTTCTAGTTTTACAATCTAATCTTTACGATCTCAATAGCTAATTCCGATATCTAAATTTCCATGTGACATTTTTTTTTGGTCAGATGTCTTTCAGCATTTATAGAAAATAACTGGAGCTCTATCGATTGGTTTTAAATATACGCGCGGCTGAATGGTGTCGTAAGGTCAGGTTCATTAAAAAAAAAATGTCGATGCAATTGTAGAACCAGGTCAAAATTTAATATTCAAGTTATTTCAAGAAATTATTCTATCGATTTTATAATTTTAATGTTCAAATTTACACTGATGAACAAAATAATTCTATTAAGAAAATTTTCTTGCCAAGATAATTATCGAAAATTTATTTTTTTGTCGGAATTGATTGAAATAAAATTAAATTTATTTACTTTAAAAAAAACATTGATGTTTTTTTATAAAAAAATTCTTTAACATTTTTTCGACCTAATTTTTGAAAAACAGTTTCATACAAATAAAAAAATTTTTGATAATTAAAACAAAAAAAAATGAATTTTTCATAAAGTTTTAAAAAAAATGTCCCTAAATTTTAACCATAAGCCAAAAAAAAAATTCATCTAAAAAAAATTCCTAAACTGCACAATAAATATTAATCATAAAGTATTTTAAATTCATATATAAATTTGATATTCTTTTGTGTTCATGCTCCACAATCGGAACAGAATAATATAACAGCTATAAAGGTAAGTTGTAAAGAACACGGATTATTCGATTTTGAATTTCATACTGGAATTCTCATTCCAATTTATACGTACACACATATATTCATATGTATACATATATCCATCCATATAGATTCGTACATGACTTTGTACTATATGTATCCTTGTTCATATTCATCAGTCATGAGACAATCACACGAGGCATTAAATCTTGTAGCTGCCTATCACACCGTTCAATTGTACGAGGTTCATTCTTTTTCAAATACCCTCACATACCCACACAGGTATACATGCATGTAAACACATATAGATGTATATATATATATATATGTGTATGCAAATGTTACGATCGTACCGGCAATGTGCCAAGCGCAATGTAGCCAACGACGTGAACAGCGGCGAATTCATGGGAATAATTATAGATTATGAGTGTTGTACTCGATATCCGTATTCTGAAATTCCAGTTTTCGCTCCGAAAATAAATATTCGTCGCAATGAAAAAAACATTAGACATAACATGTATCACATCACATTATATCACATAATTTTTAATGTATTTTATGAACGTAATATTTTTAATAATTGATAATTCTATCTGTCTAGTAATATGTTAATCAAGTAAATGTCAATGAACATTTTTTTCTTATTTTTATAAGAAAAGATAGAATTAATTTTTTTTTAATTTCTTATAAAGTAATTTATTATAAAGTAAAGATTTTTTCAACGTCCTATATAAGAAAATACATGAAAGTTTTGAAATTAATCGTAGGTCCAAATTCGCAAGATATGGGCCACGTTTCATTAATGATTAAAATTAAAGTGCGCACTTAGCGCATTTATTTGAATAAAATTAATTGAACTACATAACACGCTCATAAAAAAATTAAAAAAACCATAAATTACAGACTGAAACGGCCCTAATGTACGACGCGGTCCATCTATTTGCAAAAGCTCTCCATGTACTGGACGCCTCTCAACAAATGGAAATTAAAGCACTGTCCTGCGAGTCCTCAGACACTTGGTCTCATGGCTACTCGCTGATCAATTACATGAAAATAGTGAGTAATAATTATAATTCCAAAACAAAAGAGTAATTGTCAGTATTGGTATCAGAGTAGGTTGAGGCTCTTTATCGGCTGGTAATTGGCTTCATATTTATTTTTATCCAGTAGTATACTCTCGAATGCGAGAATTTTTCCGAGGCGAGTCAATTCGCGCAATAAATTAATGAGAGCATTTAATCAGTTTCAGCAAACCCCCGTTAATTAACACTCTGTTTTATGTTATGTGCTTGGTTTTATTTTTTTTTGTTTCTACTTCCGATAATGATCATTATCCATTTCGATTATTCATTATAAATAATTGCCAATTATTGATCACACACTCCCACTCCTTGGTTTGTGTTATTAATTACAGTGTTTTAAACCCTCGAATAATTAACGCTTATGATTTTACATGTCAGTGAATCTGCGACTGTGATTAAATAAAATAAAAATAATAATGCTAATGCTGATTATTATAAGTTATAATTAAAGTTTGATTTGTCAAGTAAAAATTTTACGATAATAATTACCGGCATTTCCCTCAGGTGGAGATGAACGGCCTAACCGGGCTGATTAAGTTCGATCACCAGGGGTTCCGCTCTGATTTCATGCTTGACATAATCGAGTTAAATAATAAAGAGGGGCTCAAGAAAATCGGAGTGTGGAACAGCACTGAGGGAGTTAATTTTACCCGAACCTTCAGCGACGCTTACACACAAATTGTCGAGAGCTTGCAGAACAAAACTTTTATCGTCTCGACAATATTGGTTTGTATTTATACCTACTGATTGCATCTCTTTGTTGATAAACATCCTGTTTTAGAGAGCCAGCTTGCTCATTATTATATTCACTATGAGAAGAGATAATAGCGCTGCAATATATAGGTCGTCAACTTTGAAGAAATTTGTGGTTTGAAGTTTGCTCTATTTTGTTGATCAACTTTGCTTATCATAACTAAACTGTTGGTTAGAGAATACTAGTCATTAACTAGTTATTATTTTTTTTTATCCAAGATAACTTTTTTAGATATATTCTCTTCTCAATCTAATTAAATTATCTTCTTAAGTAATATTAATCAAACAAACATTCTTGCCACGAAAATTCCTTCTCGAATAATTTCAAAATTAATTAAGTAAAGTGCTGTTCACTTGATGAAGAGCACTTTGAAGCTTCCTTTTGATTAAGTTAGAAATTCATACTAACAATAGTGATTCCCGTCAATAGAAATATTTTAAATTTTCAAGGTTTAAATGTCATTTTACAATGAAAAAAAATTTTCAATTAAACTGCAATAAAAATTTTAATTGTTTAAAAAATATTTAAAATTACAAAGCGAATTATGTTATTGAAAATTAAGGCAATTATTTACAAGTGGGGTCTAACATTTTAATTTTCATTTTTTTGAACAAGATTTTTTTTTTGAAAAATACATAAAAAAAATGAACAATTGAAAAAAAATAAGTTGATCGCAATTTTTACAAATTTTCAAAAAAATTCAACTTTTTTTTCAATTATTCGTTTTTTTACGTACTTTAAAAAAAAAAAATATACCAAGAACATCAAAAAACGATAAAATAGAAATTTTATCGAAAAACATGAGAGCCAAAATTTTTTCCAACTTTTGAAGGCAAAAAAGTTATCGAAATGTTAATTTTTTAATTTTTCGATAACACCATCATAAATACAAGCAGAATAAAAAAAATTGTAATTTTTCACCTAAATATGGTCTAAAATAGGTTTGACCCCACTTGTAAATAATTACCAAAATTAATTACTTAATTACAGCAATTTTTTTCCTAAAAATGAATAAATAAATTCATCAATTAAAATAAAATTTTAGAGCGCGCCGTACTTCATGCTGAAAGACTCAAGCGTAAAACTAGAAGGTAACGCACAATACGAGGGCTACAGCGTGGACCTGATCCACGAAATATCGCGGATCCTGGGGTTCAATTACACGTTCGTGATAGTCCCGGACAAGAAATACGGGTCCTACAACAAGAAAACCAAGGAGTGGGATGGAATGATAAAAGAGCTGCTGGATCAAAAGGCGGACTTGGCAATAGCCGATTTGACTATTACGTACGACCGCGAGCAGGCCGTTGACTTCACAATGCCTTTTATGAACCTGGGTACGAACGAAGAGTAATCCCCCGGGCTTACGGATGAATTTAATTATTATTTTGTTGTTACAGGTATAAGCATACTTTATAGGAAGCCCATAAAAAAGCCACCAAATTTATTTTCATTTCTAAGCCCTCTCAGTCTCGACGTGTGGATCTACATGGCCACGGCTTATCTCGGCGTTTCTGTTCTTCTATTTATATTAGCCAGGTAAGTTAATACTGCTTTTATTATCTCGATCTAAATTGATAAACTCAATTTTTGCTAAGACTGGGATATCAATTCCTTTTTTTTTATATATATTTTTGTTGGTAATAAAAAACTACTGTTGGGTAATCTAGTAATTTTACTGTCGAGTATAAAAATTAACTTTATTTACATTTAATTTTTTAATATTCATTTATGTTAACGTAGTCCTGGTATGTTTCTTTCTCAGTTATCCCGGGATTTATTTTTATGACACAGACTAAAGTCGAGATAAAAAGTTGGTGATAATTACCCTCGACAATTAAAGCTACAATAATAAAACCAAGGGATATTTGTGATAAAATTAAAAACGTCTAATGTTATCAATAAATTTTCACATCAATTATTAATCAATTATATTTTTAAATAAAAATAAAATTTAATAGAATTTTTTACGAAAAATGACATTATTTTTTTTTATTAAAGTTTATAAATAAAATAAATAAAAAAAAGCTATTTTTTAAATTAATTAAATTTTATTTTTTATAGGTATTTTTATTTATTTATAATAAAAAAATCTAATTAATTAAAGTTTAATAAAAAAAAAACAAACTTTAGATTCACACCGTACGAATGGTACAACTCCCGTCCTTGCGGAAAGGACTGTGACCACGTACAAAACCGTTTCAAACTAATAAACTGTCTGTGGTTCACAATCGGGTCCTTAATGCGTCAAGGCTGCGATATTCTGCCCAAGTAAGGTCAAACCCTAGATAAAAATAAGAATGAAACCACTACACAAGGAGAGAAAAGTTTAAATGGCTGATCCCCTAGATTACTGCTCTTATCTCGTATCTCGTCCAGTCCACACTCTAAGGGGTTGTAACTGAAGCTCAAGCTCAAATTATTTAAATGATAAAAAATCTACTGTTACAGCTCTAATCCCTCCCTCCTTTCCATTAAAATGTCCACAGGTTCAGTCCGTATGAGTGGGAAAACCCTTCTCCGTGCAACGCCCAGCCTGAAGTCTGCGAGAACGAGTTCACACTCCTTAACTCACTCTGGTTCACCATAGGTTCGCTCATGCAGCAAGGCTCTGATATAGCGCCTAAGTAAGTTTTACTCATTTTCACGATAAGAAATAATAACAAACTATTTTTTTCCACCGATTTTCTTTTTTTTTTTTTTTTTATTATTACTCACTCGACTCTTTCAATTTTGGACAATCTTACTTACATTGTTCATTTTTTTTGATCATTAAATGCTATATCGTAGGCTTGCTGCAATGGCCTACGTAAGCCAGTTGTGTCTGTTTGCGTCAGTGTGTGTGTTTTGCGCTTATGTAATCTAAGTCACTAATCCAACACAGAAAGGCTAATTTTTTCTGTGCACTGATAGAAGGATTTCTTAGTATTTAAAAAATTACTTAAAAATCATTTCTTAGTAATTAAAAAATATTTCTTAGTATTTAAGAAATATTACTTAGTATTTATAATATTTCTTAAATGCTAAGAAATATTTTTTAAATACTAAAAAATCCTTCTATCAGTGTAAATTGAAGAAAAAAAATTAATTTGATTCGAAAAAAAAATTCTTGAACCAAGCAAATAATTTTAAAGAGATTCATTGTCTTGAATCTAGATGAAAAATTCTTAAATCAAGTAAAATTTCTTTAAATTAAGAAAAATTTATTAGTCCAAGAATTTTTCTACTCAAATAAAGAAGATTAAGTTCTTCAAAATTATATACTTGATTCAAGAACATTTTTTTCTGTGTGTGGATTGAAAAATAATTTTTTTTGAATCAAGGAAATGTTCAAAAAAGAAAAATAATAAATTAAATTTTTTTTGGGTTAAGTAAAATTTTCTGGCTTCAAAAAAAATATTCTGTTTATTCAGCTCATATAAATAATTATCAATAAATAATCCAATCAATTTATTTATTAATTATTTAATCATAATAAAAATTGCATTAATTCTTAATATTTACAGCTCAAATTTATTATTCATCTGTAAAGTAATAAAATTAAAATCATCTATTATTTAATATTCTTACGAGCTGGATTTAGTATTTTTGCAATAAAAGCTCTCAAATAATTTCATTTTAAAACAAAATATTAATCTGCAAAGTATATTCCAAGCATGCGTACCATAAATCGCCTTAACGCGAAATAATAGCGATCCCTATTAAATATCCAATCGTCATTATCCTTTTCCGAGCTATTATTCTCCAGCGCATGAAAAACTTATAACAGCAGCTTAACCTCGCAGCTATCATTATCACTACACTTCCACTATCACGTAATATGGAGTACATATTCATGTGTGGCTCATAAAAAACACAATAATATTTTTTATATTTTTTTACTGCCCGAGCTATTACTACTGGAGGCATTATTATTTTTAGAGCTGTATCAACGCGAATGGTCGCTGGAATGTGGTGGTTTTTTACTCTGATCATGATATCCTCGTACACTGCGAATCTAGCGGCTTTTTTAACGGTCGAGCGTATGGAATCGCCTATTGAAAGTGCCGAGGATCTCGCTAAGCAGACTAAAATTAAATACGGTGCTTTGGCCGGCGGGAGCACTGCTGCATTTTTCCGGGTGAGTAATTTGCTCCTATTATGCATCCTAGATCTTGCATACTTATCCTTACTTCTACTTTTTTTATTTTGAACCTACTTGCATTTACATCACATCAATACACATCAATACACTGTAAAAAATCTGAATTGAATATAGTACAGAGTTTTTCGAGCAAATAAATTTTTAATTTGCTCGAACAAGTTTTATAAGCCAAATTATTCAATTATATTTTTCCATAAAATTTGATTTAACTAAATTTTGATAAATATTATTTTGTCTTCAAATTTTTTTAATAAATTCTGACGTAAGAAGTAAAAAATCGAAAATTATTAATATTACTACTTTTATATAAATAAAATTAATTATTTTAATATTATTAAAATTTAAAAAAAAAAAATAAATAATTATGGAGAAATTTATCAAAAAATGTTTGTAGCAATTAAAAAAAAAAATGCAATTTTTTTTAAATATCTTTTGAAAAAAAGTTATTAAAATAAAAATTTCTAAATACGTATTTTGTAATTTTTGAACAAATAAAAACTAATTTTTATTATCCAGTAAAAAAAAGAAATAATACACTCCGGGAATTTTTATTTATTAATATTATAAATAACATTCCTTTGGTAGTAAATTCAAGTTTGGAGAGATTATATCACTTAAAACTCATCCACTTAGCAATTTTTTTATAGTGTACTCACTTTTGTATTATTTAATTTTTTAATTCTGAACCTACTTGCGTTTTCATCGCATCAATTCAAAAATCTGTTCATACACATATGTATATGCAGTTCTATCGGATGAATTGAATGCAGCGCAATGTTGTTCAATAAATAAAAATAAATTGAATTGAACCTGTTGGTGAAAGCCGAGGAAATAATCCGAGCCTTTATATCATTTTATTAAACATATATAATATATAAGGTATGATGCATATATTATGGTCTGTTCGGGAAAACAGGACTCGAATTTTTCAACGTATCAGCGAATGTGGTCATTCATGCAGTCCGCAAAGCCGAGTGTATTCACAAAGAGCAATATGGAGGGGGTCGAGTGGGTTATCAAGGGCAAAGGAACATACGCATTCTTGATGGAATCCACATCCATCGAGTACGTGATCGAGCGTAACTGCGAGCTCACTCGAGTCGGCACTGAATTGGATTCTAAAGGATACGGGATCGCGATGCCTCCCAGTAAGCATTTATTTATAAATATATAAATATTTTTTTTAAGTTCTGTTCGTGGTGATATAATATTGTATTGGTGACGGGTGACATCTCACTAATTAAATTTGTATTGGAAATTTCAGACTCGCCCTACAGAACGGCAATCAGCAGCGCTATTCTCAAGCTCCAGGAAGAGGGCAAGCTTCACACCCTCAAGACCAGGTGGTGGAAGGAAAAGCGCGGCGGGGGAAAGTGCAGGGTTAGTTTTATCTTTTTTTTTTCAAGAGAAGTAAAAATTTTATGCCCAGGAAAATAAAAGATACTTGAAGAGCTGTAACTCGGGTAAATGCTCGTATAAAAAGTGTAAAAAAACGTTTTGTAGATCTGTCTTTGGTTTAAGATGCTTTTTAGTGTCTGAGAATATTTTTTTAAAAAATTTAATGGAGAGATTTTATTTTTGTGGTGGTTTGCAGAAGTAATGTAAGGTTTAAATATGGAAAATATTTGACAAATCTGAGACATTTTTTTTTTTTTGGTAAAAGAAATTATTTCAATAAAAATTTCAATTTCAAATTATTTTACAAAATTTATAGTAAATATTTACAAGTCCACCATTTTAATTTTCATTTTTTTTGAATGAAATTTTTGTTTTTGAAAATACGTAAAAAAATGAATTTAAAAAAAAAAAAAGTTTATTACCACAATTTTAACAGATTTTACAAATTTTCAAAAAAATGTATAAATTTTTTAGAAAATTGTGATATTCAACTTTTTTTTTAAGTGTTCGTTTTTTATGTACTTAAAAAAAAAATATTTATCAAAAAAAGATAAAATAGACATTTCATCCAAAAACTTGAGAGCCAAAATTTTTTCCAACTTTTATTAAAGGCAAAAAAGTTATCAAAGTCTTTATTTTTTCTTTTTCACGATATTTTTTATCATAAATGCGCCGTAAAAACAAGCAGAGTAAAAAACATTAAAAAATATTAATTTTTTACCTAGATATGGCCAAAAATAGGGTGGACCCCACTTGTAAATGATTACCAAATTGATTTTTAATTTTCCAAATTTTTCTTCAATTATTAATCTTACTAATAATTTTTTTTTTTAATTCTAAATGATCTAAAAGTTTGACAGAATTTTTTTGTAGGGAATTGAGCGATCTACAAAAAAGATCGTAAAATTTTTAGATAAACTCACTTTTAAAAAAATTATTATATAATAAATTATTATATAATTTTTAATATATTACTCGAACAATTTTTGCAGTTGATTTCAGTATCAAAAATTATTTAAAAAAAAACCTGCTGGATTTAAATACAACTGTCCTTTAAAATAAAAAAATAAAAACATTATTACAAAGAGGAGTAACAAATGATCATCAATCCGTAAGATCTCATCAATAGATCTTTAGATCGTGGAACCACCGTGATAAATAAGAGAACTGGTAAAATGGAGATAGACTTTGACGTTGATTAGGTGAAAAAGAGAGTATCCGTAGCAACTCTCATACCCCCGATGCGATTCGATTCTATTGGATTCTATTCTATTCTATCCATCTTACGAGTAGAGGATAATTGGGAAAGTTTGCTTTACGTGACTGAGACCTGAATCAATTTTAATACGAAGCAGGACACTACTCTATCTATCACAATTTATCTCAATGTTAATTCCTGGATGCCATTACCATTAGTTTATTTTCTCGTTCCTTATTCCCATTCTGGTTGCTCCTTCCAGTCAGGTACTACCTTGAATTTCTTTCAGTAGCGACGTGATTAGTTTCAATGGACGTTTATTGATCGGTAATTAAGGGAGCGTTGTTTATTTTATGGTTACAGGAGGATAATCAAAAAGCGGGATCGACGGCAAACGAGCTGGGACTGGCGAACGTCGGCGGCGTCTTTGTGGTGCTGATGGGCGGCATGGGTGTTGCCTGCGTGATAGCTGTTTGTGAGTTCGTGTGGAAAAGTCGGAAAGTCGCTGTTGAAGAGCGGGTGAGTGTTGTTAAATAACATGAGGAGGCGGCTGGGGTCGAGGCTGGTTGCACCACTTTAAACACAAATCACCTCGATCCCGACGCCATTTATCCCGACATACCACGCGAATATATTAGCTGATGCACGCACACCGGTGGAGTTCCTCTTTAATGGTCTTGCAGCGCGTACAAGAGTACCCAAGTTTGAGCTCATATTCATTATTATATTATTAATTTTTATAATAACTATATTAATTAACTAATTATTCATTTTTATTCAGTCGTTATTCATTATTAAATTATTATTTTTGTGTTATTTTTGAGAATGGAATGAGACTGATGCTTTAGACTAGATTTATAAATATTTTTTTATATCGTTCCGTTTCTTTTGTGAGTTAATAACGCAGCTGTAATTATAAATTAAAAGAAAAAAATTTTTTTCTTTATTTTTATTTGTTAGAAAAAATTTATGTAATAAATATCAATATTTTTATAAGTATTAAAATTGAAAAAAAAAATTTTTTTTTTTACTTAAAATTATTTTTTTGTAACTTAAACTTAAATTTTTGATTTTTTTTTAAAGGTCTAAAATTAATGATATAAATTTTTAAAAAATAACTTTACGCGACAAACTCATAAAAGGAACGATTGATAGCCATCAGATAAAAGCACTTTATTTTTTATAAATCTGCTGCCGCTGGTAAACGCTTGGCTTTGCCTCGAAAGTTTAAAGTTACTGGTACAGTAATGGTGAATTCTATAAAAGGTTGTAGAAATTTAAACCGGACTCGATCCTTAACCTTTGAATCCGTTGAATAGAGCCCCGGTAATGTCGCAGTTTGAAAGGCATTGTCGCGGTTTCTTACGACGCTAGAGTCGATAGGTCATGTCGGATGCCCGGTCAATGGTAAAACACCGATCTATTGACCTTTTTACGTTTATTATTTCGAAAATAGGATTTAAATTACTAACAAAATTAAATTAAAAATTTTTTTATTACCTTATTTTATCGGTGGTTGATCCTTGAAAATTTATTAATTTCATTCGATGGAATTTTGCTAGCTTCCTGATGACCTAAAACAAAAAACGGGCCTGTGTTATGTAAATACGATCTAAAACTTAAATATAAAAAATTAGATTAATTATTGTACTTTTTTTATTAAAAAAAAAAATATTTAACTTGCTAAATAATTTTTTCAAAAATTATCAACATCTTGTAGAATAATGAATAAAATAGTTAATTTTTAGCGTGGAATAAATCCAGTCTAAATAAAAAATTAAGTAGCTGTTTAAAAGGAAATAAATGTTATATTTTTATTGAAAAAGCGCTTGGATATGATTATAATATTTTATGCACGGCTTAAAATAAATCTCTATTAAAAAAAACCCAACGAATGAACTATTAACCGTAAAACGTATTTATATTTAATTATCTCGTAAAAATGGGACTGTTTGTATAATTATTTAAAAGGATAATTATCGAGGATTTATTTACTTCTGTTCTAGAAGCAGAAATCCTCGGAAAAAGCTATCTGCGAGGGTTTTACCGATCTTCATTAGCATCAGTCTTTCTCCTTCCACTCGAGCGAGGCGTATTAATCCCCGTTCACTATCACCCAGCCAAAAAATTACTAACGTTAAGCAAAAAGATTGAATTTTGAGTAAATCGTAGAGTTAAACTATTGGCACTTTTTATAATTATTATTAATATAATAATAATTATTAAAACTTGCGAGACTTGTACGCTTCTTGACCTGGATACGGATTTTAAAGCCAAGAGGAACTTCATCGCTCAAAATTTGAGAAATCACGTCACTTGCATCTGCATACGCGTTCACATCTCGTGTACATTTCAGATGATGTTAATAATTATTAATATTATTATTCGAGAAAATATTTATTGTTTGAATGGTTTTATTAACTACTAAACACAACAAATTAATATATAAATCATAAATAGTTAATGATAAATGATAAATGTCCATTATTTATATAATGATATCGGGTTACAAATGCCATTAATATTTGTTCAAATTTTTTTTTAAGATTAAAAATTATTCTATTAAATTTCTGTATTTAATTTTTTTACACTAAAATTAAGTGATAATTTTTTTTTAATAAATAAATTACTAAAAAAAAATTCTATCTGTAGAAATTTGAAAAAAAAAAAATATGTCTAAATTTGAAAAAATAATTTTTTTTTAATCAAAAAGTTCTTAGACATTTTATTTAACTAATAAAAATTTTTTAAATTAATTTTTACTTTTTTTATAATGCAGTTTATTAGATATATTTTAATAATTTTTTTTTTTGATATTTATTTAAAAGAAAAAATCAAAAAAGATCTTTGTTAATTTGATTTTTATAAAATATTGTCTTGTAATTAATTAAAAATAATTTTTTGAGCAATAATTGCATCTGTAACACGATATGAATGTTAAGATAAATTTTGACCGTCTTAATTTTGAAGCTCTTAAAAAAAAAAAAATCTTGTGAATAAAAATTGAGACGGTCAATACGTCTGTCAATTGCTCATATCAAATTTTAAACCAAAGCAACTGATTTAAGACTAATGTACAATACTATTATTATTATTATTATTATTATAATAAATCTGTTAGTATTTATTGAGGTATAAATTATAATTGAAATATTATCAAGGATTATTGAATGATAAATTATAATTATAACACTACCAATTATTGAATTGCCGATTGTGTTGTTTATAAATATGTAAAGGTATTATATTATATAAATAATAATGGACATGCGTGTTGACATGCACACAAACTATTATCGATTTATAAGACGAACAATCAAGATCGTTTTGTACTGATTAGATAGACAAAGTAACTCGTACATAAATAATTCATAAGATAATGATAATGATAATGATATTGCTAATGGGAAATGGGTAATGGGAATAGAAGTGGATAATGGGTGATTACTCATGTGCTGTACTATAATTATAATAATAATAATAATAATTGTAACTTATACTTATACTTATAACTAACGAAAAAAGTTATTGTAAATATGGTCATTATCATCCATCATGTGTAGCTTCAATTAGTTTGTCTCTCGGCGGTTTATTTGACAAATAGTTACTTTTTGTAAGAGTTCTTTGTACTTTGTACCGAGTCGAAAGTACCGGGGTGAAATAGACAATTATGGCGAGCCATTTTAGCCCCGGTGTTTTCACGCTTGTTGCGATCTGTACATACTAATAGACTTAATTAAAATTAATATAAAATGTTATGAGAATAAGTAATAAGTAATAAGGATAATAGTTATGTGAAAGTTTAGTATGACATTGTTAGTTGTCTCGCATATGTTTCTTGCTAACGTTCGTCCTGGATGTACAGAAGGTGAGCTAATTAATTTTCTTTTTACCGCCGCTATGCTGTGTAAACTTTTTATTGTTCACTCTTCAGTTTAGTACTTAACTTTTTATTCACACTTTTTTTCTTTATTGTTTATACATTGTTTTGTATTACAAGTAAATATTTATATTTTCAGGGAAAAATTAGTAGCCAGAAATGATATTTTTAATTATAGCTTTGTCGGTGTTAATTATAGCTCTTTTCTTCTTGCAATTATAATTTTGTCTAAAAATAGAAAAAATTTAACTTGCAAATTATTTATTTTTTTTTTTTATTTAAAAAAAAAATAGTTGCTTAAATTTAAACAATTTAAATTTAAAAAAGAAGGAAGATTTTTTTTATAAAATCAACAATAATTTTTCTTAAATTTTTTTTTTTTTCAATGAAAGTTTTCAAAAAATTGAACAAACAATTTAATAATAAAATTTTTTCTTCAATTTTTTAGAAAAAAAGTTACATAAATAATTTTCTAAATAAAAAAAATTAATTTAATAATATTTTCTTTCTAATTTTCTTCCAACAAATAAAACTGAATTTTTAATGTTTACTAATTTTATCTTTGCAGAAAAAAAATTTAATAATATTTTTCATAAGCTAGATCTGTCAAAAATAAAAAAAAATTAATAAAAGAGGTCAGCAGTTTTTGAGCGTCCAAATATTAGCTCAGGATTTTATTAAATACTATGTTCTGTAACTAAAATAAGTAAATGTCAATGTGTGTTCTCTTGGATTTTATTGCAGAAATCATTACACTCGGAGCGAACGAGTGAAATGCAATATTCTGTGGACAGCATCGATTGTCTAGAAAAAACATCGAGCAAGATATCGTGTTATTGGGATAAACAACGTCCAAATTTATCAACCGTTTCAGAAGTAAAACCTCCGACCCCCGGCTACTCTAAGTACACACATTTCGTTGGAAAACCGCCATTGACATAAAACACACACCTTCATATATGATATATTTAACTTAAAAAGAAAAAAAAACAACTCCAAACGTGACTGAAATCATGCTTACGGATTATGATAAATATAAAACCACAAACAATAAAAATAATTCACTAAAATAATGAACTAGCGTATAGAAAAAAAATCAAAAATTATTCTAAGCGTAAGTGATAACTGATCATTTTTTAATTTACAAATTTACCTAGTATTTATTAGCTACTAATATACAACACAAACATATATAAATATTAAATTGAATATATTATATAAATAAATGTTTTTTATTGCGTGATATTATTCAAAGTCTAAATATTGTAATTAAAATTATAAATAATCACTAGTATACTGTAATTGTAAATAAATTTTAATTCACTTGTGTGTGATGTGTTGAAAAATGTGAATGTGTGTGAGGGAGTGGGTGAGAGAGTGTCTGTTCATTTTTGCCATGTACTTTATTTAACTCTCATTGACTAAACGATTTAAAACTACGACACATTGCATAAAAACTGCCAAATTATAAATATATATTAATTATAAATTATATATGGCGTTTGTATATAAATAAATAAATGATTTAAAGTCAAATAGTTTTCATTTATTTTATTTTGTATTAAAATTTTTTATTCCTGTCCATATTTTTCCTTATTTTTATTTTTCAGATGAACAATCGTGGAAGAGTTCGCTGTTAACTATCACAAAAGAATTTATTAAGTTTAAGATTTGATAAATTTTTAAATAAAAGATTAATAATTTTATCGATTTATTGGAATTTTTTATTTATTCAATTTATGGAACTATAAAAAATATGTAAATAGAATTTTAGTACTCAATTTTTATTCAAGGGTTTAAATACATGTCTACAAATAGATAAAAGATCTATATTATCAAGAGAATAAGCGAAATTTTGTGGCCAGTGTATTTATATGATAAAATGGGTTTTTATGGATAAATTTGGTATCGTTGGAAAGTCTTGACCTAGAGTTATGCCTTTTCATGGTTTCATATCATTCTCACTAATAGTCAATTTATTATGATAAGTATTTAGGCTGCATTCGAAAATGCTCGATCTCTAGATACATAATTAAGAAACGACCTTGTATGTCCTGAACTATTGACATTTTTAAAGATATAAGCTCATCCCGATGTTACACTCATCAAGAGCTTTCATTTAAGTACCCATATCAATTTTCATGTATTATTATATATATATTTATATATATATATATATATATATATATATATATATATATATATATA
>CAJNRD030001120.1:17821763-17863225 GCA_905319865.3 Cotesia congregata
ACTCAAATGAAAGGTCTCGATTAGTGTAACGTCGAAATGAGTTTATATCTTAATAAATGTCAATAATTAAGAAATGACATTGTATCTTGTGAACTATTGACATTTTTAAAGGTATAAGCTCACCCCGATATTTCACTTATCAAGACCTTTTATTTGAGCACCCACATCAATTTTTCATATATTTATATATTATATATATATATACATGAAAAATATATCAAAATGCATGTGGGTACTCAAATGAAAGCTCTTGATGAGTGTAACATCGGGATGAGCTTATATCTTTAAAAACGTCAATTAGTTAAAAAAGAATATTGCAATTTAACAAAAGTTATTATTTAATAAAGCAAAATTTTATTTATTTATAGTTCACAAGTCACAGCAGTCACACAGTGACTGCAAGTTCGCTCGTATTTATTAAACAATTTAATGTCAAAAAATTATTTATTAAAATTCAATTAAGCTCTTAAATTATTAAAAAATTCTTCATCAGTATAATAAAAATAGAAATCAAGTAATTGAATAACTACCCAATAAAAAACCTTTCACCTAACAATAATTTTTTTCCAATTTTTATCGACGGAAAACTCTCAAAACGTAGCTGAGCATTCTTCGAGCATCACGCATCACAAAGATTAAAAAAAAAAAATAAAAACGTCAATTACAATGAATGATAAAAAAGTAAAAAGCGGATTTAATTATTAGTAATATTTTTTTTTATTTTGTCCGAGGGCATTTTACGTGAGTGAATGCGATTGGGGGATTGAGAGTGCGGTGCTTTAAAGCTCTGGCTATTCTCGTCTCAGAGGCAGAGTCACGGCGCTTATAATGGGTCGCAGTGAAAATGAAAAATAAAAAAAAGATTATGAAATAAAAAAAGATAATAATAGACGAGGAGTAGAGAATGTGAATGGAGAATGGCGAGATGCTTGCTGGTGAACCAAGTGAGTAGTGGGGCGACGAACTTTACTTTTTAGTTTTTAGCTTAAACTTTTCAGTCTAGTTAAGCCTGATGTTTAAAAGCGTTCGGGTACCCGCGCTTGCGCTTACCGGCAACCAAACAGTGATCTCCGCTCAGTTGAATTATTTTAAAATAAATAGAACAAAATAAATAGAACAATCAACAACACTTCTGAAAATTTAATTAAACTTCTTTGGATAATATATCTTTTTACTTGCATATTACTCCTATTGAAAAGGTAAGCCTTTTCATTACAGCTTTGCCGGTTTTATTTTCTTGTGTTTATGTTTTTCCTCTTAATATTACTTCTTCAAACATTTAATTACCTCCTCTTGAAATCGTCCATTGAGTTCACTTTAACTTGCCCTTTCAATTACGACGGTAACATTTAATATTTATCTTTGCCTTTTCCTTTTAATTAAATTTTTCTCCCAAAAACAAACAACAAAAAAACAAGTTCAAAAAAAAAAAATTAAACGCAAGCAATTACTAAGTGTGTCACCGAATATAAAATTATAAAAAGCGTAACGTCGCCACGTTGGAGTCTATTAATACTGTTCTATTCCTGAGCATTCAATTTACTGTTTTGTATTTTCCAAAACGTAATTAAACGTTTTTGCCTGAACGAACTTTGCCGAAAATTTTGTCCGAAACATCGATATCATCTGAGCAAATATTTAAACTATGTAATCTCTAATAACGATATATATTAGCGGTTTTATAATGTTTGTTTGTTGTTGGTAAACACCATTGGCTATTTATTGGTAAATCATTAACCCTTTTTACTCAATAGTGCAATTAGCTCAATAAACATTTACATTATGGACTATAGATTCGGAATATATGAAGTTGCAGCTGAGTAGACATAAATGTTTATGCTTTGAACTAACTGAGCTTTACGTTCTTGTGCGTGTTCGTTTTAGTTTACATTATATGTCAAAGTGCTAAGTGCTCATCCATGTATTTCGCATGTGAATTAGTGTGTGAGTCTTTTATGACTAGTGTGATTGATTAAGAGAATTCTTGTATATAAATTTAAGAATTGAAATTTTTTTTTGACATCTTTAAAATTTGCTGATTTAAAAATTTTATGAAATTAGATATTTTATAACTGTACATTTTTTTGAAATTTTCTTTTCCAATTTTATTCATCAAGTTTTTATCAACCGATTTACTTGAAATTTTTTATGAACCTTTTGTATCTATCTTTTTATAGTTCTTATCAAAATTAAGTCAAAATTTTTTCTTTTACTATTTTTAAAAAATTCCTAAGTGGAAAAAATCTACTTTTTACGAACTTTGTTAATTTTTTTGTGTATTCTCGAAATATAAGTAAATAAATCGTAAAAAAAATTTTTTTGTTGATTTTTTGGATTAAGTTTCAAAAAAAGTTATAATTGCATGCTTCTAGACTAGAATACTTTCTTAATAATGATAGTAATAGTAATTAAATATACAATCAAAGAAAATCAAAAGAATACTTTTGTTTTATAGGGCTTAATCATGTTCAACAATGTATTTTTATACTTTCTTATCGTACCGAGTGTCATAGCATTTTCAAAAAGTATCATATTAGGTATGTTATCTTTAATACTTATAAATCAATTAATTAGATAATAATTCATAATTACGATAAGCCACTAAGCAACTCCTACTGCGACGATTAAAATATTTTTAGGAGGTTTGTTTTCTGAAGAAGACTTGACGAGGCAGGCATTTGAGCTCTCAATAAACGCGGTGAACACCATGAGAACAGAGACCGATGAATTTGCGGATCCTTTCTTCAAGCCAGAAGTGATAACGATCGGTGACGATGTATTCGACATTTCCCAAGGAGGTAATTGATGGTTTGCAGGGCCCTTCTTGACCATTGAGCGCTAGAAAGTGCTCGTTTGATCGGTAACCTGTATAGCGCTTGCAGTTTCACTATTATATACCGGCTCTTGGCTCAGTGGTCTAGGGGTATGATTTTCGCTTTGGGTGCGAGAGGTCCCGGGTTCAAATCCCGGCTGAGCCCGATTTTTTGCGTTTTTGCCAATTAATTAAAAAAAAATTTTTTTTTCTAATGAAATTAAAAAAAAAAAAAAAAAAAATTTTTTTAGTCTGCACGCTTGCTGGCCAAGGAGTTGCCGCGATATTTGGCCCAGAAGATTCGGTCTCGTCAATCCATGTGCAAAGTATGTGTGACACTATGGATTTGCCAAACTTGGTAGCTCGGTGGGATTCAAATCTCCTTCGTATGAAGGCTATCAACTTCTATCCACATTCCGAAACTCTTCCATTGGTACGTTCTTTATAAAAAAAAAGTCTCATCCATAAAAAAAATTTATCTTTTTTATCCTGCAAGTTATTCTGGAAAAATTAGCCTTCTAGGCGGTCTAATGGTCATGTAATATGCATTGACACTGCATATCATGCATAAGAATGATAATAATGCAGCGGCAGGCTATAAAAGTTCAAAGTGTAAAATAAAAACCATTAAACTGTTTGCATAGATTTATTTGTACCTGGTAACTGAATTCAAATGGGAAAAATTTACAATATTGTACGACAGTACAGAGGGACTTATTCGTCTGAACAGATTGCTGCAAAGGTGGGACACCAAAGGTTATCCCGTGACCCTCCGCTTCTTAGGTGAAGGACCTGATTATCGGGGAATTCTCAAACAAGTAAGAAACTCTGGAGAAGAGAACATTATTATCGACTGTTACTACCCCGCGCTTGAAGAAATATTGAAGCAGTCTCAGCAAGTTGGAATCCTTTCTGAACGTCATAAAGTAATCATCACTTCATTGGTAACTAATCAATTTTTTATGATAAATTTATTGCTCAGTCAGCTGAAGCTAAAAGCGTGAAGCTAGAACCGGAATTAAAGATCGTTGACGAAAATAGTTGTAAATATCAATGAATTAATGTCAGTTTTAATGTAACTTTTAGGGTTGATGTAAAGTTTCCGTCAGCAACTTTTCGAAAAATTCCGGCAGTAGCTTGACGCCAACTTTGTGAGTAAGTTCGAGTCATATTGTGTACAACAGTTGCAAATTTAGAAGTTGCCGTAAAGTTTGAACAAACTTTATCGAAAACATTGATCAGCAACTAGTTGATCATAAACTTTGACTTTGATTTTATATAAATCAGCCCAATGATTAAAAATGAAAATTAAAAATAGCTTTTTCATTGATTTTGTTAAATGATAAGATAAAAAATGTATTTCTTCAAATTTTGAATTGTTTTAGGGTGCTTAATCAAAATGACCTAATTTAATGTTGAATTTATGATTGAAGGACCTGCAAACGCTTGATCTAGATCCCTATAGTCACTCTGGCGTCAACATAACCGGAGTTCGTCTCCTGGACCCAGAAGACCCAGATTCCGTGTCAATATTCAATGATTATTTGGCCGACATGGGTCTGGAAGACTTATCGAAGATGAGAACCGAATGGGCACTGATATACGATGCGGTCCAGCTGTTTTCCCACGCTTTCAAGCAACTAGAGGAAGCCGTCGAGGGAGATGTTAAAGAGTTAGCTTGCGACGGTATTGATAATTGGGATCACGGAGCTTCACTTGGAAATTTCATCCGAGCTGTGTGTATTGCCAGTTAATAATTAATAAAGTTGATTTTCGATAGTTATGTTGATATTGCATTGCAGACCGAAATGAAAGGACTCACTGGTCTTATTAAATTCCATACAAATGGATTCCGCAGTGACTTCAAGCTCAATGTCCTCAGACTGACAACAGACGGTCTGAAAACTATTGGCAATTGGAATAGTACCGGGAAAATCGAGTGGATTCCAGAACCTCCTCCCGCATTGCCCAATGGTTTAATCGATTTGGCTAACCAAACTTTCACCGTTTTGATATCATTGGTAAGTTTCTTTGAAGAAGGACTTTCTTTAAGTTGTATAAAACTTTTCATTTATGATTATAAGTTATAAGGTCCAAAATCATTATTAAAATTTCACGAGAAAAATTTTTTGATATAGAAATATATGGCCTGGTATGCACATATATCATTTTTGATATGATTATATCGATGAAAAAAATTATATATGCACATATAAGGTAATATACAACCATATTAAGATATATCAAGCCTAATATGGCCATATATATGTCTTGATATAGCAACTTTAAATATCATTCCACACGGAAAAAAGAAAACTAGAAAAATTACAGTTCAAAATAAAATTTTTCTCAATTCAAACTTTGAATTTTAATTTTCAGAGTTTTCAATGTAAATATTACATTCTACAATGTGATTTTTCCAGTTTTTATCGCGGAGCTCCACGTTACATTATATAATGTAATTTTTCTATTTTTTTTTTTTCCGTGCATAATTAGAAATATCAGAAAACTTAATATTGCCACATATGAGCATTTAAGAAAATTTTATCATGAGTCTTTCGGATTCTAGCTGGATCCATTTAATATGCTGACAGAATCGGCTGCCACAAAATCGGGCAATGATCGATATGAAGGATTTGCTATTGATATCATACACGAACTAAGTGAAATTCTGCATTTTAACTATACACTTGTGGAACAACTTGATAAAGCCACCGGTGGTTACGATGAAAAAACCGGAAAATGGACTGGGATGCTTGGAAAAATTATTGATGGGGTAAGAATCAGCTAAAAATTATTTTTTAAATAAAACATTAGAAAGATACTTTTCAAAAAAATTTAACTGTCCCAAAGTGTTGTAATTTAGGAGTTTTTAGTGATTTGACGCTTATTTATTATAAATTTATGACTAACCTAGTTTGAATTTACGTTTTTAATGAATTTCTTGAGCTTGGCTAAAGATAACGAAGAAGTCTTGATAATTGACGTTATCTCTGTGGGTAAAATAGTAACCTTTTGTTATTAAACGCGAATATATTACCATCGATAAGTTACTACCCGCTTTACCGATAGTCAGTTTCTTTACCAACGGCTGTAAAATATGGAACTTTTTTTTGAGAATTATTAAGGAGATATTAATGAAATATTGCTTTTAGGAAGCCGATCTAGCCATCACAGATTTGACAATAACATCAGAACGTGAAAAAGTGGTCGACTTTACGATGCCTTTCATGCATTTGGGTAAATATATCCAAAAAAATAAAATATTAAGAGGATTTTGGTCAAAATTAATTACAAAAAAACTTTCTCTATAATTAAAGGAATAAGTATATTATACAAAAAGCCAAAAAAAGCGCCACCAAGTCTGTTTTCATTTTTGTCGCCGTTCTCTGGAGCAGTATGGATCGCCCTGTTCGGAGCTCTATTTTTCACATCACTTATAGCCTTTATAATTGGACGAATATGTTCACCAGAATGGAACAATCCGTACCCTTGCGTAGAGAACCCCACGGAACTTGAAAATCAGTGGACATTTTCAAACTGCCTTTGGTTTACCATCGGAAGTATCATGCAGCAAGGTTCCGAAGTGGCGCCAATGTACGTACTTGCATTATTTACGGGCCAATAAAATTCGTGCATATTAGCGAGACGTTAATTGAATATATATTAAAGCGCAATATCAACGAGGATGCTGGCAACAGCCTGGTGGTTCTTCTGTATGCTGATGACGGCCTCTTACACGGCTAATTTAGCGGCCTTTCTCACGGTAGAGACCATCGTAAGGCCTATAAAGTCAGCGGAAGACCTTGCAGCGTTAAACGGGGAAATTCCATACGGCGCCAAAAAAAACGGCGCGACTTACAAGTTCTTTCAGGTAGGTTACCTATTTTTTTGGCTTTTCTTTCATCAATAGCTACTATATTGAGCGAAGAAGAAGACCGAGATTTTTGTCAACGGACGCAAGTATTTTTATGTTTAATATTAAGGATAATAATTAGTTTTTCTGCTTTTTTCGTCGCCATTCAACTCTCTATCAAAAAGTAATCTACATTACTCATTTCATCAGTTGAAAAAAATTTTTTTTCATATTTTTAATTGAAAATTTAATAAATAATTGGCTAATTTTTAGTTTAAATTGTGGGTAATGCTTTTTCCAATTGGTTTTAATTATTAATTTTTGTATATCCTGTCCTGGTGTTTTAATCTTAACAATTTATGACCCGAAAATATTTACAACCCTTGAAATTTACTTTTTCTGTGTTTTAATCCTGAAAAAAAACAATTATTTTATAAATTTTAATAATGATCCAGCTTTAAATCTAAATAAAATAACTCAAAATTATTTTTTCTAATAATGTGATGTAAAAAATTATTGGTGAAAAGTTAAATAAAATTTCGCTCAATATTCAATCCACGCTATAATAATTTTCACCAGTAATTTTCTAGTCCCTTCCCCAGAAAAAAAAAAGTCATGAATGTCAATAATGTCAACTTATAAATATTGATAAGAGTGGGTAATCTTATCTCCAAATATTGAAGAACGTTGACATGAAATTCTAATCTGCACTTTGAAAGAATTATGTCGGTCTAAAGGGTTCCAATTATTCGACGTACGCGACGATGTACAAGTACATGTCAGAGCATCCTGAGGTCCTGACGGAGAGCAACGATGCAGGAAGAGATCGGGCTCTCAATGAGGACTACGCGTTTCTCATGGAGTCCAGTAGTATCGAGTATATTTCTCAAAGATACTGCGATTTAACTCAAATCGGCGGGGAGCTGGACAACAAGGGTTATGGAATCGCCATGCGAAAAAGTAATTCCTTCTTTCTTAATTTAAAGTTATAGCAATATATACTGCATTACTGATGCGAAAAAAATGTATAAATCTAAAAGAAAATGAAAAAAAAAATTAGAAATACGGTTCACCCTAAAGGCCATCCCTGCAACTTCCCGCTCATTTTGTACTTAAACGCTTCAAACTACACATTACGTTTTTGAGCTCTTCAAGCTCAAAAATATTATTTTTGTGTCGATTTGAGCTCTTTGAGCTCAAAACTCTAATAGCAGTTTAAAGACACAATTTTTTGAGTTTTCAAACGGCAATAACTTTTGAATGAATGAACCGATTTTCACGCGGTTGGCGGCAATCGACGCAGTTTTTGAAGTTTCATGAAAAATTTTCAATTTTAAATCGATCGAGCCATGAATTTCGAAGTTATTACAAAAAAACACTTTTTTCGATTTTTTTCGACAACGATATCTCACGAACGCATCAACAGATTCTAACGTTTTTGATGGCGATCGATGGAGGTTTTCAAGGTTAAGAGCTGATTAGTTTTTGAGACCGATCGGTTCAGCCAATTCGGAGATATTCGAAAAAAATAAAAAAAAACAACTTTTTTTTTCACTTTTTTTGCATTTTCTCGAAATCTACGGGTCCGAATCAGTTCAAATTTTCAGGAAATCTAAGTTTAGTGAAGCCCTTTCGAATGACACCAACCGCGATGAAATCGGTCAAGTCGTTCAAAAGTTACAAGAGGTTTACACACACACACACACACACACACACACACATATATATATATATATATACATACAGACGTACGGACATCATCGTAAAAATAGTCAGGGAAGCTTCCTGTGACCTTCAAACGTCGAGATCTGATGAAAACTCGATTTGTGTAAAACGGGGTGAAAACAATAACTTCCCGATTTTTGAAAATCTGAGATTTTTAGCGGGAAGTTAAAAATTTTTATTGAGACACGCTCGAAAAAAAAATTCTTAAAGCCAAAAGAGCGGATAAAAAAATTTTTTTTTAATAAAATTGCAGTAAAAATTCAAAACTTTAAGATGTTTAAAATTAAATAAAAATTTATAAAGTGTTTGAAAATTACAGATTTCCCATACAGAAACCTGCTGAACACAGCCGTTCTACAATTGCAAGAAAGCGGAATCCTTTCTGAGCTAAAGAAGAAATGGTGGAACGAAAAACGTGGCGGTGGTGGCTGCTCTGTAATTATTTATTTATTTTTAATTATTTAAATTATGGCTCCTAAATGCGGGTTTTAGGTCGGTTAGAATTTGTAATTTATTGCTAGACCTTCAATTTACGTTATTTCAATTTAATTTGTTACTTTTTATTTTTTCAGAGGATATAAATTAACTCATTAAAATATATGACCCTTGATTATTGATTTCTAGAGAATCTGTAGGAAAAAATATAGCAATTACTTTCTCAAGGCGTTAGGGATCAATGAATAAATTGAGGGCCAAACTTGGTAGCAACTCCATAACTTAATAATAGACTTAAACTTTACGCCGTGTAATTACTTAGCAAATTGCCGGTTTCTATTTATAATATTTTATACAACGAGCAAACAAGTAAATTAATTATTTAATTCCCATGGAGAAATACTTACTGTATAATTTTATTTTTTATCCTAGTCTGTACTTTAAAATATATTTATTAAATTTATATTTAATAATGCTAACCAGTTTTTGGCGATCATTATCTTCATATAATCCCGTATTATAATTTTACAAACTTTTATTATCTTTATTTATCAATTTAAGTAAATTATAATTAATTCAAAATTTTTTTCTTGATTTAAAATAATATAATCCTTCAAAATTATTTTAGTCCAAAATTTTTGCCTTTAATGCAAATTCAAATTACTATTAAAAAAAAAAAAACATTTCATCTTATCAAAATAAAATTTTCCAGGACGAATCACAAGGAAGCGCAGCCACAGAATTAACTCTAGACAACGTCGGAGGAGTTTTCCTGGTCCTGGTAGTCGGCGTCTCAATAACCCTCCTGATATCAGCAGCGGATATGGTGTCTGACGTTTGGGGATATGCTCGAAAAGAGAATCTTCCCTTCAAAGAGGAGTTAAAGAAAGAACTGGCGTTCTTCATAAAGTGTCGAGGCACTGTTAAACCTTCTCGAAGCGCCCGAAGGTCCTCATCCCAGCCGGACAGTTCGCGGGGCGACACTCCGCCCTACGGGTTCGTCCCCACAGTAATAACCTCTCCTCACCCAGAAGAGCCCTAATTTTCCTCCAGCCTACACAACAATGATGTATAAATAATGAATAAATAATAATGTATCAATATTTGATAGTGAAAAATAAAATAAAAGTTTAGAAACTTCAAAAGCCTTTAATTAGAGAAGAATTACCTAGTGATATTGTAAACTCAAATAGTCTAGAGTTAGATTTTTAAACTGATTATTAAGTTGATAAATCGTTTTAGTGAAGTTGAGTAAATTGTTAAATCAATAATCAAAAATTAAAAACTCTTAAAATTGAAAATTAAAATCAAATTTATAAAATCCGAATGTAAAATAATGTTTCATACGGTTTCTCTTTTTATTTTTGTACTTACAGATGCTGCCTTGTGCAGATCGCTATATGTATTTTGTATTATCATGTAATATTGTAAAGTTGCCATTTTTGGCCTGTGCCTTCGCATTAATAATCCAAAATCTAAATCTAATAATTTGAGAGTAAAGCACTATGAGGCGTGCAATAGCAAGCAAAGTGAAATATACATGTATCTCAAGATGCCCGGGCTGACATACGTGTACGCGCTATCTGGGGAATCAAAGTGATGCGCTGAGCCAGCCTTAACAGACGTACAATCGCGTACTCTCTCCTCTGTTCTACTTATTCTTGGTCTCGAGATGAACCGGCATCATGAAGGACTCGGAGCAAGAGCCGAGATATATTTTTCACAGAGATCGGGGCGCCTACGCACCGTCGTGCATAAAATCCCCCCGGGCAAACGATACGAATCGGTTAACGTCGAAACTGTCCTTGTCTTGTCTTATATGCGAGCGTCGACAGATACGCGATTCTTTCGACTGGAACAAACTTATACACAAACTTATTGAGCTACTTAGGTATGTATGCAAGCACTCAAGGAGCTTTTTACCACATCCTCAGCCGGACACGCGACGAGATTTATCTTCACATCTATATCTATATCTATATAAAATATATATTATCTGTTGCTTTATTACAATTATAATTATAATTATAAATAAAAGTCAGGTTATTAACAATTTACTGTTGATTAAAAAAGTATTTATAAATAAAACCCCGAGCAATAAATTGTTAATTTTTACCTCCGCGGACAAACACGCGATGGTTATTTAAAAATGATTATTTGAAAATTTTTATTTGTACTCGACGGGCAATCAAGCAATGAGAATCAGTATGTATGTATTATATGTATATAGCTTGTACTCGTGTGGAATGCCGGTAAATAAGTGAGAGAGAAAAGGAGGGAGGGAGTGTGAAGAACAATTTAAGTTGCAGCGTGACCAGTGTACGGATAAAGTGATTTCAGGCGTCGTAAGATTAGCGAGGTGAATTCACGCAACGCAATGCGTGAAGGAGTCTATAATAGTTGTTGTTTATGGCACTACTTTCAGCTCAGGTAGAGATGTAAGTGTAAGATGTGAGATGTACTAGTAATAGCAATAGTAAGGCGGCTGCTTGGACTTACTTGGAGGAGGGTTCCCGGGGAAAATGTGTAATAAGATCGGGAGGTGGAGAGAAGAGGGAGAAGAAGGAAGAGATCGAGCAGCTTGAAAGAAAATTCTCTTTGAGAGACGCGCGTCAAGCCGACGAGGTGTACACTTATCGCTCACCTCCACAGACGCCAAACTACTATTATTAAGCCGCGATAAAGTTATGTTCTATATGTTAGATGCCGGGCAGGCAATCTGACAACCAATGTTCTATAGATTGTACATATGTGCTGCTAAAGAGAAACGGTATCGCTGCATTAGATGGATTTGCTGCAAAATAGATTGTTTTTTTTTGGAGGTCGTTTTCCCCGCTGATTTGAAATTGATGGGAAGGTATTTTGTGTTGATGATGTAACTGATGAGCAAAAAGTTTTATGGGTGGAAATTAGATGGATAGCTGTTTAAAAAGCTGATTGCTTTGATAAGTTGATTTTACGGCTGATTAAGGGCGCTATTAGTGTGAAGTTTTTGAAAAATCGATTTTTTGCTATTTCTGATGATTGGTTAACAGAAAGAAAAATTTCTTGACTGGAGAACAAAATTCTTGGCTCGAAGTTGTATTGGTTGAAGTAAAAATTTTTCTTTTAATTCTATTCTTGGTAGAAGTCATTTTTTCTTAATTCAAATTATCATAAATACTTGATACAATAAATTTTTATATTTGATCAAGATTTTTAGATACTTTAGGGAAGCAGCGCCACCTACTTCAGCTGAGGAAAAAATTTTCTCACCTTGACAAAATTTTCTCTTGAATATTTGATACCCATTTTATATTATTTGAGCGTGCAATTATACGTATTGAATGAATAAAAATGATTCAACATTATTTAATCTTCCCATTTGACACGTTAATTAATAAAAATATTAATGAAAATTAACTTCTATCTTTGTATTTAATTTTTTGGATACGTATTTCTTAAAGCAAAGAATTAATTTAGTTGGAATAAGTGAAATTTCTTGTGTCAAAAAAAAAAATTTTTTTTTGCTCTAGAAAATAATTAGGAAGAAAAATATTTTCTTGGCTAAAATGAATCTTTTTTTCTGTATATGCAAAAAAAATATGACGAGATTTAAAGAAGATGTATCTTAAATATTTATGAGCTATATAGAGTTCATTTTTTTAAGTGAGTTTTCAAAATTGCGCTGTAAAAAAGAATTGAAACCTCAGCGGAGAAATTTTAAACACCGGAACCGAAACAATAATCGTGAAAAAAAATAGTTTGGGGCATAAAAGAGGAAATAATAATTTAATTTGAAAATAATAGTGATAATATAGAGTAATGACGAGAAGTAAAAAATGTTATTGAGACTGGAGGGTGATAAAATGTTTTAAAAATAATAAAGAAGTGTTCGAGCGAATTGTTGAGGGCAGAGTACAAGAGGAAAGCTTGAGAGGATTAATATGGTGTTCGGGCGATCAAACGCGAGCAAATTGCCGACTCTGTCGCCCATTCGATCCGGTAAATGTATATGTATGTATGTGGATGGGTATATATGTACAGTTTAACGCGCTCACAGGCAGACTGCAGAGGAAGAATTGTTGCGCACCACAAATGTCTTTGCCTTTGGTTATACTCAGCGTTTATCGTATCGTGTCGCGCGTCCTAAAGATTGCGTGTGGGTTATAAATTTATATTTCATTCTATGTATATCCTCTAGATGTGTTACATGCTCTTTTGTTGAGCGCTGTGATTTATTAAATAAATACACATTACTGTATTGATAATATCGGGTACTTTTATTTTTAATGCTTCCTATTTATTTATGCACCGGATAAATTATTGCTTATTCTTAATATATTATTTATTATTTATTATGCAGGGACAAAATTACCACTTGGATTTATTCAATTTTTCTGTACATTCGCTTCACGGAATGCCCACCACTGTAATTTGTTTTCATAGTTTCAATTCATTCTGTATTATGCTACGTGATCATAAATTTCAAATTAGCAATAACTGTAGACGGTAACGGTATAAGCAATAGAAAAATTTTAGTTTTACTTCATTAACTTTTATTTTATTTTTATTTATTTTTTTTTTTATATTTAATAGCATTCTTCTGTTTGAAAACTAGAAAAACAGAGTAATCTATATTATTAAGAGAATAAGCAAATTTTTTTGGCCAGTGTATCTATATGATGAAATGACATTTTTAAAGATATAAGCTTATCCCGACATTACACTCATCAAGACCTTTCATTTGAGTACCCACATCAATTTTTCATATATTTATATATATTATATATATGTATATATGAAAAATATATCAAAATGCATGTGGGTACTCAAATGAAAGCTCTTGATGAGTGTAAAATCGGGATGAGCTTATATCTTTAAAAACGTCAATAGTTAAAAAAGTACAGTGCAATTTAACAAAATTCATTATTTAATAAAGCAAAATTTAATTTTTTTTTTTTCAAACTTTTAAACTGTTAAGAAAAAAAAATAAATTTTTATTTAAAATTTTTAAAGGTAATAAATAATTAAAAAAAAATGTTATTAATAAAAATTTAAAAAACAATAATAATAATGATAAAGTAGATCATTACAGTTATGGTCGAAGTTTATTATTCCCCAGATAAATATGACGCTAATGGTCATTATTAAAGTGTAACCGAGGCACGGTGATTTACAATTAGCCGTGTTATGGATTATGAAAGTCGCCGAAGGTTCGAACACGAGTACAAGGGCAGATAATAAAACTAAAAAATCTAAAATAAATAATAGTTGAATGGCCATAACTTTGTGACAGGAGAGGAGATATTTCAACTAGCGCCGGAGTTGGAAATAGACAAGACACTCGAGTACATACATATACTCCTATCCTCTTATTCAGTAGTACTCGATAATCATAATAGTAGTTAGTGTAGTCAGAGGCCTTGGTGGTCGCGAGGGAATTCCGCTTGTCAACTGCTAGCATAGAAAGAAGATCAGCTCAACGTCTGTTGCGTGATACCTGTCAAGATATACGCACTAACTTGTGAAACCGGCTTTAATAAATGTCATGGACCATTTTTTATTTTCCTATTTTTTTCGATACATCCAGACAGATATCATGTAAATGGAAATCATCTATGTCCTGATAAGTTACAACATATTGTTATTATTTATTGTTTCAAGCTTTTGATTAAATTAATCAATTTTTTTCATTATTGAAAAAAAAAAATTTTTTTTTTAATCTAAATTAATTTTTGTATTATTTAAAGAAAAATATTTCCGTACAATAAAATTTATTCAGTCGTACAATTTTACCAAGAAATAGTTGCAATGAAACATTAGACTCCTGAGAATTGAGTGCTTCGCGTATAAATAGCCGGACTGTCGGTAGAAGAAGAACAAAAAGAAGAATTGAGAGTGGGAGGGAAAGGGAGAGAGTAACAAAGTAAGGCATGACGAAAAAATGATGAAAATAAAAATGAGGGTACGGACGTTGTTCGTTGGCTGGCCGCGAATCGCCGAGTTCAGAGAAGACACTTAACTTTTACGGTGGACGCCGCTGAGAGCAATACGGAATGGAATGAAATGAGAGCTAAGAGCTAAACTAAGAGTTAAGAGAAGTAAAGGGACAGCACGAGTACAGAGTACAGAGGACGGGGTACACCGAGACCGAGGACAGACCTCAGACCCGCTATGTAAATTCAGTTCGCGAGTTGAGTCGCGGCCACGGTCTTAAGCCTCCACTCGCAATTAGTAAGGAATGCACCGGATGCTAAGTCCCAGCGCAAGCGGAATTAATAGTTTATGCACCGGGTTTGAGGAAAGCCAAGCTTCACCCGAGTAAATCCACTAACTATTCACTCTATTTAGACTTATTTTAACTATCGACTCGTCTAAGAGGTATTTTAATTCCTGCTTAGGCTCCAAGTCCTCGTATTTTGCCTCTATTCTCTTTTTAAGGTAATTGTTCACTTATTTTCGACAATTTTTGGCTCAAAAATTTCTTAAATGAACAATTTAAAGTTATTAATTGGATAAAAAGGCCAAAGGAGAGAAAAAGACAATTTTTTTTAGAATTGAATATATCTTAAAATTCAACTCTCCTCTAGTGAGAAAATTCAGCGGCCATACGCCACCTATTGGAAATTTTTGGAACTATAATTTGTCAAAAAATTATAAATAGGCATATCAAGTCACTTCTGGCCTTGTATGAACATATCAAGTCACACTAAGACACTAAAAATTATATACGGGCAAATATGATCATATCAGACAATATTTTCAAGGATTATAACTTGATAACATTAATAATATGTGTAATGTAACTTAATATGCTGCAGAACCAACTAAGAGTATCAAGACAGATTTAAGCATTCCAACAGGTGTTAACTTTTATCAGCGAGCTACAGAGTAGAGCGTGACTTAATCTTTGTTGGAGCTTGGATCTCTGACATTCATGATACATGATGGACCGGACATAATTCTGAGCAGTGACAAATGATTCTCAGAAAAATCGATCCGTTAAATGCTGAGAATTTTTTTCATCCAGACAGAAATAAAGCAAAATAAAATGAAAATGCAAAATTTTTTTACGGATCATCGAGGAGTAATTGATCAGAACTAGATAATTTAATTTTATTGTTGTTTTTCTGGCTGATGGACCGGGAAAAAAAATTTATTGTTAAATATAAAATTTTATAATTGTTTTTAAGCATTCCAGTGCCTCGGGTTTAATGAGAGCTGATAAAATTTTTTACCTGTCACTTAAAGTATTTTTATTGCTGTTTAAGTACATACATGTAAAGCTGAATGCTGTCGAGTCCAAATATCAGACTTAATGGTCTTACACTTGAACAACAATTATTTCATTAATTAAATAGCCTTTAATTTAAATTCACGTGAATTGTAAAAAATTTATTATTGTTATTGTTATCGTTGTCGTTATCGTTATTGTTGTAGTTTAAAAAGTAATAAGAAAAAGAGTTAAAGAGTATCACTCAGCCGCTTTGAAGGAAAAAGCCGCTTAATTTATCTCGGGGTGATTTATCAGCTCGGAGGATTTTGTTTGACATGTTCTTTACGCGAAAAATAAAACAAATAATTAAAAGCAAGACACGGGCTATTAATTGCGTGTCCTAGTGAGGAGTCCTGGGCCCTTGGAACGCGGTATGGACAGGATCGTGGATATCAGGCGTGTCCATGTGGATTCTCCATTGGATGTGTAAGAAATAAGTTAAATCTTGTGTGTAATTTAGAGCCAAGGCCATTTAAATCGTGTCCTTGAGGAGAGGTTGTATTCATTTTCTCGGGAGAAGGACTACTCTTGCCCCATTCTGGTGGCTTCTACGAGCACATCACACAAGATAAAGGACCCGGTGTTCCAGCGTTTGCATGTTAGAGAAGACATGAAGATGGAATTGCGATAGGGAAGAACGATTGCCCCTGGCTTTTATTTATTGCAAACCTTCTTATTCATACTCATTTTTACCGAGGTGAGTCCCCGAGTAAGACTCGGACTAAGCGACACTCTTTATCACTCATTTTTCATTACATTTATTATTTACATTATTTATCCGTGAACAAAATTCTCTAATATGTCCTTAGATGACCTGATGTCGCCATTTATAATTTAAAAAAAATTTAATTTAGTGTTGGAAATTTCCAACAGGTGGCGCATGGTTGCAGGATTGTCTCCCAGTAAGAGAGTTAAGCTTGAGATTATAAGTATTTAAATAAAAATATTATTTTTACTCCCAGAGCTTATATAGGAAAAAATAATTTTTAATTGATTAAATCTTTACAAATTAAATATAAAAAATAATTTTTATTAGACTAAAAATTCTTAAATGCGTTTTTAGGGATTTAAAAAATTAATATGACCATTTTTTTAGTTTTACATCTCAAATAAATTTTTATATTTAAAAAAAAATTGCATCAATATTTTTTTTTAATTTCTACAAGTACTCTTTTTTGATAAATTTTTTTCTATAATAATTTACTTATAAATAAATCATAAAAAATTGCAATACCAGAAAATTTTTTCACGGGTCAATTCCAATCATATTTATTATTTACTATTGAGTATAGTTATTTTTGTTTTTGCTAGTTACTTTCTGAGCAGATCTCTCGGCTAATTAATCTATGTGTACTCGATCGATTTTACCGGTCGTGTAATTAAATTTAACTCGGTATACGGCTGGTACCAGTGCGAGGTGAGGTGGAACCAGTACACAGAACGGCAACAGCCTTAGCCGTACCAATGATCGAGGGAGCTGAGAAACGAGCTCATGAAATTGACCTTGGAAAATAAATTGGACGTCGTGGCGGTTTGAACCACCGCTTGGATGAGCTAAGTCCTACGATACGGTGGTAGTCGTATGGCCGCTCGATACCAGATACCAAACTCTATGTATGTCTATGGCTATGGTTATATATATACATATGTGCAGTGGCTGCACTGTTACGTTATGTACTCTATCGAAAACCGCATCCTTCTTCGTCAGTTAGCTACTCGGAGGTGTAAGCACCCACCGCTATTTTTCAGTGCGAGGTCACTTATGTCTTTTACCCGGTTATTTATGCCCGATCCTTTCAATTCTCTGATTATAATTATCCATGATTTATTGGGATTATTATTTGTCGGTTAAATTAATCTGCTCGGGTTTTCATTTTTTTATTTTTAATAGTTACTATTATTAATTTATTGAAGGGGTTACTGAGGAAAATTATCTGAGTTTTTACTGATTTTCTTTAAGTTGATTGCAACAAATTAATTTAGTTATTAGAAATAATTTCTAGCAATCAGATAATCAATTATTATTAAAAGAGGAAATTAAATTTTTTTTTTAATCTAACTGCGTTAAATTTTTTCTTCAATTATCTTTAATAATTTCTAATAGCATAAAATTACATTAAAAATTATCTTTGACTATTAGAAACTTTATATTCGACTTACTATTCTCACCGATAGTCAATTTATTATAATAAGTATTAAGGCTGCATTCGAAAATAATCTATCTGTACATACATAATTAGGAAATGACCTTGTATCTCGTGAACTATTGACATTTTTAAAGATATAAGCTCATCCCGATGCTACACTTATCAAGACCTTTCATTTCAGTACCCACATCATTTTTTCATATATTTATATATATTATATATATATGTATATACGAAAAATATATCAAAATACATGTGGGTACTCAAACGAAAGCTCTTGATGAGTGTAACATTGAGATGAGCTTATATCTTTAAAAATGTCAATAATTAAGAACTGACATTGCTACCTTGTCAACTAATGATATTTTTAAAGATATAAGTTCACCCCGACATTACACTCATCGAGAACTTTCATTTGAGTACCCACATCAATTTTTCATATATTTATATATATTATCACAAGTCACGGCAGTCACATAGTGACTGCAAGGTTGCTAGTTAAAACTAATTTTTTTCTCTAATAGCGCAAAATATATTTTAGAAGCTTTTCAAATAAAATAATTGTTTTATAAATTTATTGCGGTACATTATTTTATTCCTCCCTCTACTGTTTTTTCTCTAAATGTTAAATTGATGATTATAATAATAATCACAAAATTAATAATAAACAATCGAAAATAATTTTTACGATATTTGAAAATTAAAAATGAAGATAAAGGATAAAGGGATAGTTTAGTCTTATTTATTATAGATAATACGAAGGTAATATCGTTAAGGATTATTTTTATTAAGCTACAGGACTATAGAGTGTCGGAACCTTTTAACTCGATCAAATGCGCTACGCGGGATTACAGTTGAGTTGATGGTTGATCCTTGCCCGCTTAGACCAAGTCGAGAAGTTCTCATGATCGCAATCCGGCTCACTCTAACACCGACCGCCTGTATCCATGCAGCGTAAAGTATCGATGTATATAAATTGTGTTCTGCCCGTATCTGTATATGAATAGGAGGAGTCTATGGTAGCAATCATACGAAATTAGCCAAAATTAGATACCAAGTCACAATACATCGCCTTTTAATCAACGACTACCGCTCTTCTATCTGCTCTTAAGACTTAAGACTGATACTTTATGATCTATCCCAGAAATATGTTGCAGTAGAATAGTCGTAGTCTTTTTTGCTTTAATTTATTATTGTAAATAATATATATTTAACAAGTATTTTGAAATTATAAATACATTTTATGGATCGAGGGTGAATATATTTAATGAAGACATTAATTCCGTTATGAACTGGGAGTATAAATTTTCGAGTGACACTGGTAAACCGTGGGGCGCAAGAATTCCGCGGCAGAAACCCGAATGACAAACGAACCACATGCCCAATGCCCAAGTGGATGTCTCGTGTAAGTAATAAGAATAAGTATGTATGGAGTCGAGTTGTATTAACTTTTGTGTGGAAAATATGATAAACGAGATAATAAATAAAGAAATGTGCTGATCGCTTGGATTAAATGTGATGATGTTGCTATAAAATTATTTTATTAATAATATATTTATAAAAATAATAATCCTTAATAATTTTTCATTACTTTTTTAACGAGAAGCTGTTGATGCTATTATAATGGTTTATTCGGATTATCAATGGCTTTTGCTCATTTATTGTCTAATTTGCAAGAAATTTTATTAATGATAATTGGTATTACCGTTTTATGAAAAATTATAGTAATAAAAAAATCAAACACCTTTTAGTTCTTTGACCAATAATAAAATAAATTTTCATTAAATATTTAAACTAATAATTAGTGATTTTTTTTATTCTTAGAATTATAACAAGAAATTCTTTTTAGGTCTTAGACAAATAATTAAAGAATATCTTTATCAATTTTTATACTTAAAAAAAAATTTTTTTTCGTCTCAAATTAATAATAATTTTTTTTTTTTAATTCTTAGACTAATAATAAAAGAAAATTTTTAAAATTTTTAAATTAATAATAAAAAATTTTTGTTCAATTTTTAATCACAAGATGTTTTATTTAATTCTTATAAATTTTATTCGGATTATCAATGGCTTTTGCTAATATTATTGTCTAATTTGAAAAAAATTTCATTAATGATAATTGAAATTACCGTTTTATAAAAAATTATAATATTAAAAAAAAAATAAACACTTTGTAGTTCTTCGATCGATAATAAAAGAAGTTTTCATTAAATTTTTAAACTAATATAATTAGATATATTTTTTAAATTGTAAAAATAATAAAAAAAAATCTTTTTCAATTTTTATACTTAAAAAAAAATTTTTTCTAATTCTTAGACTTAGAATATAAAATTTTCTTTTAATTCATAGACTAATAATAAAATAAAATTTCTTTAAATTTTAAAATTAGTAATGAAAATTTTTAATTACAAAATATGCTATTTAATTCTTATAAATTTACACTAAAAATAAATTCTAATTATTTCTTAGAGCAATAATCCTACAAGCGGATTTTAATATGGAAAATAAAGAAATTACACGCCCTTATGACTCAAAATAGACGATATTATTACCCAGGAGTCCGTTAACCAGTGATTAATCGAAGTAGATACGAGTAAAAGGGATGACAAGAGAGTAGAAATAAAACTAGTATCGAGAGGTCTATCTTTGCTAGAGGAATAGAGGTAAATACTTGACTCCTGGTTCATAAACATACTTGTAATATGGAGCGAGCCACTTGAGATGTCATAATTGTTGGCCATTATGCGCAATCAAATACTTTATTAGTCGTTGTACCGCGAGACCGTTACCCCAGGGTAACTGGCTCCAATAATAGGCTTACGATTCGCCACTTAATTTTATTATTGATTAAATATTTATGGATTTATTTAATGGGAGCGGGTTCGAGCAGTCGGAATATTTATCGACAATTTATATAAATATAAATATAAATATAATATGTATATAAAGTAAGTTAGATTATGTATACAGTGTCAATGACATTGTGAATGTCAATGACCGAGACAAGTCAATTGATGATGCAGTGACTGCTGGCTGTGCGTGCTCGAGACGATTAGTAATTTTTTATGACAACACTTTCATAATATTAATTTTTTCAACAGATACTTTTTGCCCGGCTATTATTTTTTCCAGCCAACGGACCTAGTGGAGAAGGGGATAGATAATAATTGACTTGTCAATCACGCGTTAATTGTTTTAGCCGATTCGAGTTTTTGTTTTTAAAGACCGAGTAAATGCGCTCCCAAGTTAACAGTAACCGATGATTTATTATCACTTTATAATTAAATTTCTTCATTACTTTTCACTTGGTCTTTGTTGACCACTGACCACTGGCCACTGCTAGAAGTTATAAATTCCCCTTAGCTAACTCGTTAAAAGTATTACGATATCCGTTTTGTTAGCAACGATATTTTCTGGTTAATTATCATAATCAGCTGTTAAATTATTTTTTTTCAACCGCAGACTCTTTGTCAGTTAATACTTTACTTTATCTTTTACGAGTTTACTGTTTAAAAATAAAGAGCGGCAACGGGATTTTTAATTGCGTAATTTATTTTAAATTTAGCCGAAACTAACTGATTTCGAATTTCATTTTTTAGTCTCTGGCGGTCAAACATCAGAATATATTAATTATTAATATTTTTTGAAAGCTAATGAGTGTAAATAGCTGTTTATTTATATACACTAGTTGCTAATAAAATTAGCGGGTTTTAATTTTCTTGTATTGAAGATCTGAAGATTCCGCGAGTAGTTTAAAAAAAATTATTTGTTATATTTATTTATTTATTTATTCAATTTAAATGCCAAGGCAATGACAAAGGATATTTGTAAAAGTAAGAAGTACATATAAGAATATAAACAGATCTACATACACAGTAAAAAATTTTTATGTTAAATTTACTCATAAAAGTGTTAAATATTTAAGACAAAAATTTTCAACACTAAGTTTTTTGACGAATTGACGCAAAATTTTTTATTGTGTAAAAATTTATCAGTATTAGGATTATGACGAATAGAACAATAATAACAATCAAAATTTGGAATAATAATCAGCTGATTACAATTAATAAAAGTGAGGTAAGTAAAAGTTAACAAGAATTTGAATTTTAAATAAAAATTAAAAAAAAAGAAACACTTGGGGAAAAAATTTTGAGTTCTTCTTCGAGTAAAATATCGAAAAAAAAATCTTAGTGAGTAAAATCTTAAAATCTAAAAATTTATAATTTTTTTATTATTAAAAAATGTTTTATTGTGTAATTATGTTGATTAAAAATATAATAAAAAATTTTGCAAATAAATTATTCCGCTAAAATAACTGAACTACATTTAAAATTTTTTATTCTACTTTCTCCTCTTTTTTACAGAATATTTTAATTTTAATCTACGCAATACACATTAAATCATTGGCAATAAAAATGTAAAAAGACAGTAACGACGACATTTTATGAGCACTTATGTCGTATGTGAATTACGGGTTTCTATTATTTGCAAGCTACTGACAAATGCAGTAAGTAAATGTGTATTTTATATATGTATGTAAATATTTGAGCGCAAATAGTGTCTTATAGGTATGAATATGTGGATGAGTGTCCATTTACGCCTAGGAAAGTGTAAATAAAAGTAGAATAGGAATATAAGTAGAAATAGAAATGGAATTTGCGGAGATATAACTTATAGTCGGTCTCTCCTGTAACCGCGAACGCGAACTCGTACTTAACCGGGTATGTAGTAATGCAGTAGTAGTAAATCGAATGATCTGTAGCAATAGGAATAGAAGTGAGAAGTGAGAAGCGAGGAGGAAAGGTGGGATCTCGTGTAGTGTAGTGAGCTGGTAATACCTGAGAAAACGAAATAAAGGAGATAAGAGTATGGAGTAGAAGAGGCTGTACTGATGTGAGATGTGAGATGTGAGATGTGAGGAGATGCCATGTGGCGGAGGGTAACGTACATTACATTCACGCGTTCCATCTCAATTTTTCACAGTCGCTTATAAAGCACGCCATATACGGCGACACGTCTTAGCAGTCTTAGCAGTGCCCACACCACACATTTCACACATATGTGCTCTCTATATACTCCCTAGGCCGAGCTTGTATATACAGAGCGAAAAAGTTTGTCACGGATGGCTGGAGTAAAGAAAGAGAAAGGATAACAGATAAATCTCCATAGGCACATTGCACACCTCACGCGCCACTTATTCCCATTTATTTTATTTGCTTATTATTACTATACTCTATACTTCTCATTTCTTATTCTCATTTCGTCCTTTCGGCTACGGCTTCAAACGCCGGAGATTCAAGTGTCGCTCGTTTTTGTCCTCTCGGTCATTAAAATTTTTTGTTTCTTGTCGTCAGGGTGGATTAAGAATTTTTTTAAGCATTTTTTTTACGCAATAAAATTGTAAAAAAATAAGAAGAGAGACATGTGAAATTTTTTTTCATATTTTTGCAATTTTTTACACTGTATAAAAATTAAATTGATTTGAAAAAGAAATTTTTTTGTGACTGCCCTGACTATGAACTATGAATAAATAAAATTTTGCTTTATTCAATTAATGACTTTTGTTAAATTGCACTGTACTTTTTTAAATATTGACGTTTTTAAAGATATAAGCTTATCCCGATGTTACACTCATCAAGAGCTTTCATTTGAGTATCCACATGCATTTTCATATATTTTTTCATATATACATATATATAAATATATATATGAAAAATTGATGTGGGTACTCAAATAAAAGGTCTTGATGAGTGTAACGTCGGGATGAGCTTATATCTTAAAAGATGTCAATCGTTCATAAGATACAAGGTTGTTTATTAATTATATCAAATTGCAGTGTACTATTTTAACTATTGACATTTTCAATGATATAAGCTCATCCCGATGTTATACTCATCTAGAGCTTTTATTTGAGTACCCACATGCATTTTCATATATTTTTCATATGTACATATATATCCTATATACTAAAATTGATGGTAGAATGAAGTTAGCTTAGTATCGAAAATATGGACCCTGATTCCTTATTGGTTGAGATTTAGATTGAAGTTAGCTTAGTATCGAAATAACGTTCAGAATTAGAGCGCGCAATTTAAATTCCTAGTAAATATATAAAATATATGAAAAATTGATGTGGGTACTCAAATGAAAGGTTTTGATGAGTGTAACATTGAGATGAGCTTATATCTTTAAAAATGTCAATAGTTCACAAGATACAAGGTCATTCCTTAATTATGTATCTAGAGATAGAGCATTTTCGAATGCAGCCTAAATACTTATCATCATAAATTGACTATTGGTGAGAATGATATGAAACAAATACACTGGCCACAAAATTTTGCATATTCTCTTAATAATATAAATTTTATTTAGAATTAAAATTTAAAAAGCAAAAAATTTTATTTAAAACTCATAAAAAATGTATATTTTCCCTGAGAATTCACACCGCAGAGCCCATCAATTTTCCGTTCCATTATAAACTTGTATCTGGATGAATAAATAACCTCCCGAGATCAGCAATTGAATTAAACTCCGGACATGTTGATATATTTTTATCGATATCTAGATGTTCGTTGCTCGCTTCCAGTGTGATTTAAAACTTGACCCGCGGGGAGTAATTTATAAGACCTCTACTCTACCTTTACTTCCACAGTGTTAATTTAGTAAATATTTAATAAAAGTGATACCAGAAAGTCGAGTCTACTCTACCAGAAATAATACTAAAAAAAATTTTTAATTGTCAATACAAGCTCGTCCATAAACCAGCGGCTGTCAGACCCTCGCTGTAAAAGGTCAACAGTGATAAAAGGGAGTATTATTATTAGTATTATAAGTTATAATTCATAATAATTCAAATGGGTTGGAGGTCTGTGAGGACAAATTAGGTCTCACGCGGCGTATCTGCCCGTTGTTGTATTATAGAGTGAATCGAACTCCAGCAGCGCCGGGATAAAACGTCTAGTATCCTACTTGACGAGGATTACTATCTTCATTTGCGGCGACTTGTTGAGAAGACCGATTGCGATTGCACTGACGTTTCCTCTCGTTAGTTATTTTCAGTGCATCACAATCCTGTCGACAGGTCATCCACACACTCGCGAATACTTTCACACACACACACACACACACACACACACATATATATATAGGGAATTTTATCCTGTCGATTGGATCGACGGTCTGTTGGTCTGTTGGTTCACTCATACATCTTAAAAATGAAAGCCCGCAAAAAAAGCTCCATATATCCCTTGATCGAAGACAAAAAATAAAAACCCGTACACATAAGTATAAGTAAGGGCAGTAACTCTTCTCGAGAAATAAATATCAAGAAGAAGTGATTGGAATAAATTTTTTAGTGTATATAGCGTCTTATATAGACTCGTACAGTGTCTCTTTATTCTCAGTATATAATAGTATGGTATACATATGGTATAAGCAGACTCCAGAATGGACAGAACCGCCGAGATCATCAGATCATCAGGCCTCGGATAGGACATCATCTCAAAGTTAACAAACAAACAAACTAACAAACGTGTACAATGATTCTGTACGCCGCGATATTGATTTTTTTGTTCCCGATCGAGAGTTATGGGTATGCTCAGTGTTACTTCTAACGAAAGGTACATAAAAGCACCGCAAAAAATTTTAGCAAGACCAAAAAGAAACTGAGAGTGAAATAATGACTGGCTTCACTGGTCAAAAGAACAACAACAGTAGTTGTTAGTTTATTTATTATGATACGAAAAAATGAAGATGTTGCAGCGGTATCGTGGTTAGTATCTTGGCTGAGTTGTAAGAAGATCGATTGTTTATGAATAAATGTACCCATTCAAACTGAAAGTGAATCGTTACATCCCTTATTTTATATTAGTTATCTTAGTTGTTTGTGTGGTTTTGTTTTGGAAAAAAAACACTAGATTTAAAATATATTTTAGACTTTTTTTAACATCTTGTGCTCTAAATATTCATTGTGTGATTTTTGAAATTTTTTGTCTTTTATGAAAATTAATATTGTTTCTATAAATCGACGGTATAATTAGCAATTGGTCTCTCCTTATTTTTTAGAGGGTGATTTTTTAATGTTTTGATGTAGTAATAGTCCAATTATAAATTATTTTAATGATCCTAACCAAAATATTATATCTCTATTAAATATTAAATGGTTTATTAAAGTGATTTATTATTGACAATTTGCTGATTAGAACGTTGAAAAGATACATATATATGTGGACAAATTTTTTTTTTATCTGTTAATTACACTGAAAAATAACTTGATTAAAAAATTGTTGATCTTAAATGTGATAAATCTCTTCAAAATAATTTTTTTTTTTGGCCCAAGATTTTTTCTCTTGAATTAAATTAATTTTTTTCAGTAGTATAGAAATATTTCAATTTATTAAAAGTCTGTAGCTTTTAAATAAAGACTAATATCAAATCAAATGTCATAATTAAATTGAATTTAATTTGACAAAAAATAACAATTTCACTATTTCTTAGAACTATCCCATAAAATTCCATGAAAAGTGTTGATGTGACACGAGATTAGCAGTAAAATTTCATCATAAACGATTTCCCATCCCTCTCTGCAATATCTCTGACTTCATAGAGCGTATAAATGTCCACAACATGATACTCAGCACACACAATCCTGAGTGTGGAGGAAGAACAATCTCGGGACGTCTCGGATCTGGGGACTTTGCCTTGGGCAATTACAGAGCACTACATGCTGCATACAAATTGAATCGGATACATAACATACGAGAGGAGAGAGAAGAGTAGCTTAAAGGTCCGCATATCGAGTGGTCCGGTATCTGACAAGTATTGGCCCCCTTTGTGCCATTTATGGAATGGAACTATCGCCGCAGCGAGGCTGATTGTGCCGAGATATACCCACGGAATTGTTTCTTTGTCTCTCGTCCAGCACACACCACACACTAGACTGTAACAGCAGTTGCTATTATCATTTGACCAGAAGAGATGACGATAATAACAAGAGTATCACCAGCAAGAGTACCACCAGAGGAAGATTCTCGGTTCTTCCGGGCATTCCAGAGCTGGCCCTTATCTTTTATATCCACGGAGAAAGATTCTTGTTGAGCGCTATTGCCGTTAATTAGACTCTTGCTTTTAATAATTTCTCACACTGCGATACCGGGAAATCGAGAGAAACACGACTTAGACTTACAGAAAAGAACCACAGCTCCCGGAACTGGAAAAGAAACCGAGATTCTTTTCCTTTTTCTTCCCCAGGAGGCATTAGATCGCTCTTATTTATTTTCACACCCTGGCCGTCGGCGCTTTATTGACGGAATGCCAGAGGCTGCTGTTCAGTTTAGTTTCACACTGATAGAAGGATTTAGTACGGAGTACTAAATTGATTTAGTAACAAAATTTTTATTCATATTTGGGAGAAATTATTTGTTACAGTTTAATAAATGATTTCTTTATATGAACAAAGCCTTATTACATGGAAATAAATATTTAGTTCCACCAAATAATATTTAGTAACAGGTACTAAATATTTCTTTGGCAAGTATTTTCGGTAGATGGCTATGCTTTAATTCTAATGTTTATATGATACATAACCTATTCACTAACTCAGATTATTTTATTCAGCTCGATTTTGGAAGATTTATTAAACCTTTAAAAACACACATACTCCCAATAAATGTCTTCTATTTATGTCTTTTTTCAGTGGAGTTTAATTAACATTTTTTAATTTGTCTATTATTGATACACTGAGAAAAAAAAAATACTTTTACTCAATTAACAATTTCTTGGTTCAAGAAACTCGCTGACGATCAAATATTCTATTATGATTAATTATTAATGTCTGAAGAGAAGAAGATCAATATTTATCTTTGGATAATAGATAAACAAAAGAATAGCTTTATTTAAATTAAGTAAAAATTATTTCAATCAATTTAACAATTTCTTGAGCTAAGAATATAAAAATTTTCAAGAATATAAATTCTTGTATCAAGAAAATTTTCTTAATAAAAGTATTTTTTTTTCTCAGTGTATGTTAAAAACTTATTTAATTTTAAATTTTATAAATGTCTCAAACAAAAAAATATAATTTAATGAGATTCTTTTCTTCATACCTTATAATACCTTATATTTTTACTAAAAATTATTTATTTTAAGTTAAAAGTTAGGTTACACTCTAAAATTAGCTAAAAAAATTAATTTCTTTTATACCAATAAACGATTTATTGAGTACCAATAAATAATTTGTTAAATACTACTAAATATTTATTTGGTGGAACTAAATGGGCTTTAATAAATGATTTAGTATCTGTTACTAAATCTCGATAAATATAACAAAATCCTTCTATCAGTGTATGTAGCTTGTAAAAAGTCACTGGAGGAATCGAGGGCAATGTAAAGTTAAATTAAGGTGAACGTCTGGTGGAATATTTAATCGACGTTGCTCGGTATCATCTTCATGCTCGGTTACGATGGAGTTGAGTTTAACTGAAGAGCTGTTGAGGATTGAGGATACCGAGCTGCATCATTATACTGATTCGCGAACTGGCGAAATGCGTGTGTGCTGGTTAACTTAGAGCGTAGACCGGTAGTCTACGGAATTGGCGGTATGCCTTGAGCACCATGAATCTTCCGGTTAAATGATAGTGTCTTGCTGGAAATACTAAAATCAAAATGCTCTACTATTACGCTCAGAGAACTACGCAGAGACTGAATTTCTCAGCGAGGAATTTCATTTCTTATTGTAGAACCTTTCGGAGTGGCTTTTTTAGACGAGCTGAGTGCTATCAAGAGATGGGTGGGTTTTACTTCTTGATGCCAGCCGTCGGAGAAACGCTGGAAAAAGAAGGTAGAGGGACGTACGTGGCTCGCTCCAGATGAGCTATTAACACATTTTATTTAGATGATTTTAATAGCCAGTTGGCTGGCACATGTCGACAGTGCTGGAGAGGAGTAACGTGCTGGATTAAATACAGGTGTGGATCCGAGGAATACGTCTTGGGCTGTACAAGTTCATCCGGAGATGTGTTTAAAAACTATTGCTCGGTATCATGATCATAAATGTATATATTTATGCTTGGAAAGGCTGTATGGGTAAGCATGTAAGGGGGCTGATATAAAATCCATGGCAGGCTTGGCCTCGGGACTATCGTTGAAATATGCAAATTTACAGATGAAGCTGGAGTGGAATTCTTTAAAAGCTTGATCATGAATTACCGTTGAACCATGAAATATTTGTTGTCTTATAAATATTACCATACCACTTATAACTCCTGGATTTTTTATACAATAACTTGTTATTTTTCCTCCTTTTGCCGGGCTTAATTCTTTATGATTGCCATGAAAACGGCTGACGACGGTTATAATTAATAAAAAATTTATTCTGTAATTTCTGACCGGCGGAATTATTTATCATTTTTGTAAGAATTATGCGGGATCCTCCAGCTAAATGAACTGAAATTAGTGAGACTTCATTTTTTTTCGTAAAATGAGTTTTTGTTTTTTTGAAAAAATCGGTCATTATTTTCCTGATTTTTTGCACTTTCTACTTTAAGTTTCAATTCAAAAGACTTTAGTAAGAAAAATTACTACACAACATATTTTTATTTTTTTAATTCTGAATTTTGCAAATAATCTTTATCATTGAATTAATTTTTTTCGTTGAAAAAAATTCATCTTTTTTTTTAAAGAAAATTTGATATAAATTTTCTTAATGAATTTATTACAAAGCCATATATTTAATTAAAAATAAAATCCAAGGATCAAATTAATCATGAATCATTTTTTGCACGAGAATAAAATATAAATCAGAACAAAATGAATATTCATAAGCTGTAATTATTTAATAGAGTAGTATCAATACCGTCAAGCCTCGTCAGCATTGAGTATACAGTATACAGAGTGAAAACAGAGCATTAAGTTACCCTGGCTGATATGATGAGGATTATTTATACCATCTCGCTCGTGCAAGAAACCACCGGCGATCTAATCTCGGACAATATCGAGATAAACCTGTCACACCGTTATATAGATCAACTTAGCTGACCGATGATGCAATACTTATTACGCACATTCAGTCTCCGTTTTAAACGTGATCACAAACAAAAAAAATCTAAAGAAAACACTCGAGCGATTGATTTAAAAAACATACCCAACCAATTTATTCAGATTTGCTTTTAAACTTTCAATTTGAAACTCTTTTTTTTTATTCCGCTGATTGTCAGAAATACCAGACTTCAACATCATTATTTATCAAGTTTATAAACCAAGAAGAGGAAGAAAAGGAACGGCGACTGAAAAAGCTAAAGCGTTCGGACGGTGAATAAAAGTGACATGACGCGTTGGTGGTGCGATTAACTCGGCAACCTCTGGGCAGCTTCAGCAGAGAAATCCCCTCGGCATTGCTCAGAATGGGCTATCCTGGTGTGCGTTCCACTTAGGATCAAAGCAGACGCGATTAAAACGCAAGTAGCCGTCCTCCAGAGAGTCCGCTTGTACTTTCCTCGTGTATGGCTCGAACAAATTTATTGGTAGGCTCGTACACATCCAAATTGAAGGTTAATAAAAGAAAAAAAAGAAGGAGGAACTAAATAAGAGTACAACCTTACCAGCAGTCTCAATAACGACAAGAACAGCTGTAAAAATAAAATACTTGCTCGGTACATCCTTTCCTTAGGCAAGATGATCAGAGACAACAAATAAAAGTAACTTCTTTCGCGAGTAGTACAGAGGACGATCGTGATAGATGGATCCGCTGGCAGGCATATGCGGTGATCGGGAACGAAGGAAAACCGGAGTAAGAGCACACTTTTATTATACAGTCTTGCATCGGTGTAGGAGCCCTTGGCTAGTGAAGTTTTGCGATCCTCGTTCTATCTACTGTACTAGGACATTGTGCAGTCTGTAGTCCATAGTCCATAGGCTCCAGTCTACTGCACTCCTGATGTGGATGGATTTATCGCCTGAGAGTATTTCTTATGGTCACTCTTTTGCTAATACACTGTGCGGGTAACATAGCAAGAAATCCTTGTTGCGTATAATTAAATTTATTGATACACAATTGCTGCAAAAAGACTAAGCTAAAGTAATCAAACACTTATTGGATCACCTATCCAGTTTTCTCGTTCATTTATGCAGAAAGACGATGAGATAACGCCGGGAATTAGCTGTTAAGGGGAAATTTTGAGGAAAAAACTGCAATTAAAAAGCTGGTATGGAAATTTCTAAGTAAGGTGATTCCAGTTTGGTTGTAAGAAGTCTAGCTAAAGAGACAAATGGAGCATTGAGACTCCTGAGACGGAAATTAACATCCTAAGTCGCTAAGATGTTGTTTAGTTTGGCGAGGTTCGGTTTTTATCCTGATTGATGATTAATGATAATGAAAAGTGATCACAAGCTTGTAAAAATTTTTTTCTGATATGGACTCGTTAAAAAATTCAATAGGTCCATGTGTGGCCTGATATCCTTAGTCCTAATAAGGCCTGATAAGAAAATTGACGATATAACATTTTTTGACTAAAGTTAGTGTTGGAAATTTCCAACAGGTGGCGCATGATCGCTGAATTATCTCGTTATAGGAGAGTTAAGTTTCAGACTATGAGTTTTAGGAAAAAAAAATTTTTTTTGACTCCCGATTGATCAATTAGAAGATTTTCTTGAAAAAATTAACTTAGTTTCGGAAGCTTTGACTATCCGAGCATAATACAAACGTGGAGGAAAAAATATCATTGAACTTGATCTTGGATACATGATATAAAATCCGGGAAAATGAACAAGCTATCGGGGTTTTTGCGGAGTTTTTTCCATCTGCAAACTCGAGAATATCACACGATAAAGGGAATTCCAGTAGGAAGTAACGTATTATTTTGTAACAGAGTCGAGTCGAGACTCGGTAGGTGTAATTTGATTCACGTAAAGAAGCGCGTGCGTGTCTTGTCGCGATAATGACATATTTCCTGTATAAATAACAAGTATCGTGTATTAGCTTTTGGTTGTTTATTTATTTAGCATCCACGCGTCATTAAGCAGTGTCGCTTTTTCCTCATCGGGTAACTTTTCTGTTTTGCGTTCAGCTCTAGTCTCGTTCAAAGTTTCCGTCTATAATTTAGATGAAATTGCCGATTCGCGAGTAATATTTACCGAGGAGTCCTCTGGTGAATAAATACCGCGGTCTTGACTTCTGTTCGCGACAGAAACAACCGTTGAAAATTTAATGGCTTTATATTTGTAGTGTACAAAGATGAATCCTGCAATCTAGGATCCTGGCAATATAAAGTGGCTATAAAACGATTCCAGATTCCAGATAAGAGTTATGGTTGTACTATTCGAATAAACTATTTTTAGCGGCATCTATAGATACTCTCTAAGGATACGAGCTGAGTATTATATTATATATCTGATATATGTGTAATATAATAATAGTTGTATTGGGCCATTAGTGCGTCAATTCTTGACGGATACATTGTACCGTGCAACTAAACCTGAAATGATTTTATGTCTGTCGGAAAGGAGGATACAGATGGAGATAGAGATACCGGACAAAAGGATGAAAGCTTTGGCTTAGCTTAGTTCCATCATAACTTCTCCAGGTTTATCTTTCTGGTATTATAGAGGAGCGAAGAATCGTTAAACCTTTACTGCACTAGTGAAGTTGCACACCACTATTTTTTATTCCACTTCCAGTCTATGATTTGTTGAAATGATTTATACTCATCTTCTATTCTATCATTTGCATTCCTCTAGAATTTTCTTTTTTCTACAATCAGGAAGGTTTAAATCTTCTAAGTTTTTACAACATTTTCCGCTAAGAAAAAGTAATAGTAACAGTTACTAATGTACGTAATAATCAGCATCAATTTTAAAAAAATCTACGAGTTATTTCAAATTCTTTTTTTGCTCGAAAAAAATTCAATTTGAAAGTTTCAAACCCAAGATTTGAAGCGACGAATTTATTGTTATTGTTTTCTGATTAAAAAGGAAAAAACATTAAAGAACATTTATGGAGCAGCAGATGACAACATCGATAGTTTTAAAATCGCGAGAACTTTTTGTACGGACATCACAAGTGTCGGTGCTTGGTTTTCCACACACCCGAGCATTTATGAGGCGCTCATGCCGATATCGGGAATTTTCTCTCGTCCCCAGATAGCGAAATGCCGAGCGAACGATCTTGTGATTCACCATACGAAACACCATACCACATATGAGCTGCCAACCGAACTGATAAAAGAAAACTAACAAATATAAAAAACAGCACTTGCAGCATTGCTCGCTGTTTAGATACATATCAACCAACGACTCCCCAGTGAGATATTTTTTACCCTCTGCATTAATATTTACGGTCTTCTATTCGCAAAGAGGCACTAAAAAAATTTACAGTCGCCTTCGAATTAAATTTCAACAATAACGTTGTTTTTATTATCCTTTTCTGAGAAACAGATTTTCAGATTATCTATTGCAGGTTATGGTTAATTTCATATTAAAAGTTGAATTAATATTTTATAGACGGAATCGAAATATAATAATCTCAATAATTTTGTTATTATTATATATTACGCTTCACACCGCAGTTCAACCACTAATTTACTTCGCCACAATGTTGCGCTTAAAATTTAAACTTCTTTAATGGAGTTTACGCTCTTTCTTTACAAGTTTTTTATGGATTAAAAGACACCATAAATTTCAAAAAATTTTATAAAATAAATTCGGTAGAATAAAATAAAATTTCAGCAACAAAATTTTATAAAATTTAAATTGTAAAAAAGAAATATCAAAAAATTTAATAAAGAAATTTTTTCCCAAAAAAAAAATTTGTGCATCAATTTAAGCTCTTTATAACAGCGATAAAAATCATCGAAAACTATTTTCCTTTTCATTACAATCACAATAATTGATAACATAAGTAACACCTCCGGTGGTCCTCTAGCCTCGCCCCAATTGAACCCGAACAAAAACCAAGAAAAAAAAACACAATACTACTGCTTATATTTATCTACTTAAATATAAATAATAAAAATACTATACGATGCGTTACACATTATATATAGATATCCAACATGGTGGTCTCGCGTGTCGTACCGTTTAAATTACAATAGCCTTTTTGCATGAAGCATCACATACTCGAATAAAACCTTCTGAGGTTAACTTCGTATAAAAGCAACAGCAGCATCTCCCACACAAGCAAGCTTATACACTTACACAGGCGGAATAAAGCAGAAAGAGCAAAATAAAAAACGAAAGGGCAAATAAAGGAAACGAACGTCTCTCAGACTTAGTCTAAAAGGCAATTACCCGGGATACTATCCTTTTCTCAACAAAGTCTCTTACTCCTATAACCACTCAGGTCTCAAATAATCTCATGCTTTGCTATTATTCTCTATTCAAAATCCCATTGTTATTGTTATTGGTTCGCGGAGAGTCAAGTGCCAACTATCATATACAAGGTAATACACTGACTCTTATGTCTACTTATTATTCAATAAAAACAATAACTTTTTATATTCCATAATAAAAACAAAAAGAATTATAATAAAAATCTTAATTTAAGAGTTTTATTATTGTTAAGATTATTGAATAAATTTTGAAAATTAAACATAAATTCATTAAAAAAATTATACTACTTTTAATGATATACTAATAATAATAATATAAATAAGTATGATGATTAAATTCAATTACTAACGAGTCTTGGGCTGTATGTTAAACTTTAAATATCATACATTAAAATAAACTTTAACAAACATTATTATTCTCTCTCTTATTATCTTCATAGTTGTCATACTTTACGAGTCACCTTTTATTTCACTAACGACATATATATGTATATATGTTTATTTATTTATGTAGTAACTATACTCACGTGCCGATCTCCTTTTGCGAGTAAGTGGAATGCCACGCATCAGCAATTCGTCGGCTTTAACGTTTGTTTTCTCGATGTAGTGGGAAAACACTGGTTTCGTGTATACATTTATATATATTAAAAAAAAAATAATAAAAATAAAAAATAAACAATTCAAGTATCCTTGTTTATTCACGCGATATACAATAGTACCTAAAAAAATCCCATACAAAATAAATGTATCTTTAACTACAACAGCTGCAAAAAATCTACAACCGGGATAGGATGCTGAGGCAAAAACGATAAAAAAGATAAATTCCAGTAAATAAAAAATTATATATGATTGGCGAGCAGAAACGAGTTGGTATTAATGGCAAAATAATATCTGGTTTAAATTGTTTTTTTTGTTGGGAATTATAAATCTCTTTTTTTTTGGCTTATGAATTTATTTATTTACGAATTCAGCGATGGTGATCTTTGTGGGGCCACTTAGCTCGGCGATAGAGCGGTGTGTGGATTGTGGATGCTGTAGGTGAGCAAACAAACGAGAAAACGAGGTTAATCCCGATGCTAAGAGATCTCGAGGGAAGACGCTACGAGGAAGAGTCAGCTCCTATTCTCTGCACCGGGTAATGTGCACTGTTCGCATTCCTTGGTTGGAGCCTCTGGAGGGTCTAGAACAATCTCGGGTAAATATACCTCTATATTTCGCTATTATACTGTTTAAATGATCAGATATTATGCATTGTTTAGATTAATACACATAAATTTGGTGCTGCTTTGAATATCGGGTTTTCTTTAATTTTTTATTTATTTAAACGGGTTTAGTTTTTTTGTTGTTATTAAAAAGAGTGAACAAGCCAGGGGATTCTTTTTAAATTAATCATAGTGTTTGTCGGAGGTAAACATTAATCTCATTGAAAGTAATGACCTATTGTTTTCCGCATTATGATCATTACTCATATTTAATCATCTAAATTTGATCTGTTCAGAAAATACTTATGAAAAGATGGAGTTTTTTTTTTTTTTAATATTCATTCAAGTGTTTTCAATTATGCTTATTACAAGAAATTCATTATTTATCAGATAAATATCTAATTGTTAATTGTTTTTTGACGTTAAAAAAAATTTATGTGAAAAATATTCATCAAAAATAAAGTTAAAAACATATAGAATTTGTATAAAAAATTTTATTAGTTAATTTTCTCTGTTTTACTGTAAATACTATAAATTTATTTTTAAATCTAGATAGAAAGCAAAAATTATTGGCTCTAAAATAAATTTTTTTGGCTCAAGAAAATATTTTTAAAAAATGTATAAAATATAAAATAAATTTTTTTTATCTCAAAAGAATTTTAATTTTTTTTTAAGCTATAGCAAAAATTTGAACCCAAATTTTTTTCATATAATATCTTTAAATATTATCAGAAGACTCTAAAATTAAAAAAATGAATTTTTTTTTAATTTTAAGACTATAAATAAATACATTTATTTACAGATATATAAAAAATGGCTTCTGTCATCGTAGTTGTAAAAAAAATTTATGATAAGTTGCGGTTATTATTGATAATCATGGTCATTAACTTTTGTATATAACTCCTTATATTTATATATATTTTACAGGTATATAAAATGGGTATATATATGTATACATATAACGAAGTAACGTCTACTGTTTTATTGCAAAACGTCTAGATAGTGAGTTCTCTCACGGATAGTGGAGGGTGAAAAGACGAGTGGCGCCTACGGGAAAATGATTAATTCTATATACACATAGAAATACCTTCTGGTAAGATTACCATTTTAACAGAATATCATATCCCATATCACATATCACACATCACGGAAGTACTCTTATCTGCCTAAGAACCTCTTCTCGTGCTGTGCCAAACTCAACCCGCAGAAAGTCATTTAAATTCTATCACTATTTATTTAAAACTTGTCAAATGTAAATTATTTTATAAACACGGTACAAATTAAATGTACACACGTATCTATCAAAATGTAAAGTGTCTATTACGGAGAAGGCGAAGATTATTTATGCCTTTGCGCGAGTAAAAGATAAAAAAAAATAAAAAAAGACTCATACCAGCTCGTACATATATGCACAGCGGATGTACATATAGAATATATAATATATAATAAATATATGCGGGTGAACGGGAGCTCCTTCGGCGATGCTCCTACCGGGGATATTTTTTTCAAAGGACTTTAATTTCATGCTAATCCCATGCTAATTTGCTCCTACCAGCAATTAAGATAGAATGAACGACGCGTCTTTCTTAATTAAACCCCTACACCACCAACCGTAACGTATCGTATTTAATGAAGTTTAACTTGGTAACTTTTCTTATTTTTTAGTTTTACTTTTCTTGTTTTTATTTTAACCATTTTTGACGCACTCGTTTTCACATGATTACCCTTCGTTATTCTCGAGACGAATTTATGAAGCTAATTATTAAGTCTGTAATTAATTACTATTAATAAATCATTTAAATTAAAATGTACTTAATTTTTTAATTGTGTGATTAAAAAATTAGGACTCTATTTAGACTTTGGTAATTTTTTACCAATTAAATAAGACTTCACGGAAAAAAAAAAATATTGTTGCTGGAGCCATCTATTAGATACCTACTCGTAGAAAGTTACTGTAGCATTGTGTATTCCTACAGCAGCAATACGGTATGGCTACTGAAGCGATCTGTTAGATAGCTAGAATCGCCAACTACATTTCTCTTACAACGCCCTCTTACCGGACAAAACATATTTATCCGGACCATATAAAAGTGACACACGTGTTTTTTTGTGCCAGTGATCAATTAAAAAAAAATGACAAATATTTGTTTTAATTAAATATGGATTCGTGGGTAGGAAAAATTTTACAAGAATGGAATCTTACTGATTAAAAAAATCAATTTATTGATAAGTAATCATTTGTCATAAAATATGAACAACCAACCTCAAACCTCATCATTATAAAATCAAAACATTTCATTCTTCTAATCTTTTGTTAATTTTTATTTTAAAATTGTATGGATAAATAAAAAAAAAAAATAAGTAATTAAGAATTAAAAAATAGATTACATATTAAATTATCAAGTTTTTGAATGACACTGAAGTTGAAAGACATTAGAAATTTTTTTAGAACCTTTTAGCAATAAAATTATTACGTAAAAAATTTAATAAAAAAATTCCACATGTGAGAATTAAAAAAAAATTCTTAGTGAAAATTTTTAGAAGCATTTTTTACTGTCATTGATTTGTTATAAAAATTAAAAAAAAAATTGACAGTTGTCAACTAACTTTAGTATCACATTTTTGATAATATTTATTTAGTTTTCATGTACCATTTTAAAAAAAAAAATTATACAAATTAAATGTTTCTACACACATTCATGTATAAAAATAAATTGTAGAACAAAAGATAACTCAAGAAGCATTTTTATGCCTCGACGACGAAACTATTAAAGACTTATTTGACAAAGCGGGACCTCGAGCGATTTTTAAAAAAAGATGGTCAGATTTTATACAGCATTATGAAAATTCGGAAAAATTTGAAGTGGGCAAAATTTATTATTTTATTTTATTTTATGATTAAGTTGAATAAACTATAATTAATTTAAATTCCTACAGAATCTCACACTTGCAAATGATAGTAGTCATAATACCGTTGTTGACCAGGTTCCATCAGGTCTATTTATTTAGAATTTATTTTTTATTTATTTAATGGAAGATAATGATAAAATAACTAATAAAATGAAGCCAATCAAGGATAATGCTGGAAAAACTGATGGAAATAATGTTCATAAAATGAAACCATTGGGAAATAATGGAAAGAGTTCCATTAAAACAAATTCAATTGAAGATAATAATAATAAAAATGTCAATGAAACTAAGTCATTGAAAAATCATGATAGAAATGCCAATCAAATGGAGCCAATGGAGGATAATGTTGGAAAAACTGATGAAAAGGATGTTAATAAAATGAAACCATTAGAAAATAATGGAAAGAGTCCCATTAAAACAAATTCAATGGAAGATAATAATAAAAATGTCAATGAAACGAAGTCATTGAAAGATACTAATAAAAATGCTAATCAAACGAAGTCCATTAAAAATGATGATAAGAATACCAATAAAACGAAGTCAATGACGAATTCGTACGGGCAAGTGCCAACAAAAGAAACTTATTTTTATGAATTTGATGTGTTTCTCATAGATACAAGAGTTGCAGTAAATAATAGCCGTCGATGGGATGAAGGTATTATTCCTTTCGTAATCGAGAATGGTTTTAGTTGGGATATAAACAGAGCCATTGCCGTAGCGATGAGGTTCTGGAAGTCCCGAACTTGTATTAAATTTGTTGCTCGAGACGAAACCCAACATTCAAATTATTTGACTTTCATAAAATCAGACAGGTAAAAATTTTATTTTTCTATCAAAAATTCTATTTTGTCCATTATTTAATTTTTATGTCAAAGAAAATATTTTATATACTCTCAGATTCTAACATTTTCTAACAATTACCAAAAAAACATTAATTACAGATGCGAGAGTCAATTGGGGAGACATCAAAAAGGAGCAAATATCGTGTTTATAAGCGATGATTGTCACCCTATTAGCATTGGCCGTGAAATGGGTCACGCTATAGGTCTCGTTTTTTCAGGCGAATCTGGATATTTAGATTTCATAGATGATCCACATTGGGGTGTGCACTTCGAGTGTCCTCGTAATAATAAATTAAAACCTATTCCAGAATGTGGAGATACATTTATTGGTCCTACTGGATTAATCATGGTACCTGATCAGTTGTTTGAAAGTTCTTTCACCAAATGTGAATGGAGAATATATGGAAGCCGCAGTGATAAGATTGTTTTGGAAATTGAGGGGCTGGATGTTTACGAGAGTTCAAAATGTTTGGTGGATTACCTTAAAGTTATATATGCCCAATAAAACAACATTAACCGGAGGCAAAGCTCGGGTTGATTTTGTCGGTAAATATTCGAGTGTCGGTTTCTCGACATTTAGTCTTTTGGTAAGAGTCAGGGAATCAGACACTCCATTACCAGGCTCTGCGAGTTATCAATCCTTCAACATAAGCTTAATTTCAAGTTTTTTATTATTATTATATATTTATGTCAATTAAATTGATCAAGAAATTTTTAATCTCGAACAGAAAAATATTTTTAATCCCTTAAAATCATCTTCTAATACTTTAAAATTTTTTGTATAGGGACAAATATTATCATTTGATTAAAATGTATTGCTTGTATTATCTTGTTATATATGTACAGATACGGTTAATGATACAGCAATTAAATCATTAAATGAAAGTAACTAATATTAATTAAATAATAAAAATTTAATTCAAATAATTATAGTGATAAAAATGTAATTAAGCGCATAAAAATAAAAGTTATTATTTATTATTTTTCTTATTTATTATTATAAAATAAATTATTCACATGCTTTCAATTGTTACTCACTTAAACCTTAATTTAATACCTTGACAAAAAAAATTGTTGATTTGCAAATGCGTAAATTTGATTAATCTCCTCATGAGCCCTAAGTCATTATCATCATCCTTTTATTAAAAATCCGCGATGAAAAATTCGAAAATAATTGCACACCTCGAGCGCAAACACCTCGATGTGCATCACGAGCGCATTAGCGTTATTTTCACTTAATAAATGTTTTTGTCCCTTCAACACCCAGCAAAAGAGCCTTCTAATGCTGAAAATAAAATAATCTCATAAGCGACATACATGTATAAAATAACAAACTTACTAGCGCGATTATCTAGCTGGTCATTACGCAAATAAACGGGTACTAATAGCCAAGGAGGTTTATCACATAAATAAAGTATAATTATGCGTAACTGCAGTGTAAATTTGTCGATTTAGTTTGTACATCGGAAATGCATTAGCGGACTGTCGTTTGTTTCTTACACACTCTTATACTCCACTCAAGCTTCTTAACTACGTTTTCTCTCTCTATTTAATACTACTACGTACTCGGATCTCCGGCTTGTAAATTCCTTACCCGTTTTATTTAGCGTTACACTCATTTCGTTCTATATTTAGCTTATTAATTATGCTTTAAAAATATCTACAAGAATATTTACATGACAGCCGATCGAAATGCCGAACGATAACGAGAAATTATTATTATTATTTTTTAAATTTTAATAATTACTAGCAACCTTGCAGTCACTATGTGACTGCCGGCACTTGTGGACTGTAAATAATTAAAATTTTGCTTTATTAAATAATGACTTTTGTTAAATTGCAATGTACTTTTTTAACTATTGACGTTTTTAAAGATGTAAACTCATCCCGATGTTACGCTTATCAAGAGCTTTCATTTGAGTACCCACATGCATTTTGATATATTTTTCATATATA
>CAJNRD030001120.1:17863253-17972843 GCA_905319865.3 Cotesia congregata
TCATATATACATATATATAATATATAATATATATAAATATATGAAAAATTGATGTGGGTACTTAAATGAAAGATCTTGCTGAGCGTAGCATCGGGGTGAGCTTATATCCTTAAAAATGTTATTAGTTGACAAGATAACAATGTCAGTTTTTAATTATTGATATTTTTAAAGATATAAGCTCATCTCGATGTTACACTTATCGAAACCTTTCATTTGAGTACCCACATGGCATTTTTTATATATTTTATATATATGGTATTTGTGAATATAAGGCCATTTCCTAATTATGTATCTAGAGATGGAGTATTTTCGAATGGAGACTATTGGTGAGAATGAGATGAAACCTTGAAAAGACACAAATTCAAGTCAAGACCTTTCTAATAAAACAAAATTTTTCTTATTCTCCTAATAATATAGATAATAATAGCAATGAAAAAAAAAATTAAGAGCCTGATCATTTGATAAACAATAAAATAACAGATGATTGATATTTCAATCGAAAGATAAATAATTATAATGAATAAATAATTAAATGATAGTGATTGACATGGTCAGTCACGGTACGTTATCTGAGTGAGAGTATAGTCCCTCAACTTGGATAAAGTAAATCTTAAAAACATAAAAAAATGAAAAATAAAAGACCAACCACTTATTCCATCCACTTAACTCGTAAAAGTCGTTTATTTAGCCCGTGATAAAAATCTCAAGCACGACACACTGAATGTCCCGTCGCGTCTTATTGAACGTCAACGTTCATTCGGTCCTCGTTCCCGTCCAGATATATACCGTATTTCGTATGTACACCGATACCGATGGCTTTCATAATAATTGGCCGCCGATTTCGTGCCGCAGAGTCACTTGTATATATGTCAGAATTCGCGTAATGAAACTTCACGGGCTTTTATATATTATGTCCTATAGTACATTACATATTTATATTTATATTAGCGTTACCGTAAATTCAGTGATCGATAATGAGACCGGTAATAATCGGTTGTAACAGATAATTCACATTTTATGGGCAAATTTTTTCTTAATCTTCTGAAGTAATGTAATAGTGTTCTGTTGTGTGATGGCGCTCGATTGACGATACCGCGATTATTGAATTTACCGCAGTTATATTTAATATTTATTATTATTTTATGTCTGTCGTAGATGGCTCGGTTGACCGATTTTAATGAAGTTCAAGCGAGGACGCAGGCTTAATATAATATCGGTATAATATTCACATGATTCATTTTTATCATCAATATAATAGAAGAAGCAATTTAAAATTTAATCCAGTAGCTATTTTTATTTTTAAAGTTTTTTATTTATTTCAAGAGAAAATTTTTTTTATTTTGATCTTCTTTATTGATAAAAAAAAAAACTAACTTAAGAAAAAGAATAAATCCCGAGAATTCAGTAAAGTGAAGAGAAGCAAAGATTAAAAATTTAAACGACAAAATTTAAGGGTTTATGGCGAAGTGATTGGCGGTAGTTTATTTTCAGATGGCGTACAGTAAAATCAAAGTGTCCTTCGATGAGTATTGGTATTGGAAGACGAGTAAACGTGCTCGGAGAAGAAAGACCAGTCGCCCAACGTGATCATAAACCTCAGGGACGTGAGGCATATTAAGATGGCAATCAATAAACGTGATTTTTTATATTATTTATTTTTGTTCATTCTCATACGTGATCGGGCTCACTCTCGCTAGAGTTTCTCAGACTCCGATTTTCTTATTGTTTTTTTGGTAAAATAAAATATCAATTATTTTGTAAAAAGAGTCTGAAAGTATGATTGTTACTTGCAATAGATGCTCGATCCTCTGGCGAGCTTCAGCCTCTGGGGGCTTATTTATTTATAAGATACTTTTAGTCAAATGAATCGTACATGTGTATATTAAACGAGACTCGGTACAAACGTGATAATGATTGTACTTCATTTCAATTTCTTTTATTTTATTATTCATAAATCATTTATTCATAAGTACTTACTACCCAGCGATAAAATTTATTTTTTTTTTTTTTTTTTCAGATAATAAATAATAAAAATATTAATTAAAATCATCGAGGGATTTTTACAAGAAAAACGCATTAATTAATGTAATTAAAATCCGAAGTTTGTTTGAATTATTTGAAGGGCAGACTTGTAAAGTGAAGAATTGATTAACTTTGTGAGAAGAGGAGAGTATTTGTTCTCAGTAAGAGACAATAAAGCTTGGGTTTGGTTGAATGAAGCAAAAGAGGTCGTAAAGCTAAAAGTTGTGTCGCAAAAAGAGTTTAAGTGGCAGGTCTTGGACAATAATAACAATAGTACCTCCGATCGGATACGAAGAATGGAATCTATGTAAGGTCTTAAAATTCAGAAGCTTTTGTAGCGTCTACATGAACTCTGCACTTTAATGGGCTTCGTCACTCGTCAGTGACTCTATGGTAATGACTATGACGGGCTGGGCTGCAACGCTTCTATACTATGTATTGCTGTATATTATGCAGGAGGGTACTGGGACTGGTTGGTACTATTACTGGTTACTGCGGTGCACGGAGTTTAAATCTGTAATTTATACTTCAACTGGGGCGTCAAGGATTCATGACTCTGATGGGCTCAAGAGAATGCACTGTAAATTTAAGCCAGACGTTAATAACTATGGAAAATGTTAAATGAGGAACAATAAAACCCTAAACAACAGACCGTGAACAGAAAACATTTCAATTAATCGCATCTGATTTTAACTTAATATTTTTTTTTATTTTTTCCCACTGTTTAGGTCGTGAGACTTCATTAAGTGGAGAAAAAAAAAATTTTTTTAGGATAATTATATGGCCCATTTTATTTTTGGATTGTATAAATTTGGATCGAGACAAAAATTGCAAAGATCCGTCTAAATAAAAAATAAATTATTACACTGAAAAAAAAATTCTTGACTACATGGAAAGAACAAGATGACACTAAGATTATCCTGAGTGAAAAAAAATTTCAGATAGTAGCTAGTATAGTCCAGATTACAATTAGTAAAATCCAGATATCACCCAGTATAATCTGGATTTTTCTAGCTATTATCTGAAATTTTTTTTCACCACAGATATCACTGAGAAAATATTCATATCACCACAAGACAATATTAAGGAAGATTGAAAATTTCTTGAATGAAGTCAAAGTTTCTTGAGCCAATAAAATTTCTTCATGCTCCAAAATAATTTTTGTTTTCTTTAAAATTTTCTTGTTGCAAGAAATTTGTTTTTTTTTTTTTTTTTGATAAAAAGTCCTTTTATTAAAATTTATTGAAACATTTATTAAATAATAATTATTTGAATATCCAGAGGATATTGGTGATAGCATGAAATTATTTTCCCGTAACAAGACACAAGAGTATCTTCTTGAGAAAAAAAAAAAAAAAGTTAATTTCATCATAACGACAAAGTAAATATTGAATATCTGGGCTGAATTGATTTATAATAATATTTATTGAAATATTATCATTGTTATTATTTTATTTACAAAATTTATAATGGGTCTAGGTTATGGCGTGCTCGGTCGTGAGTTACAGCAACTCGTGATTCGTGAACACGAGGAGATGCACGCGAGAAGCTCGGTATCGTCACGACTGCACCTTAAGATGTGTGTTGTGTATGTGTACTTAGCTCAAGTATGAGTAAAAGTACGAGACCACGGTTACGGGTACGGCGATACAACGGTCGCGAATGCTCTCAACCCGAGCTGCCATACTGCCGGAAATTATTGTAATCGCCTACAGACGTGTCTAACTCAAGATCACGAACTTAAACGGAGTTTTATCCGAGGGAAACTGTTTCCTTGACTATTATTCTGTCCAACAGACTCTAGCACACCCCTCAGATATTACTTTCATTATTATTGTTTTAATCAACACTGTAATTATTATTAAATTGCTTTCATGCATACGTCGGTCTGCCCGTCTGTGTTCTGCCCTATCAAATAAAATTCATTAATATTCTCACGATATATTTATTTTATGCCTGCTGCTAAAAGAATTAATTTCTATTTGAATTTAATTTCTGACTTTTATTTTGCTGGCTTGTTAATTAAAAAAAAATGTATACAAATCTGATGTGAAAAAATAAAAAAGTGATAATCGAATTTCTAACAGTTAAAAATAAATAAATAGACTGAAAATATAAACTCGGAAGTATCTCGCTGTTGAGGATCGATTTACGCTTAGAGTGTACAGAATACAGTACAGCGGATTGAACCGACGACCTTTTATTGCACTCTAATCGTTCAACTCTCCCATTATCCTTGTACGACGATCTCAGTAATTTCCTCTTCCTCTATCGTAAAACAACCTCTTGATCGCCGTTCGAGAATCGTTTCTTTTCTTATCTCGATACTGTGTCCTGTGTTCGCCCAGCGTGAGCAGCATAGACCAGTGCATCACTGCTTGTACCTACGTCTATACTTCTATACCTATAACTTTATATAGATATATAGAGACTTATACCTATATACAACACCGCCGATTAGATATAATACCAGCCGGATCCATTTTTTCGCCCTATGTTATTTATTTAGCTGATGAGATTCGTTCAAAAAAATAAATAAATATAAATCACTTGATTGAGTTGTTGTTCCATGTCGCAATTGCCGTTAATTTATTATTATTATTATTATTATTATTTTATTTTTTTTACATTCTGACAATACTGCAACACCGATAATTTTCTCCGCAATGATTGAACCGTCAGCAATAATAATAATTTGCTCTTTTATGATGAATGATTATTTTTTTAACTTTTGGTTATAATGACAATAATTTTGTTTATTAATTTAAGCGTGACAGTCGCAACTAAACGTATTATATTATATTATAATAATAATTAATCTGCCGGGTGATCGAAGATTGAGAAGAAAGCAAAGTATCGCGTGACTACGGTGGCACCGGTAATCAAGCATATGAAATTCAATGAAACGTGCGGCTTGTTAATCAACGGCACGTTTTTCGATCGGCTTCATTAATAATCATCTGGCAGCTCCACAAGAACTTGACATTTTATTCATTCGTATTGCTAATGAGCCACGATTCTATCTGCCATTCTGTTGTTGTTTTATTATTTATAGATCCTCAGGCTCAGACTCAGACTCAGATCCAGAATGAGAGGCCCCGAATGAGAACAAGAGGGAGAAAGAAAAAAAAATAAAGATTTACACATCCTTTATCCTTTATTCTCTACCTTCCACATATTTATTTATTTCCTAAACAGAAACAAGGGTAATATATTATTATCGTTACCGATATATTTTTATTTTGGATCCTATTTATATCGGACACGAGAAAATTATTCTGATCGACAGAAACAGCCGACGTGAATTGGTATCAATCACGTCATCAGTTCTGATCGATTTTCTTCTTACCACGAGTATCTACATCTTGCGGTTGTGAGTCTTGGCTACGGCTTATGCTGCACTTGGATTATTTATATTTATATATATATATATATATATATATATATATATATATATATATATATATATATATATAACAGAGCAGGAGAGAAAAGAGTGGCGATGCAGGTGGAAACGGTTGGTATAGTAAAGTTCTGAAATGTAATGGTCGGCGACCACCGTGGCGAGAATCCAGTTCGTGGTCATAATGATGCTTGAGTACCACGCGCGCCACCAGTTTATTATTCCCTCCTTTGACGTTTTTCATAATTTATATTTTATATTTAAGTAGATCTTGCTTTACGGTTAATCTCGAGCTTATAGCCGAATATTTTTGAGGTAAATTTAATAAAAAAAAATTTATTGAAGTAAATTTTTTCAACTTATACGCTAAAAAATTAAGCTGATTCGAGAGAAAGAATTTTCAATCAAATAAAAATCATTTTTTAGAATTTTTAATGTTTTACTTGTTAAAATATATCGTATGAAGAAATTTTTTTCGAATTTTCGTTATAATAATTTACACAGTAAAAAATTTTGCGCCATTGCGTCAAAAAATTTTGTGTTAAAAATTTTTATGTTAAATATTTAACATTTTTTTGTGTTGATTTAACAGAATAAACGTAAAATTTACACATAAAAGTGTTAAATATATAACACAAAAATTTTCAACACTAAGTTTTTCGACGTAATGACGCAAAATTTTTTACTGTCTATAAAAAAACAATAAAAATTCTAAAATTGTCAATTAATTTAAGTGATGTGAAATTTTTGAAATAATTCATGACTACAAAAATTTTTTTCTCGATGAATTACATGGGAATGGTAGTCGTGATCATTAAAAAAATTCCCTACAAAAAAAAAAAGGCTCGAACACAGGAATCGAAGAAGAAATTTGCGTTTACAGCTTGGAGAAAACCATTACCATAGAAATCTCACCGTCTGTTACACCCACGCATTTATAGGAACACAGAGTCGTAATCGTAAAAAAGGTAAGTAAAAATAAAAATTCACTCACCGATCGAAGTATCTTTCTGTCGAGTTAATCTGCCCATAAATTACCTATTTTCACAGTTTTTCACAAACTTGCGATTGAAACCTGAAAAGCAAAAAAAGGAAGCTTAGGATTAATTTTCAATAAAATTTTTTGTTAATTAAAATCTGATTAAAAATCCTGAAGAAAAGTGTAACTTTTAAAGAGCAGAGGCTATGATTGAATCAGGGAGGGCCTAAAAAAGCAGAACCTCACAGATGAAATCTAAAAAAAAATTAACTCGATTAATTTATTAGTGATAAGTATCGAAATGTGATAAAGGAAAAAAAGGCAAAGAAAAAAAGAAGTAAACAACAAATCGATTGAATTAATTCATTAAGACTTTAATGTACATCAATTGAATTTATATACAAGGATAAAATACCGATGATGAGTTAAAATTACTTAGAAAGGTTGTAAAAATAGGTACACAAGTACAAGTAATTCATTGTGTAAACAAAACTCGTCGTGTCTGGTGTGTATTTTATACGTTTGAGAAACAAAAGGACAAGTTAGCAAATATTACATCGAGGAGTTTAAGAGGCAAGAGACAAGAGCCAGTAGCGATGCGAGCAGAGGCGAGATCTCGTATAAATCAGTTGGACGCTTCACAGAATTTTTCTCCCATTTACACACATATTTGAGCCACGACATCACCTGTCATCCTTCTTCGGCATCCTGTTTACGTGTGTCTCCATCACGCAAAAAATATTAAGTGCGAACGGTAGTCCGGAATATATATAGACACCACTACTGATACGAGTATCACAATATGTATATATTATATGTTATGTTGTGCATGCTCGCTCTAGACCGCAAGTTCAATTGGAACAGCATCTTTACATCGCATTTCATTAGTTTTCATTACATTACTTTAATGAACTTAGCATTTGCGTCGTAAGGTTGTAGGTATGCTGCATAATTGCACTTAGAGATTTAATGTCGTTTGTTATTTACACACTGATGAAAGAATTTTTTAAAAATAATTTTTTTTTGTTTTTTTAAGTCACTTTTTTGGGAATAAAAAATATTTTTCACTAATTAAAAATATCGATTTTAATGAAATAAATAATTTATTTAAATAAAATAAATGATTTATTTATAATAAATTAATATTAATATTTTTTATGCAAATAGAGCCTTATTATTATAGTAAAAAAAATATTTTTTACTAGAAAAATAAATTTATTAATAGTTAAAAAAAATTTTTTAGGAAATTTTTATTACAAATTTAATTATTAATTTAACAAATAGCAAAAAATTTTGTGACTAAAAATTTTTATAGAAAAAACACGATTGATTAAAGGATTAGGAAGACTTTAATAATAAAAAATTAGCATTAGAAATAATAATTATTTATCAAATTTCAAGCCTGTTTTCTATAATTGATAAAGGAAGTTATTTTTTCGCAGCATAGACACATTACTGGCGTATAAATATTTGCTGAAATCAATTAAAAAATAATTTACTCTTAAACGTAGAGTAATTTGACTTCTTTCTGCCATGTACCGACGTATCGATTGGATTAATTGCCTACTTGAATTTCTTGCCGTCTGTAAATGACGTGGATGCGAAGTATCGAGAAGGTGACCAGTATAAGTTGAGTATTTTTCTGCAGTCTCTATGTTTTATTAAATGATGTATAAAAGCGTGGAACAATTTTAATTGAACGAAGGATTAATAATATTGTCACGCGAGACGGGAGGTTATATATTTTTATTTTATTGCGTGAGCTGATACAAAATAACCCGGTAATTCAGTTAGTATATAAGTAACTAATTGCTAAAATAAAATAAGTCCAAAAAATAAAATAAAACCATCGAGTTACATAAATGAATTAAAGAATTTAAGTAGACTCGCGAGTATCAAGATTGAAGCTGAAGCTGAAGCTAAAGAAATAGGCCTCTAGTTTGTGGAAATAAATTTTTTAGCTCCGATGATATTTCTCGGGATAATGATGGGGTGTCGTGACTTACGTTGCGTCGTATATTCTAACTGATTACGTTTGATTAAGCCGTTTATGGCCCAAGAATGCGATGCTATTTTTTGAATTTTTATTTATTAAGTCGATCTAATCAAAGCTCGAGAATTTGCTATTTTTCCATCAGCTACTTTATGTTTTATATTTAATACATAAAATTAGTGATTATAAATTTAAAAATCTGTGGATAAAAATTTTTTAACTACTGAATTTTAATCTTTATTTACCAGGTTGATATTAAATCACAAATTATCAGAGTAGAAAAAGTAAACAAAAAATTAGCGAGCTGAGTGTCGGCGAAAAATGTTGTGTAAACACTAAAAATTAGCATTTATTAAATATTATCGGGACTGGTTTTTTAAACGGTGAAAAATCAGGATGTTACCTTCGCAACAAACAATAAATAATAAAAAAAAAAGGCTGACTTATTGCATTATCCAGTGATCTAGATATTCAGTGGGTGTTGAGACACGAGTACTAGCAGAGTATCCCGCGGCGCGGTGTAAATGATAAGCAAGAAATATATTAAGTATAAGTCAGAACTCGCGGCTAACTTCCATTTGATCCGATGATAAATACACGCGATAAATAATATATTAAAAATAGTGGAGTTTAATATCGGTTTTCCGGTAAAAATAGGGTTAATCTTTATGTTAATAGTCATTGAACTAAATAAAATTATGTTTTTTTTTTTATAAAACACTCTTGTAAGACAGAAAATTAAAAAAAAAACTGACCAAGCAGGAATTTCATTGCTCAAGATGAATTATTTAATTTTTTGAAAATGTTATTTGAAAAATTAATTTAACTAGCAACCTTGGAGTCACTATGTGACTTATGAACTATAAATTAATAAAATTTTGCTTTATTAAATAATGACTTTTGTTAAATTGCACTGTACTTTATTAACTTTTGACGTTTTTAAAAGTATAAGCTCATCCCGATGTTACACTTATCAAGAGCTTTCATTTGAGTACCCACATGCAATTTTGATATATTTTTCATATATTCATATATATAACATATATTTTAAAGATATAAGCTCATCCCGATGTTGCTCTTATTAAGGGCTTTCATTTGAGTACCCACATCAATTTTTCATATATTTTATATATTTATATATATTATATATATGTATGTATGAAAAATATATCAAAAATGCAAATGGGTACTCAAATGAAAGGTCTCGATGAGTGTAATGTCAGGGTGAGTTTATATCTTTAAAAATGTCAATAGTTCACAAGATACAAGGTCATTTCTTAATTATTGACATTTTCAAAGATATAAGCTCATTCCGATGTTATACTCATCAAGAGCTTTCATTTGAGTACCCACTTGCATTTTTGATATGTTTGTTCATACATACATATATATAATATGTATAAATATATAAAATATATGAAAAATTGAAGTGGGTACTCAAATGAAAGGTCTCGATGAGTGCAATGTCAGGATGAGCTTATATCTTTAAAAATGTCAATAGTTCAAAAGATACAAGGTCATTTCTTAATTATGTATCTAGAGCTAGAGCATTTTCGAATGCAGCCTAAATACTTATTATAAAAAAAAAACAATTTTTTTTTAGTACAAAGAAAATTTTTCTGCACTCAGTTAAATAACGATCGACTAAATTTCAGATCGGTAACTTTTCAAAAGCATTTATCATTAACCATTACTCATGGCTGAAGATAATTTATGTATACGCTAAAAGAGGTGAATAAAGTAAAAGAGTAACTGAAACTAAAAAATAAATAAGTAGCGTGATACCGGTGAGATTCAAGTACAGGATTTAAGAGTCAACACACCACTTATATTTTTATTCCTATATGCATCGGTATATATTCCTCGTATACATATGTAAGTCTCCCAACAAACGATGAGATCGAGACGGTGCAAAAGGCTTATAAACGACTGGCATTAGTATCGATTCACGTTAATACTATAGACGATCTGATTGCAAACGAGGGATAATTAATCCAGATTGAATGCGCTCAAGGATACATTATGCAGTGGATGTATTGAGAAATTTTATTTTTCGTCGAATCGCAGAAAAACTCTACAGCAAATATATAATAGTAAGGAAAAAAGTATAAGTAGATATAACTAGTGATTTTTTATTTATTTTATCTATTTATCGATAAAAATAAATAAGAGGAAGCTCGGACGAGTTGAACGATTCGAAATCCATCATAATAAATGATTCAAGTTAATGAATAGTTACCCATTATCTTGATTGTATTTTTTTCTGTTATGTGCTGTGGGATGGAGGACGGAGGTAGGCAGGAAAATATGCCAGGACTCTAATTACATCAGCTCCAGAGGTGCATTATTTATTTGATGTCCTTTCAGCGGAATACTAAGCTCTTCGCTAATTGATCGATGTACCCGCTGTCGGAGTTACGCGGATTTATTCAGCCGGCTCTTACTCCCGTCTGTCCTTTACTTGCTATTACCTATATACCGGTAGAGCCAGCGGAGGATGATCGATACGGCAATTAAAGATGACGAGATATCATGTCGCAGCATGGGTTATTTCTCTGTCGTATATATATATTTATGTATATACATTTTGTTTATTCTTGTGTTGGTTCTGCGCTGAGAGGAGTTCGATAAGATGATGCTTCAGTACACTGTAAGTCCCTCGTTTACTTTCCGGTGAAAACTTGTACAGACGGGTTAGTCTGCCCGCTCATCTAATAACTCGACATATGCTCCATTTAAAAATCCCATTCGTTAAATAATTAGCATTTTATTATGTTTATCTGATTCAATATACAAAGAAATCTGTTATTTCATCTTCGTTATCCTCATCCGACATCCTTAAGGATATCATATCGATTTGTTGACATTTACTTAATGCTTTCGTAATTTTAATTAATCACTGCTTTTAGTGAGATTATATTAAATTAATATCGTTAATTTATTTTAAAGGATTTCATAATCATTACTGAGATGGCTTTGATGATTTTTAATAACTATAAAATTAAATCGACAACTTTTAACAATTTTAAACGTTATTTGGACGATTTATAAATGTCTAAAATTTTATTTAAGCATTTTTAGATGATTATAAAATTATTAGGAGGCTTTTTAATAGCCTAAAAAATTTTTTTAATGTCTCTAAACAATTTTTAAAATTATTTTGACAATTTCAGACACTTTTAAAAGTATTTGACGATTATAAAATTTTTTAGAGCACTTTTAACAATCTAAAACATTATTTGGACGATTTATAAATGTCTAAAATGTTATTTAAGCACTTTTAAACGACTTTGATAATTATAAAATTATTTGGAGGATTTTTAATAGTCTAAAAATTTTTTTTAATGTCTCTAAACAATTTTTGGCCATTTAAAAAATTATTTTGATAATTGAAGACACTTTTAAAGGTTTTTGATAATTTATAAAATTTTTTCGAGCACTTTAAACAATCTAGATTATTTTTTGACAATTATTAATGATTATTTATACAATTAAAATCATCTTAGAAAGTTTTTAAAATTATAAAAATATTTATAAGACTTTTAACATTACTTTTACAACTTTAAACAATTTTTAACCATCTAAAAAATGATCTCATCATTTTTATCCACTATAAGCTGATTTCTATATCAATCTCAACGTCCAGTTTCATAGAATCTTCCTCCCTCATTTATATTTAGACCAGAATAAATTACTGTCTCTCCCAAGAGTAGGAATCAAGAATAAAATCAATAAAAAGTTGATTTACCTCCTTGAAAGCCTCCTACCACAATTACTCCGTTATCCTGGGCCGGCAATTTAAATCACCATTTAATTTCCTCTCGACCAGCCATTAAAAGGACATTTTGAATATTTATCCCCCATTACCGGCTTTATTAACACACCACAATATAAATATATAAATATAAATAAATAAATACAAATATAAATATAAACAGTGCTTCTTCCATAAATTATACAGCGGGATCTCATACTCTTAGGATGATACAATCACGCAAACTCTTTCTCTCAACATATTATATCCACTACATGCCCTCGGTCCATTCTCTTACTTACCGTGATGGAGGACGATGCCCCCTGACCGTGGTGTAGGTCAGCGCAGCAGACGGAACTGAGGATGAGGATGAGGAATTATTGTTGCTCATTCAATCTTCCTTATGGAGAGCCATGTCCATTTTCATGTTCACGTCCATACTCGCGTCCTACCGGCACAAACAGCGCATCTTCTGGGTGCTGGCTTGGCTCCGGGCCAGCTAAATTACCTCCAGCCCTCGTGAAATTACACCTTTTTGTGCACCCTCATTAGTCATTGCTCTTGCTATTATATTGCCGATTACTTTTACCAACACCCGACAGAATAAATATCTAAATAGATAACGATCTGCACCAAATGGCTCAATAACGGAACACGTCCCACAACTGTACTGTACATATATATTTATATATACATTGTAAGGTTGTAAGAAGTAAATACTCACTGAAGGAGAGTTAAGTAATCTAGCGGTCACGTTTTTTAATAATTTTATTTTTTTATCGTCATTATTATTATATTATTATTTACTCCGAGGCAATGAGGATAAGGTACACCACTCTTGTACACCACCGGGAAAGATACTACAAGGAGATATCGCATTTCTTGGGGATAACGAACAAAAAAACCATTTAAATTCCCATGCATCCTCTATGTGTGTAAATGCATACAAGGGCTATGGGTATGGCTATAGGGCGTTCTTATATAAGCACCGTGCATTCGCAACACCCATTCTTCTAGCATTTAAACAGAACCAGCAACTACCACACGGAGTTTGTGAATGTGCAAAAAGATGCTTTAGAAACTAATGAAACTCAACAGTACCACTGGTATTGTTCGTGAACTTTGAATATTTATCTGAGGGCACTCACCACACGAATTCGTAATTATGTAATTTCAAGGCCTCGATGTGTGTGAGAGAGAGCGTTGTTTAGATTTTTAACTTTTATGATCCCTGAAAGTTCAACAGGGTTTGCAGATAATAAAGACTTGAGTGGAAGAGTTGAATGTTTATACTAAGTGTGGGGAGGTTGAATAAATGTTAATTAAGGATCTTTTGCTGTACTGGGGAGAGGCTGGAAATTGACGGACAATGATGCTAAGTAAGCTTTAATAATGTGGGTATTTCGTTGGAAATTTATGAGGCTTTTTTTGGATTGACACGCAAGTCTTTAGTGGTTGAAAGGAAATGCAAAAATTGTTTTTATGTTGTTAATTTTAAAATAAAAATTTTTTTTGAATTAATTTGTAGTATTTTTCTATAAAAAATGTCAATTTTTATTGAAAAATTGAAATATTAAAAAAATACTTTTTTTTATATTATTTTATTTTTGATAAACTTTAAGAAAAAAAAATTTGTAACAAATCAAAAAATTTTTTTAATATCTTTTTTATGAGTTGTATTAAAGACCTTAAAACAGAAAAAATTATCAATTTTTCTTAAGAATTTTTTAATAATTAATATTAATCCTTTTCCATATTACAATTAGAGATAATTATTATTGCAACGACTCATTTAAAACCATAAAATTAAATATACCACCATGATCGAGACTGAAAATATCTGTATTATAATTATTGCATCCGTCAACAGACAACAAAAAATTACAAGCTTAATTCTTGATAATGGTTATTATAACTGGGATTTTATTTCGGTCGTTAAGAATTTAAATTGTTCAAGGCTTTGAAAAATTAATTACATTAAAGATAAGTAGAAGGGGAATATATATTATATGTGTAGCTCATACGAGCCTAGTAATAGCTAGTAGCTTATATTAACTTTAGAATTTAATGTTCGCAAAAAATGTACGCATAAAAGAGCTTGGTGTTAGTACTTTTCGAGCATGTTTTAAATTTTTTAGCCTTGCTATACCTGTTGGTAGCTACAGAGGGAAGCATACATTATAATAAGTAGATACAGTGTAACTACAAGCTAAATATTTATGCAAAGTGTGCAGTAAAAGTTGGCTAAGATTTAGAGCTTAAATAAATCTAAAATGTGCAGCATCGGTGTAACATTGTTGGAGTGGTGTCGTTACTCAGCTTTTATTTCACAGTCGTAAAATGAAATCCTGTGTATAGTAAAGACGGGGCTTGAAGACTCTTTCTCCTTGTACTGACTCCGATCTATGACTGCATCTGGCAGTATCTGGGCCCAAGGAGCTGCACATCCTCTCTATATACGCTGATACAGCCGTGTTAAATTTAATGTCCAGTACTGTACTTGCATGCAAGGTAATATATAAATTATAACACATAAAATATTAATTCAAATCTAAATAAATGCGCATCGATTAAAGTTATTCACTTCCTTAGAAACCTTCCTTGTAATGAATAATTATCGAGTAATTTATAGCTTATTATTTTATTTCCATTTTATTCCAGGAGCAGTCACGGGTTATCATGATAAATAAAGTGATAAAAAATGATTATACAGCTGAATGCCGGTGCATAAAGGGGATATACAAGTGTCAGTTGTATGTCGACAATTACATCCGCGGGAGGATATATTTCTCAGGATCCCCGAGTTGAGTCAGTCCAAGAATATAAGAAAGGGCTTTGAGGGTAAGAACCTCCTCCTCTTCCTCCTTCGTTTTTCCTTTCCATCTTCTTAATATCAAGCCTACATACATTATACATTATATATTTATTTCCAGGTCGTTGACTCAAAATATAGAAGACCCTACTTATTTCACCGCGTTAAATCTTGCGTAATCACCGAGAAATGAATTTATTACTCCATTATTCAATTACCCGTGGTGAGACTTAAAGAGGTCCTACCGCTGTCCACGCTGCATGAAAAATATTCAATAATATCATAGGTAAAACGGGAAAATATTTATATTGTGATTCTATCTACTACGTACAATTTTTTTCAAGTTCAAATCATTTTTTATTCAATTTATCAATTAAATCCTTATAAAAAATTATCTCCTTTGACCATTCTTAATTTTTATGTCTTAATATGACTCAATATGATTTAATACAGCCACATATGTCCATAAATAATTTTTAAATTAAATTTAGTTTTGAAAATTTCCAACAGGTGGCGCATGGTTGCTAAATTCTCTCGCTACCAGAGATTTAAATTTAAAAATATTAACTTCTGAATTAAAAATTATTTTTTGACTCTCTTGAGACTTTATCTGAGATTAATTTTAATTTTAATCAATTAATAAAAAAATTTTTGCTCAATAAGGTCACAAAAAATTTTACCAAGGTTCACTATCAGTAAAATTCTTATCCTTGTTAAAATATCTCCTTTGATTAATGTTCCCAATCAAACTTGAACGGAACGAACAATAAGAGCACTAACTTTTAAACGATCACGCTACCTGCATAATAACCCCTTAAACGGCGTACCGTCATCGATTCGCTCCATCTGTTTATTATTTATTAATAAAGCTATTATTATTAGGTATTTAATTATAAAAGGTGTAATTGATTGGCCTCGAGACAAAAAGGTCCCACTCATGCATGCTGAGTCACCTTGCCAGCGATTCGACAGGTGGGGAAATATCGAAATTAATTATCGAATGATTAGCATCCAGAAATGAAATGCATTGATAATGATAATAAATAATGACGATAGTGATTACGATGAAGATGACGATGACTGTGACGATGATTAGGATGATGAAGGATTAAGGACGGGTGATGGAAGTTGCTGCAAAACGGAATTGCATTGCCTGGTATTCTCTACTGGTAGTCGTAGTCTTAGTTGTAGTTGTAGGTATAATAGTAGACCAAGACTGGGAAGTAGTGTGGAGAATAACTCTCAACTCGGCTGTTAGTATTGGAGAAGAAGCTGAAGGGGGATTGGGTCCAAGCTGGATCTGAGCAAGTAAGCCTCCGCTAATGTAATGTACAAGAGGCTCTACTATATACTGGGAAGCGTGTTAACCGGGCAGTGTAGTGTTGTGTACTAGAGTGTAGTATACTATCGCGCAGTACGCTCTCGTCTCTCGCGCAAGCAGGATTACATCTATTCGCGAACCCACTCAATTCACCACGTGCTTCTCATCTGCCTAAAAGTGCTTCATCTCGTTGATAACACGCTCGATGGTGATAATCATCAATTAGCAAGAAGCTACATTTGGGCCGTGTCACTTTTGGTGTCGTTTTAATTAACAAAGTTGCTGTGGTTGATGAAATTAGTGAGCGATCACCATAGTGACCATAAATGGACCGGTTATTCGGTGGTACCGTTGGTAAGTTAGCATTGTGTAGGAGGATCAAGAGTGAACGCTAGCTAGAAAATAGTTGAGTGAGCTGGATGGAACTAGAATTGGTGGATGTTTGAGCGATTATTCTAACGCGTTGGTGGTTGATATTTGCATGGATAGACACTCCCATCGCGGTGATCAACGAGTATTGAGGATATATAGATAAATAGTTGAGTTGAGTTGAGTTGAAGAGTTGCGTGGGCATAAGTGTCTATCTTTCGACAGCGTGTTTATGTTTTACTTTTAGTTTTTTTATGTTAACTGTCGATGTACTCAACACGGATGGGATTCGATGTGTGGATTTTTTTGTGTACTTATAAGGAAGTGAACGAGGAAGAAAATAATCGTGACTAGTTGGGATTTTGTCTAGTGAGATCTATCTTAGAAGGGAAAGGCGGTTTGGTTACCAGGCAATAGTGGTATATGACGGGCGTATGTACCTGTGCAGACAGAAAACGCTGTACCACTGCTGGAAGTGGGTTCGCATCCGCGACCGCGAACTATCGAGGACAATAACGGCGATGGTGGATACTGGATATTGGTGGATACTGATTTAAGTAGCTGTTACGAGGGATATATTATGTTAGTCGTGGCCATGAAAAGATTATGCAGAGTCGGATTGGCCGCAGCCCTCGTTACTGCCTTTTTTGTTCTTACGCTGGTGGATATGCCGCAGCAGATTGCGGACTTACCTGCGGATCTATCTCCTACGCCAGGTAATTTTTAGGATAATTGGTTTATTCGTTTTGGGTAATTTAAGGTGGAAGTAGTGATGCTTGGTTGCCTGGGTAATGGTCTAATTAGTTTTATTACAGGTGACTTTAATTTTGTAAGTGTAGTTTTTATTTTAGAGGCTAACTTCGGAAATTCAAAGTTTGGAGGCTATTAATTGCTGGAGGGGGTAGATAAGTGGAAAAGTTTTATTTGGGTTTAATTTCTAGTGCTCAAGTTGGGGATTTCATAGTTTTATCGGTGGCAAAGTTTGATAAAATTTTTTTAATGATAATGAATTAAATATTTAGTAGATTTTAACGATTTGTTGCTATTATAATTATTTGTCTGTTTTTTATTATAATGTAAATAGTATGGAAAAAAAATTTCAATTGTAATATAATTTTAATACTTTTAGTTATTATAACATCACGTATCAAAAATTTGATGCAGAAAATTTGCTCTTTAGAATTAAATTAGTGAAATTTTAACTTATGGTAATATTAGATATCAAAATTGAGTAAAAATTTAAAATGTTTAAATAAGAGACATTTGAAACCATGAAAAAGTACAAAATTAGGTCAAGATTATTTCAATGTCGTTAAATTTCATTATAGAAACTCATTTTTTGAAACAATACTACTTTTTCTTAATAATAAACATTTTTGAATATATTTTGAACAAAAATTAGTTTAAATTCCCAACTTTTACGAGGCAAGTTAGACTTTTAAAAGCTTTAAGGTCGAATTGTGTGATTGATGAATACTGATTGAATCAGAACAGATTTAACCAAGGTTACAAAGTCCTTGTCACATTTCTAACATCATAAATACGTGGAATTTTAAATTTTATTCCAATCACACAAAAACACGATAAATCAGTTTTGAATATCAAAATGCTCTTCGTGCAATCATTGAAAATTTTTTTATGTATTATCTTCCAAGAGACATTTGTACCTTTTTGGCGATGTAAAAGAGCAAGTATGATAATAGAGACTATAAATAAACAGCGGCTAAGACTAGATACTTGGCCTAGAGTATAATGAGAGCAGGACAGTAAATTCATCGTTGGCCTGGTGTATGAATAAAGACGAATACAAGGAGGAGTAATCCCCTCGGCGTGGTGTAAAAACGCTGTAAATAATCAGGGAGATGGTGGGTTTTTTTTACCAGCACATAAATCTTGGGCTGCACACGTCCGTACCGGCACTACCGTCGCTTTCTCTCTCAGTAGTGTCTGCAGTCTGCTTGGACGACTCAAGTCGGGGTTAGCAACTTCGTTAGTCAGCTATAATTTACGATTACTGGACAATCACCTGCTCAATATACTTGGCAGATTGCTTTCTCGATACAATATGCAATAATACTGCTTTCATGGTGCACCGCCCGTCCCATCCTCACCTGTCACACTCGAATTTCTGAAATATTGCTCAGCCCGCCCGACTCCTCGCTTACAATGCATCTGATACAATGATACGATGAACAAAACAGAATCGTAAATTTAGTAGGAGGATTTTTATGCTGAAATGTTGTGTTGATTTTTTTGTTTCAGCTGCGGCTAGCGAGCCACCAGGTACGCGGAGCATAGTCGCGTATTCTTGGGCGCGAAGATTGGCGCTGGATTATAGGCCGTCACGTGAATGCAGCAGAGCCTCCAGCAACGAGACATTATCGAGCAGTTGGTCCTCAGATGCCGAGAGAACCTGGCTTGAGTCTATTCCCGGGCAGTTGTTTCTCTACACCGGTCACTTAGATATTAGAGTACTTGGGTATCCGAGTGTACGAGTGATTGGCGTTAAACGAGAGCCGACTGGGTCTAGCATTCTCTACTGCACTATTTGGTAAATAATTGGATTTATTTTATCGACCTCAGGCTACTCAATACTCGACAGTAGTCAATTTATGGAGAAATATTCGGGAAAAAATTTAAGGAAAAAACTCTTGATTTAGAAAATTATTTTTTTTTATCGACTTAGATTAATTTTTGAATTGAGTAAAATTTACTCAGGTTATTTGCGTTATAAGATTTTTCAATATAATCTTTTTAATTTAAGAGTTTTTTTTTCGTGAAGATAGTTAATTTTTGATCCAAGAGAATTTTTATTTTAAATTCTAACTTCTGGGTTCAAATAATAATTTTTTTGATTACTAAAGATAGCAAATAAGTGAAATTTTTATTTCAAAGTTTGTTTACAAGCCTACTAGCAACTTAGCAGTCACTATGTGACTGCCGTGACTTGTGAGCTTGAAATAAATAAAATTTTGCTGTATTAAATGATGACTTTTGTTAAATTGCACTGTACTTTCTTAAATATTAACGTTTTTAAAGATATAAGCTCATCTCAATGTTACACTCATCAAGAGCTTTCATTTGAGTACCCACATGCATTTTGATATATTTTTCATATATTCATATGTATAAATATATGAAATATATGAAAAATTGATGTGGGTACTCAAATGAAAGGTCTCGATGAGAGTAATGTTGGGGTGAGCTTATATTTTTAAAAATGTCATTAGTTAACAAGATAGCAATGTCAGTTCTTAATTATTGGTATTTTTAAAGATATAAGCTCATCTCGATGTTGCACTCATCGAGACCTTTCATTTGAGTACCCACATGACATTTTTTATATATTTTATATATATGGTATTTGTGATATATATAAATATATAAAATATATGAAAAATTGATGTGGGTACTCAAATGAAAGGTCTCGATGAGTGGAATGTCGGAGTGAGCTTATATCTTTAAAAATGTCAATAGTTCACAAGATACAAAGTAATTTCTTAATTATGTATCTAAAGATAGAGTATTTTCGAATGCAGTCTAAGTACTTATCACAATAAATTGACTATCGTTGAGAATGATATGAAATTTTGAAAAAGCACAAATTTAAATCAAGACCTTTGCAATGACACTAAATTTCACTGAAAAAACCGATTATATCATATGACTATCCTGGACACAAAATTTTTCTTATTCTCTTAATAATATAGATAAAGATATTTTTTTTGATGATTTTGAACTAACGTTACAAAAGAAAGAAATTTTTTAGCAAAACATATGTGAAATTCTTGAATGAAGTTTTAATTTACTGATTTAAGAATAGATTTCTTGAATCAAATAGTTTTCTTTTTAATAAATATAACCTGTGTAAAATCTCAAGAATTACAGCAACGAGCAACAGCAAGGCGAAGTAAAAAAATGCAATGTCAAGCACACATTTAATAGCGCGAATAATCGTGTCTGAAAGATTCCCAGGGACTCTTATTCCCCTTTATAAAAAATAAATATTAATAATTCCAGATCGCATTTAACACAAATAAATGTAATAATGAGGATAAAATCCGGATCGGTGGTGAAATAAAAAGCTTAAGAATTTTTAATGGTGATTATAAAAAAGTAAAATATTCTCCTGGAGGTATAAACGAGGTAGTATGTTAACGACTACAACAACCAGTACACAAACTGCCTTTTCCTGCTTTTACACCTCGGTACGATTCCCTAAGGATCCGTTACACGGTCCACGAGTTACTCTAAGAATAAAAGAACAAGAGACCTACACTACCGCACCACCACACTACCGGCTGGAACGACAGCACAGCGCAATTACTTTCCTAGAGAAAGTTGCCGTTAAAGGATGAGACTCGGAATAGCTACAAAAGATACCGCGGACCACCTTAGTTGAGCATCTAATTTACTATCCGCGTATCCTATCCCCGTGACTTCGTTTCATGATAATAATTATAATAATAACAACAATAACAATAACAAATCCTACAATAACTATAATCCGTTGCTATTAAATCATCATTTAGGATTTACACCATCAAAAACCGATCAGCTCACTTTTTGTTATTTAATCCACCAGAGTACCGGTAATTAATTTCAGCTTTACGTGGTTTAATATAAATATTAGCATGTCTTGTAATTAATAATATAGAGCAAAGGAAGACTTAATTAGTGGGAATATTTTCAGTAACTAAAAAAATAATTTAGATAGTCCGGACCGGGGATTGAACCCAGATCTTCTGGTTACGCTCAAAAAGCTCGCCAAGTTGTATAAGAACTTTTTTATCATTAATTTGTTGTAATTATCAGAAGATTGAAGATAGGAACTACTAAATTTCCAAAAAAATTAAATTTAATAAGATTTTTGAAAATAAAAAGTCTTAAAATTAATATTTAACTTTCTGATCAACGAAATATGGATCAAGCATTAAATTTTCAATATTCTTATAATTTTTTGGAAGTTTTATCTTCTAAATTAAAATACATGAATGTCTTGAAGTTAGTCATAGGTCGAAACTCGCAAAAATGGGCTACGATTTATTATTGGTTAAAATTAAGGCGCGCGCGTAGCGCGGTATTCAAATTTCTAGTAATAAGAAAAAAATTCGTTAATTTGATAAATTTAAATGGTTCATTTAAAAAAAATTCTTGAGCTTAGAAGTCTTCTTTCTTTCTCTCTTCATAGAATTCTAAAACAGCTAAAAAATGTAAAAATGAGAAATAATTTTCAAATTGATTGAAAAAAGTCATTGAACTTTAAAAAATATCTGGAATTTTTTTTTATTTAAAGAATTTCAACATTGTGTTCTTGGAAAAATTTTGAATTGATTTCCAATCAACCCGTCAGTAAATAAACAAGCTAATTAACCAACGAATTATTTTTTTTTTTTTTTTTCAGGCAAGAAGACGAAGAAGGAATCCATTCCTACAGCATGGAAGCCTTGGTATCAGACATCTGGCTGGACGAGTGGGGTGGAACATCGACAGACTACACCGGCATACTGATAACCTGTCCTCTTCCGCAATACGTGACCCCGCCTCGGAGAGTGTACGTGGGGCCTCACGAGTGCTACCAAAACCCTAGTCATAGTTTAATTGTGAAAAACGTTGTTAATAAAACAGTGATACCTAAAACAGAGTTCACCTTGTGCATAAAGGGCCTGGACTTTGACGAAGACATAAGCCACCGGCTGATCGCGTTCTTCGAGCTTTCCCGCATCTTGGGCGCGGGTATGTTCTACGTCTACGTCTTCAACGTCCACGAGAACGTCACCAAAGTGTTAAAGCTCTACGAGAAATCGAACGTCGTGAGATGGTTCCGGCTGAATCTGCCTGGCGATCTTCCGAACGACGTAAAGGCAAGACGACGGCTGTTCAGCAAGGATATCTGGATGAAGAGACGCATGGAGCTGATCCCCTACAACCACTGCTTTTACGAGAACCTCTACAGCTCGGAGTTCGTGGTCCCGATCGACATCGACGAGATGATTATCCCCATAAACGTGAGAACCTGGTCAGAATTGATGGCCCTCGAAAAGAGCAAGGGGAATTCGTTCTACGATTACGCTTCCTATGCTGTGAGAAATGTATATTTTTTCCCCGAGCTCCAGAGACTAGCCAGTATAAATAATAATGATAAAAATAATAATAATGATGATAATGATAACGGCAGTAGAATAAATAAAAATAATGGTAAAAAAATAAGTACCGTTGACAATGACTCACGTTTGCTCAATTATTTTCATACACTGAGAACATCAATTGTGTCTCCGGAAGGCGACTCGGTCAAGAGTTTTGTGTCTACCGAGCGTGCACTTACCATTCACAATCACTATGCCTTAACGACACTAAATCCAACTTCAAGACGTGTCTACCATTTAGATCCTCGGCAAGTCCTCAAGCATCATCACAGGCGTTGCGACAATGACCGCTTAGATTGCGGTCTTCTCATGAGAGATCTCACTATTGATCAATCCGCGAGAAAGTACTTGCCTGAATTCAAGTCCAGAGTCAAATTTACCTTGAGTTATCTCAATGCTTCCATGTAGTATTTCGTTGATCATCATAATTGTAATTGTAATTGTAATTATAATAATGACTGTTTATAAATTATGTAAATTATCTGTGAAGAAATTTTCTGATATAATTATCCATGTGTAATTTTTTTATCAAAATAGTTTTTTAAAACCTCCAACAGAGATCTCGTCAGAAAATTGTTTCACTAAAAGATCTTCAAGATTATTTTTAACAATTTTTTTTTTTTATAAAACTTGCATTATATCTATTAAAAGTTTTGAAATGTAAAATTTCAAACAGTCAAAAATATTATTTATAAATAAACCAGCCATAAGTCCTGATAAAACTGTAAACTTGTTCAATTTGTTAATAAAATGACGTTTTGATATTTTTTAAACGCATATCTCTTTTTTGATCCACCAGCTAAATTTAATAGCAGTTTAACGGGCTCCTTGGAGAAGATAAGAAGATAAGAAGCAGCGAAGAACACCGGTCGAGTAATCGTTTAATCTCCAGCAGACACGAACAGTTGAGGTAGGTCAGGATTATATTTACTCGTTCAAGTCCACCGGGTGCCTTCTATTCGCTCCTGCGTGAAAGGGTGGCTTTGTGCTTGTATTTCTAACAGCGTGACACAAACCCTATAGGTGAAAACGCGGGCATGCGCCCCGGGGGTTAAACATTCGAGGATGTTGTTAGCTCTTTGGACACGTGGGTCCTCAGTCAGTCGTCACTCCGTTGCCGTGATACACAATTCGTTGATCACTTCTAAAAAGCAACCAAAACTATCCATTTTTTTTCAAAAAAAGCTTACAATTGAATTGAATTGAATCAAAAGTTTATTCTGATGAATCCGGTGGAAAATGAAGCAGAGTTACTCGTGGCCGGACTGTTTGGTGACTCTGAGGGTGAACCCCATCACAAGGACGTACACGATAGTGAACAGTGACGGGTATTGTTCCTGCGTTGATCAGAAGGACAGTGGACGGATAGCAGAGTTCGCTAACAAGGATAGTGACCAGAATAGCAATAGTGATCGAGTGATTGACGGAAGAGTTGTTAACTCCGAGACCTTAACGGTAAATCTGTCTAGCGATGAAGTTGCGATTGAAAGTGCCGATCAATTTCCGTCGAGTGACGTTGAGCTGAAAAATACTCGAGTTATCTTCACAATTGGCGAAGAAACCTCCCGGAGTGAAATCGCCAATTCCGGGCTTCCGAATCAATCCGTTGATAAATTAATCGAGGACGTAAAGCTCGTGATTGAAAGTTCTGAGAAAGAAGGGGGGGATTCATTATTGATCAAGAAAATTATAACACACGACAAACTCGATTACCAATGCCGGTCCGTAAGCTCGGAGAACGACCCCCCTGTTATTACAGTGATCGATTTCGACGGGCCGAACACCTCCGACCCGAAACCGTGGATAAATGCTCAACAGGCGTGCAGCAAATGCAAATCCGAGAGCTACTTGAAGCAAGTGGATCCCTTTCGCGCTTCCGTTGAAAACGCGGTCAAGAGATTCGACAGGGAACATGGTCGGTTTAATTACAAAAATAACAGAATTGTCGAACGAAGGTTCAGGTCTAGGTCAGCTACTTACGAAATTCCCCCGAATATTGGTAGGATTTTTGGCCGCAGGACTAAGAGTTTTGCAGATCCTAAGTCTGGGAACAAAAAGAATGATGGATGCCTTTCCGCGGAGGCTAATCACAAGAAGGAGGTGCTTCTGAGAGGACACTATTATCCGGAAGGCGGATGGGGTTTTATTATTGTTACTTGTTCTGCTTTGGTTCATTTGCTGGGAGTCGGTCTACAGCTTTCTGTTCCTGGGACTGTTTACATTTCTGCGGAATTGAAATTCAATCATCCGCCGGTTGACTTTTCAGGTAAAATAAAAGTTAATTTTGTTGGAAATTGGTTTTTTATGTTGAGAAAATAATTATGAAAATAATTTTTGGTTTTATGGTGTTTGAAAATGGTTATCATTTTTTAAAAGACGGGTTTGGTTAGATTTTAGCTGCTAAGATTTATTTAAAGTTTTTTTTTAAATAATATGAAGCGTTCTTTTCAATTCCGACGAGGCTTCTTTTGAAGTGATGAATAAGAAGGTGAAAAGAAACCTCCTCGTGTAATTACTATTTAGATCGTTATGATGAAGTAGAAATTGCAATAAATGATAAGTAATAAATAAGTTTCCAGAAAACAGGATCCTATTGAACGTTTAAAGGTAAGAATAATAATTTGTAATATATTGTATGGTATAATTAAATTATAAATTGAACTCACGTAGTATAAAACTAAAAGTACATATTTGAGATAGTATAATAATGATTTAATGATACCTTGTTTGATAAAATACAATGAATAAGAAGGCTTATACAGAGAAGTTTACCGGCAACAACTACAACTGCGGAATACTAATTTAGTTTTAGCTCATAAATACGTGCGTGCTGGTCACGTCGAAGTCGAATTGATGCAACAGATGGGGGTCAAGGTATCAAACAAAGAAAAGTAATTCATCGGGAAATATTACTATACGGATTATATAAAAAGCACGAGTACGATATTATGTGTAATACAAGGTGAGCTGACCAGTGGTGGAAACAAATTAACTGTTTTGCGAAATAAATCGAGAATTGGGGTAGGTAAAAAATATTAATGGTATTGCGTCGCGACATTGATGTTGTCGAGAAATCGAGTAATGTAATGTGAAATAAAATTCATAGTCTATTTTCAATTCGTGTTCAGAATTATGAACATCATTAGCAGGTACTTGAAGTAATGATGCAATTATTCGTGGTTGCTGCTGTTACTCGATGAGGTTGACAGTAAAAACCCAAGTGATTTTATTTTAGTGGCTATCAGTATTGGTTTAAGTACCGACGTGAAACACGCGTTTCATTCGTTTACGAGCATTCTCTATTGATTCTGCTGTTTATTGTCTGGGAAAAAATTGTGATGGCGAGTGAATAATTTGGTGTGAAAAATGTGTTTAATTTGTTTTTGGGTAGTAGAAAAAAAAAATACTTGGCGTTTTTCCACATAAAGTTTCGGTGAAAAGATAAAAAATTTAATTCAAGATAAAAACAAAGAATTGATTAAAATAATTTAAACAATGCTATTTTTATGTAACCTGTAAATTGAATTGAACAGAATAACACGTGAATTTATCTTATGCTGATTGATTCAAGATCGCAAGATCGAACGTACAAATTCAATTATTAGTTTAAACTTCCTGAGTCATTTGTAAGAATAGCATAAAACTTTCTGTAAAAGTACACCGTGGTCGAGACGTATTCAATTTTGACTGCATATACTCTGAAAGTTCAACATTGTTCGTATGTAAAAAACGTAAGGCGAAGCAAAATGGAAAAGTTTACTCTCTCGGGACTCCAACACAAGCGACGTCACTCCTACGTAGCTGCAATGGGAGATGACAATGCGATCATTGAAGCGGAGGAATTAATGCGCCGACAAAGTTTTGAGTCACGTTCGACCACACACAGGAAAAAATTAACCGAGACTCTGAGTTATCAGTCGGTAAATTCTGATAATTCGCGATGCTCCACTCCAGCCTCCCAATCTCAATTGCGAAAAGCTCTTAATTTGCTGAAGCTCCCTCTTTCGACTTGCGAGCTGTCGTCGCTTTCTGACGACGAATTAGCAGAAATTCTCCAAGCGAACCCCGAGCAAACCACCGTCCTTCTTCGGTTTCTCATTAACAGAAACTCAAAATCCTGCGATTGTCTCAACTGCCGGAAAAATTCGCTGTCATCCTCATCAGCGTCTGATAAGAATTCTTCTCAGGAATCAAACCAAAGTTTCCCGGGTCCGCTTTATCACTATCAAAAGAAATCATCTGATTCACTGATGAGCAAAGCCAGCCCGAGCGATCTCGAGGATAAGCATTCCACAATGACTGTTACTACACTCTTGAGACCCAGCTCCGCGTTGACAAAAAACACCGAGGAAACTTGTCGATTTACGTCGATTGACGATGATAAATTCAGGGGAGAAGTTTACAGAGAAAGATGTAATTCTTTTAGACGTGGCTCGGAAATGAGCGTCAAGAGTCTCCGCAGGGACAGCGTCGAACCTAGTGTATCGAAAATTATGAGAAGACGATTTTCAGAGCAGCTTATTCTGGAAGGCGGATTGGCGGAATGCGAGCCGGAATTCGAGAAACTTGTCGCGCCGCCCGAAGATGACGACCCCGATGATCCAGACGCGGTCAATGCGAGGAAGAAAGTCACCCTCCAGAACCATTACTATCCCGCGGGGTTCTGGGGTTATGTGATAGTCATTGTTGGCGTAATTGTCCAGTTGCTTAGTCACGGTCTCCAAACTGCGTTCGGAATTCTGTTGGCCTTAACTGTCCGTCAATTCAATCAGACTGTGATCAACACAGGTGAGATTTGATGATTTTAATGGTATGCTCATGAAAAAATTTTCATTTGGACTATAAGATGATAATTTTTAATTTCTAATTATATTAGATTATAACCGCTAGATCAAGTCATATAAAAAATTAGGCTCCCCGCCTTTATTAATCCGGAAAAATTACTCACAAATTTGATTATAACATTATGACACATTTTTAAATATACAAATTAAAAACAATAAAAATTTTAACATAAATAAAATAATATAATTGCATAAGAAATTATTGATGAGAAATTTTGTCGTAGGTAATTATTGCAGGAGAAATAAAAGACGGTCACCAAAAAATTATACATAGACAAATCAGAAAATGTATTCACTGGTTACTTTTATTTTTAATTTATTACTCAATATTATTTCCAGAAAGTAATGTTCCTTTCCTGAAAAATGGGTTTCTGTGAACTCAAAAGAACGAACGTTTTCTCGTATCAAATAAACGACTCATTTAAATCCAAATACGCCGTATTGGATTCTGGAAGTATAAAGTAGAGGTGATCAATAATCCAACATCTTATTTCAATAACCACATTGTCATACACGGCCGTCATTTATTCGCATAAGAATCAATAAAGCTTTGTCCCGCTTTGTTCGCTCTCGCTCGTCCGAAAACTTCCCACCCATGAATATTTAATAGAGCGAGATTGACGGAATAGGATGAAAAAACCCGTAGAGTGTCGTGCCACGTGTGATTTATGGAGTCCTGAGTCCTGGGTAATTCGCGGCAAACTAAACAATGTCAACACACTCACCTGAACGCGACAGTTTTTCCTATAGACGGTGACCTAACATAAATCTGCACTTTCTCGTGACGCTCTCAGATGCTCTGCGTTCTCCGTTCCCGCTCGTGCATAAATTATCCGGCTAATCCTTTATGTATGCGTGCTTGTCTATATATGCTTGCAAACGGAGCGGATGTGGAAAAATAGAAAAATTTATGAGAGAATGATGTGAGCAAAGGCACAAAGGGAGGATGTAATGTTTAGAAAAAAATAATACTATTATGAAGGTTTTTAAATTGTGATTCCGATTACCATTTAGGACTGAGTTATACGCTTTAAATGCGAGGAGCGATGTAACGATGTTATTTATTGCTGCTCGGGGAAATTCAGATCATATCATAATATAAGTTTGTCGGTTTTTTCGCTTGTGATGAACAAAGGGTTGAACTCAGCTCTTCTGATGCTGGAGATTTGTAGCCGTTGGAAAAAATGGTAAGAGTGCGCGTACCTACCACCGGTACCGAGCATGGTAAGGCAGGTATTGAACGGAGAGACGGATTACCAAGAACTTACAGCGTCAAAGATAACTTTCTTACCAACAACTATTTTTACTTATCGACTTAAGGGCTAAAGATAGTTGTTATGAACTTTAATTATCATTTGATTTACTAATTGCTATTAATAGAGTTGTAAAAGATGAGATTTAGGAGTGATTTAAACCGACGAGGACATTTATGTTCAGGTAAATCCTCGGGACTAGAAATTATGATCGTATAAACGGTGCAAAGTAAGTTTACAGCTGGGATTTGTTTCTAATTTGGGTCGCGTAAATTAGTACTATACTCGAATTAGACTATTAATGTGCAATGTGTACTTGAAGTCTGTTAAATAAGACTTGAATAGTATCGTAGTAAATAATACAGCCAGATAAACATTAAATGTTTGCAATAAATAAATTATCCTCCTATTAACTTAATTATAAATGGGCTTTTAATTACGATTATTGACAGGAAAAATAAATGTTATTTAATAAATCATAACCGAGGTGACTTAATAACCCGGTTTTTTGCGCAATAAATAAATATTATTTTGACACCAGCCTTAAAACAGCTGGTTCGATTAATGTTAGACAAACAATATCGGACTTATTTTTTTCACACGTTTTTTATTTACGTAATTTTGCGATATGCGATAACAGATCAAGTTTATTTATAAATCCATATTCAAGAGTTACAATTAAATATTTAAAAAAATATTATTATTTTATTGTTTAAATAATCTTTATTGTTTGATTGGTTGTTAAATTTTTGAGATGATAAATCATCATGTAATTATTTAAGATGTATGAACATCGTTTTAAGTGCGTAAATTATGTTTTAACAACAATTAATATTATCTTGAGTAAATTTTTATTCTTATGATAAAGACAATTCAAATTAAAACAATTATTAACACAGATGCTATATTATTCGAGATACTTTACCGTCAATGTCACTTGGGTATTCATGCATGAAGTATGGATCTATAAATTTGAGTTTACCGCTTCGAAATATTAATCAACAAGTAATGCGTTACTGTTAAATTATCTTTGTCGTTCCGTGAGTTATTTTATTTTTTAACTTTTTTTTTATTTTGAAAAAATAAGTAAATAATTAAATCGTTTTTTCGGATGAAAATTTCTTCAACAATAAATAAATTTTTTCAATAAACTTTTCTTATCAAAGTTTATCGACTTTTAACAACATGCTGAGAACAGTTCTTTTGATAAATTTGTGTGTGACACTTACCTACGCAACATTTGGTTACAATGGTAAGTAACACTTGCGACAATAAAAAAAATTTTAAAATAAAACAGATAATGACAATAACCTATTATATGAATAAAAATTTCCAGGCTTTCAGAAAGTGAGTGAAGATGAGTTCAAATGCCCTGGAAGAGGGTACTTCGAGCACCCCAATGACTGTGCGGTCTTCTACCACTGCGATTCAACAGGTTTTGGGCCCGGACTAAAAGCCCATAAGCACGTTTGTGGTCCAGGAACGGTGTATTCGTATAACCGGAAGAGATGTATGCTTCCGAGGTTCAGTGGCAACGCTAAATGTCAAAATTACAAGTGGAATTCTCAATCTTCTCATTTAGAATACGAAACTATAGGCAGTCCGTGGTACCTGCACAAAAAAAACCCGGTTGTGAGGACCAACTATGAGCCGTCATGTACCGGCGAAGGGTTTATGGCCGACCCATCAGACTGTCGGAAGTTTTACTCATGTATGATCATGGCAAATTACGTTTATAATAAAGTCGCGTACACTTGTCCGATCAATACAGTGTGGGAGAACGAGAAACAATGGTGTATGGTTAGCTGGGCGACGTCAAGGACAGAGTGTAGGTCAGGAAGCGCCGGATTCCAGCAAGGGAGCCAAGGTAGTCTAGGATTTTATCAGAATGGAGGTGGAAGTTGGAGTGGATCGTCTGCATGGTCACAAAATCATGGATCGATGACTGGAGGCGGGCAATCCAATGGGTTCAATGAGAATTTGAACTCGCAAAATGGTTTTAATCAGATGGTTCATTCAGAAAGCAATGTTGAAAAGGTTAAGCATAATTCGCAAAGTCAGAGCAATAAAAATTTACTTAGCGAAGAAAATCATTATGGTTCTAATGGGTTCTTTGGAAAGGACAGGACAGAGTCTAATAATCAAGGAAGTTATTCGGAGCAGAATGGAATTAATAATAATGGGTACGATAGTTTTAATCATGGGCAAAGTACTAATGAGAATTCGGAGCATAGCAATCATAGAAATAAAGAAACTCAGACGGAATTCAATAATTCAGGGTTTACCGGAAGTCATGCTAGCGAAACGAATAATGTATATGGACAAGGTAGTACTCAAAATGGATATAATAATGAATATGATAGTTCACATTCTTCACATAAGGATAGTAATCATAATGTGAATAATCAATTCACTCAATCTGAGAATAGTGGCAATTTTGATGGTTTTAGTGGAGGTATTCATAGTACAGACATAGACAATACTTCAGAAGAGACAGATAATTCTGGAGGTATGGATAGTTCTTCTGAAGAACATAATAATCAAAATCATTTCAATGGTGAGAGTAATGGCAGCGCAGGTTCTTCGGGTTATGAAATGAATAATAATCAACAATCTAATAACGCTGGACATCAAGAAATGAATAATGGATTTAATAGTCATTCAGAAAATTCAAATCATTATGGTGAAGATAGTTCTCAAAACCATGAATATAATGAAAGTTTCGGTGGAAGTACTTCAGACAAAGATATTAATTCACAGGAAAAATTCGATAACTTTAACAAACAGGAAAATCATCAAAATGAATTCGGTAATGATTTTGAGAGTTCAGATCACAGAGAGAATCATTTTGATGGAAATAGTTCTCAAAATCATGAACATAATGAAAGTAATGACAGTGAAGGTACTTCAGGTTATGAAATTAATCACAATAGGGAATCTAATAGTAACTTTGAAAATCAATTTAATAATAAATCTGAAAACTTAGATCACAGTGAGAATCATTACGATGGAAGTGGTTCCCAAGATCATTCTTATGATCAAAATATTGTCGACAGTAGTTCCTCTAAACATGATATGAATCATTTCGAAGACTCTAACAATCGTGAAACTCATAAAAATGAATTTAATATTAATTCAGATAATTCTGATTACAGTAAGAATCATTACGATGGTAGTAGTTCCCAAGATCATTCTTATGATCAAAATAATGTCGACAGTAGTTCCTCTAAACATGATATGAATCATTCCGAAAACTCTAACAATGCTAACAATCGTGAAACTCATAAAAATGAATTCAATATTAATTCTGATAATTCTGATTACAGTCAAAATAATTACGATGAAAATAGTTCTCAAGATCATTCTAATAGTGAAAATAACGTCCACGGTAGTTCTTCAGGACATGATACGAATTTACACGAATTTAATAATTTTGAAAATCAAAAAATTTATCACAATGAATTAAACAACACTTTAAAAAATTTAAGTTACTTTGAAAGTTTTAATCATGTAAATAACTCTCAAAACCAATATGAAAATCAAAATAATGTCAATGGAGAAAATTCAAAATATGACACTATTTATAATCAAGAAAACAACGTAGATAATCAACAAACTGATCATAATGAATTTAACAAAAATTCTGGCAATTCAGATTACTCAGACAGCAACTACAACAAAAATAATTTTGAGAAAAATCAAAATATTGAGAGCAATGTCGGCGAAAATCATTCGGTAGGTGAAAATAGTTATAATGAACAATTTAATAATTTCAACCATCAAAATACTCATCACCAGGAATTTGATAAAAATTCAAATCACGTTGAAAATCATTACAATGAAACAAATTACGAAGACTTTTCTTATGGTAAAAACCAGGTCCAAAGCAATTCTTCAAGGCATGATATAAACTACCAGGAAAACGCTAATAATGTTGAAAATCAAGGAACTTATGATCAACACAATCATAATTCAGAAAGTTCAAATCACTTCGAAAACCATAACGTTGAAAAAAATTCTCTAAATCAATACGAAAGTCAAAAGAATGTCACTGAAGAAAATTCAAAGCATGAAATGATTGATAATCAAGGATTTAATAATATAGAAAATCAACAAACTCAACATAATGAAGTCAATCCTATTTCAGGAAATTCAGAATACTCGGACAGTCACTACAATCAAACTAGTTTTGAAAAAAATCACAACAGTGAGAGTAATGTCAATAGTATTAATTCTGTAGGTGAAAATGAGTATAATGAACAGTTGAACAACAATCAAGACACTCATCACCAGGAATTAGATAACAATTCCGAAAGTTCAAATCACATTGAAAACAATCACAATGATAATAGTTTCCAAGATAATTCCAATTATGACAATAATTTCCAAGGTGGTTCTTCGGGACATGATATGAATTATCACAAAGACTCTAACGTTAACAATCATAATGAATTTAATGAAAATTCAGAAAATATAAATCACTTCGAAAGTGATAACCACGAAAATAATCACAATATTGAGAGCCATGTTGGTGAAAATAATTCGGTAGATGAAAATAGTTATAATGAACAATCTAATGATGTTAACAATCAAAAAACTCATCGCGATGAATTTGATATTAATTCGGAAAATTCAAATCACATCCAAAACAATTTCGATGAAAATAGTTCCCAAGATGGTTCAAATAATAAAAATAATAGCCATGGCAGTTCTTCGGGACACCAAGATGATAACAATGATAAGTATGACAACGACAAATACAATAGTATGACTCATAAATCAGAACACTCAGATTTATATGATAATACAAGCTCCAATAAAAATAATGATAACAATATTAACAGTTCAAATTCTAACGATAAGAACATCAACAACAACACCAATGAGAGTCATCAGCAAAAACATAATGACGGTTCTATGCACGGAGAAATTGACAACAATGATTTCGGTCATCATAAAACTGAATTTGAAGAAATAGATCACAATCAACTTGATGTCAATCACAAAAAAGAATCCTTTGATAAATCTGAGTACGACCATCAAAAAGAAGACAATCATTTCGAAGAGCATAAACTTCATGATTCTAATCATGGATCCCATCATGAATTTGGAGAAGATTCTCATTATGAAGAACTTGACAACAAACTAAAAACTGAATCTAATGAAAACGCCCAATCACACAATGAAGAAAGTGGGTCAGATCATGATTTTAACGAACTTGAAATTGGACAATCTCATGAGAGCGATTTTGGGTCTAATGACATACACTTGCAAAATAATGAGCATAATGAGCATAATAAAGTAGATGTTAACCAAAATTCTAATCAGAATGTGGACACCGAAAATCATGATCATTCTTCAGAACATTCCAGAAATGATTTCAACTTAGACCAACAAAATAATAAAACTGTGATGGAAAACAACATTAATGATCATAACTATGGTCACGATAACACATTCGAATCCGAAGAAACTTATCCGACTGATGAGGTAAACACCGGTACAACCCCAGAGCCTATTGAGTACGAAGATATTGACGGATTCCTTGAAAACAATTCTAAAGACAAAAACGACAGTCATGAGTCCAACTCCAGCAACAATAAAACTTCCAGTTTCTCGGAAGAGCATTACCTTAACAACTTTGACACGAACAACGTTATTATCGATAAAGATGAAAACCTCGACTTAGCTTCTAATTCGACTCATTCAGGAGCACATTGCCCAATAGGAAACCTAACTGGCGAACAAATAGCCCTCGTTTGTCCAACTGGGTTCCGTCGACATCCAAAATATTGTAATCTTTTCTATCAATGTACTTCCCCCATCATATATTCCTACAACATCATAGTCCTCCAATGCCCCGAAGACACAGCTTTCGACGAAAAGAAGGTCCAATGTCTTCCTGCTCAAGAATTAACTATGTCCTGCAAAGGTTTGAAAGCAAACAAAAAATTGTACGACCAATTGCTTGAGAAGTCAATACCAATGGTAAGTTTGTTCAAAAATTTTATTTTTGGTTTTTTTTATTAGTGTTTATTTCTTATTATAGATCCCCGTCAGCCAAAACTGCCTCTGTCCTGGTCTAGGACACTTTCCTCATCATGAAGAGTGCAGTAACAAGTACGTGAAGTGTCTAGAAGGCAAATCAGGCTCAACGGAAGGCTACCTTCACGATTGTCCTCCAAATAAAATTTATTCACCGGCTTCAAAAAGCTGCGTACCCGCCAACCGCTTTACTCACTGCCAGAGTAGTCAATAATTTATTTTAATTTTAAGCTCGTATATTTAATCATGTATAATTTAAATATTTACTGTAATAATAATTATAAATTATAAAAAATTAAATTAATGTTCCAAGATTAAAGTTGTCTTATTTTTTGACAAATCTCGTTTTAACGCTCGAAAAAAATGAAGTTGCCATCTGAAGGCGATAAATCAAATTTTTAATATTCAGCCAATGAAAAATATCGTAACTGTCGACTATTTGCATTTAAAACCGAGCAAAATGCGATAAACTGGACGTCCTTAAATAATAAAAATTCTCAGCTGACGGGTGTAAATCATCATTTATATCTATAGAATCATCAACATACTTAATGTTATATTTCCGTTAATAAATATCAAATGATTTTTTATTTTTCGAGTTATAAATCCCCTTAATTTAGATTACTCTTTAAACCCGAGTCCACCGCAGCTGTATTTTTATCCTGTTTCTTCATTCATCGTTCATCGTTCTGCATAATATATACCTTGTCTTGTAATAAGAATAATGGAAAGACCCTGCGCGTTAACTAAAAGCACGTGGTAATAAAATCCAGAAATCGCATGCGCAACAAGAATACTGTCATTCATATGCAATGACAAATCCCACTTTTTTTTCGCTTCTCTCTCACTCTAGCATTTCATTCACTTTTCTCGCTCTTTTCTCCCAGAAACGATTCCCCAAAACAGAGGCAAGAACCACGCGAGAATTTTCATCCAAGTTAGACGTCGAACGTCTTTCAGATAGTCTCATTTTTTCCGCATGTCCACAGAACGAAAATGCAATTATGCTCAATGTTAATGGGAACAATCATAATTTTTCGAAAATTCGCGTATGTGAAAGTAAAAAAGTCCCTAAAAATAATTATAATAATTTTAATAACAACAATAATGCTCGAGTACAAGTACAAGTGCAAAAAGTTGTGTATAGTCATTACTACCCTGAAGGAGGTTGGGGGTGGATTATAGTTTTAGTTGGTATCTTAGCCCATCTTCTGAGTTCCGGGGTCCAACTCTCATTGGCAGGACTCTTGGCACTTCCGGCCAAACTCAAGTTTCACCGACAGCCATTAGACACTTCAGGTACATTTATTGCTTACTATTATAATACATATTACACTTAAAATTTTGGTATCTAGATCGAATGGGGAGAATTAGCGGTGTAAAACGAAATGGATTATCGTCGGGAAATGAAATATGTGATAGAAAAAATCCAATAATAATTGATAAAAAAAATGTTAGGCTATCCTTCTCTGTTCAATAGAGTTATAAATAGCTTTTAGAGAAGTGACTTTATTGGAAATAAGGGTAGGTGAGTTTTTCTCTTTACGAGTTGACAGATTTAAAGTTTCATTATCAGTGTAGCTGGCAGCACTTTACGTATCATCAATTTTGTAAGAATATAAATTCATCTTTATGTCCGAGCCATATATGCTGTGCCAGTATTGCAGTGGGCTTTTACTGAAATATTTATTTGAAGGTTTCGCGAGTTGCGACATCATTTCATTGAATGGAAAAAAAAAAAACATATAGGAGAAAAGAAATTAAAACGGTCTCGAATTTACGTTCTTTGGATGAAATAACTTTAAATTTTTGGTGATTTATTAAAAATTATGGTGCATCGTTAACGACAGTGACACCAGCCATCACCTATTATCCATCACCCTTAAATTTAAGTACACTGGGTTATGGATTACGACCGGGATTCGTTGCATGGAAAGGACTTTTTCCGAGATATTTCCTATCTGAATAGTGGACCGTGTGCAAATTTCTGGACCAGCTACGCTCTCCTCACACTGAGAAGCATACCCTCACATAGAGTTGGAGAGTGTCACCGATATATAAACCAGGGATGAGTTACAGTCCCCAAGAGGAATCAACTTCTGCGGCACTGACGGAGGGAAGATACCGGAGCCAACGACCGTGAAGGAATATGAAGATGAAAAATATGTTATGGCAGCCGTTTCAAAAAATAGTGTATAAAAATGCTTATTCAATGTTACGTTAAATATCTAGACATAAAAAATAGCTCCAGGAAATAAAAAGAAATCCAGCCTATTTTTAACGCTTCGTAAAATGAGATACCATCTAAAAAGTTACTTTTAAATATGTATATTGTATTATCATATTTATTTGAATGATAATACAGAGTATAGAAATTCAAATTGCACACCTCAAATGAGGGTGAGCTCTGATATCAACCGTCAAGCTTAAATCATCGAAATTTTCGGTCTCTCGGATTAGATCTGAGGTTGTTTATTTTTGTAGAACTGAGTTAGCAGTAATTTGATATATTATCTTATTTTGAAGCTTGCAGTTACTTTGTACAACGCTTCGGAACTAAATCAAAATAAGATTCCTCGTAGTAATGGCCTGTAGGTTACCAAGCGAGGATGGAATTCCCTGAAAAAACCATCAATCGCCGGTTGTAGGAAAACAAATTCCAATACGCTCGTGCAATTCACAGAGTATTACTCGCGGGAGTAATTTAATGGCTCAAACTAGTAATGTAGGTACCAGCAAATTCGATTACGTTCAATGTGACAATTTTATGAAATTCTATAAACTTATTTTTCTTGACGTCCTTTATTTTTAGTAATCATTTTTTTTATCTACTGAAATTTATTTTATTATCACTCTATAATAATAATTATTTATTAAAAATAATGCAATATAATTTTTCTAAAATGTTAGGGATAAAATTTCCCGGAAAATATGCCTTGCAATTACTTTACCGGGTAACGTACGTAAGAAAAAAAAATAACTACGTCAAAAAATGTTTCCATCTAAAGCAAACGATAAATTTAATCAAGTCCCTGTACAGCACAGGATGGCTGCACCTTAAAGACAAATATATCCAGCAAAACAAAAAAAAAAAGCAAAGAAATTTATTCAGAAGTTCAATTATGATACCGTAAATTGATAAGGTAGCAAACCATGAGTAGCTCGTGAGGTTGGACCATGTACAGGAGCGGTTTGTGCTGGCGTAATTATCCTGCCGGTGGATTACGTCCGACTGAATCAGCAATTACCAGCTTACGTTCATTGCACTCAAGTTAATTTAATTTATTGGCTAAACAATTATTATAATTCTATTTTCCAAAGCTGATTCAATTAATTGAACAAATAAATAAACCAACAATGGTGAAAACAAATAAAACAGGTTGTTTGTTATATTTATTTAGAGTTTCAGCGGGTTCTATTTCAATCGGTTGTCATTTTACGTCCGATCGTAACCTTCCCTTCCCCCTCTCCCCCTTTGCCATTCACTACTGTTCTCTTCTCAAAAGATAAAAAATCCCCTAGTTAAGAGATAACCAACGGAGCTCTAACTCTCTTCAGCACTCGGAGATTCGTATTTTATTAGCGTGGAAAAATGGAAATTTACATTCGTCCAAAGTTTATATACGTATACCCGGCTACCGACTATCTCAATGTTTTTTGTCTTTGCATTTATTAGGTCGTCTACCCTTTTTTCGGTCGTCAGTTGTGCCATCCATTTGTCCATCTTCAATTTCTTATTCTTCTCTACTCTTTTTACTCTAGTATTTTCTCCTGAGATTCTCTCATTTTTCATCATATCAAATCAATGGAAAAAATTTTCTCAGCTATGAAATTTAATACTCGGTTAAATTGATCGCTCCCGACACGAGAATTGATCAACAAAACTTCTTATTTAACTTATAAGCCATATTATATAAGTATGTTTTCTCAAACTATCGAAAACAGACATAAATAAACTCCAAAAAATTTTCCAATTTTTCTGATTGCTACTCCACAGTACGCCACCACACTCGTCATCTTCCAAATTTATCAAAATTGGGGGTACTTAATTTAAAATAAAAAAGTTAATCAATAAATTTTCTCTCCGTATACGAAATAAATTTAAAATTTATGCATTTGGAGTTAAACCGGGTATAGGAGGAATAAATAAATCAGGGATTAGTTGCTTAATGCGAAGCGAGTTTTTAATGAGATCTATGTATAGATAGAAAGAGAGAGAGAGAGAGAGAGAGAGAGAGAGAGAGAGAGCTAGAGCGGAAAATAATAATGCTGTCCTTTTGAGAGAGAGAGAGAGAGCTAGAGCAGGTTAATTTTTCAGGTCTCCTTTCAATTATATTGTGCAGTTAGTGTTAGTGTTGGTGTACATTGAGCCTGGGGAGCAGTCGACGCAAATGGCGAGGAGAAAAACTAGTCTAGCGTGTAGTGTTGTACGCTGAAATTGCACTCTCTATACTCAATAATCCAAATGGCTCATGGAATACTCAGCATCTTCTGCTACACGCTCAACACTGAGTGGTACACAGTTGTTGATGATTCTATTCTTTTCAACGACTTGAAAAGTCATCCTCGATTGTTCGTCTGTCTGTTGTCTCTGAGATATAATAGTAATAACAAGTTTCACCAACTCCATTTATTCTTGGCTACTCATTCTTTTACAAAAATATCGTTATAGTAAATAACAAAATTTAAGTCAGTGTTGGATCAATCTATCTATTTTTATTTCATCAAAAGTATTGATTTTTTAATTAATATTTACTATTTTCGGAAAATATTTATTGTCAAAAAATTTAATTTGGGTATTTAAAGAATTTATTAATTATTTTATCAAAATTTTTGATTAAAAAATGTTTGAAAAAAAAATTGAATCATTTTTTACATAAAATTTGGAGGTAGATTTTATTTTTTTAATTAATATTTAATATTTTCGGAAAGTATTTATTGTAAAAAATTTTATTTAAATATTTTTAGAAATTATTAATTATTTTATCAAAATTTTTGATTAAAAAGTGTTTGAAAAAAAATTGAATCATTTTTTGTAAAAAAATTGAAAGTAGATCTTATTTTTTTAATAATTTTAGAAAATATTTATTGTAAAAAAATTTTATTTAAACAGAAAGTAATTAATTTCATTAAAGAAAAAAATTGTTTTAGAAATTTTGGTTATATTCAAAAATAAATTAGCGAAAAAATCTAGAATTCGATGACTTGTTTGAATAAAGGAAAAAAAAATGTGTCGTTTAGTAACCCTAGATGTAAATAAAGCCACTTAGGTAAATAACCCATGTGTCTATGAATCATAATGTAAGGATCTTGCACAGTCGCGTCGCGATTCTGTAGTCATCGAACGAGCGTCGAGGCGCGCGATCTCCAATAAAGTCCCGCGTCAGAACTAGTGGCAGTTCACAAGCGATTCGCGTCTGATACAGTCACATACACTTACCCCTCTCGTGTTGCTTGCCGAAAGATGTAGTTAAATAACAATTCAGACAGAAAAATTTTATTAACAATCTTTTACAATCTATCAACACCGAAACATCAATTTCCTTTTAGTCATACCGGTTAATAATAATGTTAATAAAATAATCATAAAGGATAAATCGTAAAAAGTGACCAATTTTAATCTCCGCTGAATTTTATTGGACCATAAATATTTTATAGATTGTTTGACTTTTAAATGAAGCTTTGAATCGTGGTTATGCAGGCAACCCGATTGTCAGATGCTCAAATAAATGTTTGATTGTTTTGAAATGGATGGCAATCAAAAAAAATTTTCAGTAATTTATATTGCTCTGTTTTTATCTTTTAAAGTTGTTGAATATAGTTCACGGCGTGATAATGGAAAATTCGGTTTAAGTAGCTCGAGAAAAATCGAAAGGAGTTAAAAATAATTTATGCTTAAAAAAAAACAAGAATGAGTTTCAGTGCAATTGAAATAAACGTACGTGAATATTTGACTATTACCCGGCAGCTTAAACTTGTCTCACACTACCCACGCGCTATCAACGCTCGGAAGTTACTGACAATAATCGACTTTTAATCGTAAGCGGTAATTTTCCTGGATTTTTTGTTTTTTTCACAGAAAGTTAATTAAAAGATATAAATTTATATTTGTCGCTGAATTTCTCGTTGTAAAAAATTCAAGAGTATCTAAATAGTTTGATAGTTTTACACTGTAATAATAAATTGTTCTGGTGTGTAAATAATTTTAAATATTAGTGTTAAAATTCAACTAACATTCAATTTATTATTTTTTCCATTATAAGTTAATAAAAGAAGAGATAAAAATTTTTTATGACTTACAAGTCAAAAAAATTAGAAAAAAAAATTTTTACAGTGTATAACTATGTCCTATTATCGGTGAAAAATAAGTGACTGAAAGGAAGAAATGCAACAAAGCGATCGGTCAAGAAACCCTTCGGTGGATGATAATGAACCGAACCTCAGTTGAATATTCCAATAGCCGGTGCAGTAATAACAAAATAGCAAGAGCAATTCCGAAAAACGTGCTGGTAGTTGAGGCACAAATCGATTCTGCCGCAAGACCTTACGGCGACGAGCACGTGGGCCGTATCACTAAAACCGGAGCAACCACGGAGACCATTAGTAATAACTTGCCGGTGTTTTTTGGTCGCGGAAATTGGAACATTATCAAGCGTCCGATTAAAAGCACTAAAGAGCAAGATAAAAGTAAGGGTAAAGGTAAAGACAAGGATAAAGGTAAAGATAAAGCTAAAGCTAATGCTAAAGACACTTGTAGGCCCAGTGACAATATAAAGGCATCTGTGAGGCCTAAGACGAGCTTGCAGTACTCGCAAAACCTAGATGAGATCATAGAAGTGCTAACAGATGAAGAAGATGGAGATTTTGAGGAAAATGACAGCACAGATTGCCTCGGAAAATCGACTCCTACCTTCAGCAGCAGGCACCATCGCCAGAACAACGGAATTGTGTCATTTGATAAAGAACGGTCGACTTATATGACAGAGTATCAGTGTAATGATAAAAATAACACTGGAGAGAAAGATGTCTGCGAGTTTGAGCCCGCGGGCGATACTTGGGAGTCTCTATCGAGCCGAAAAAGCTTACGGGGGAAAAAAAGCTCCTGGAAAGTCAAACCGCTTCGGGAAGCAACAAGATGTTCTTCTTCTTCAACTAGTTCTTGCTCAAACAACCCAAGACCGAGCGGAGGAAACCAGTTGACCAGCATTGTTGGCCAAAGGGACAACGTTTACTTGGATAACATAAATACAAGCCGGAGCGAGGCGCAGCGACTGAGGAGCTGCGATAACTGCAGACAGCCTTATTATTCTCCAGAAGATAGGATTTGCTACAAGTACAGCAAGATAAATTCCCCGGTATCGTCCCCTAATACCAATTACAATGAAGAGAATAATTACGAGCTGTTTGAGGACAGACAGGATTTACCGGCGTTACTAACCTATCGCAGCAGGTCCTTGCCCCAACTATCCGTTCACGACAGCGGACTTGGCCACGATAGCGGACTCGGGCAAGATAACGGACCCGGAAAATTCAACAATTCAAAACTTGTTACGGATCTTAGGCAATTATTGACGCTCAGACAGCATTACTACCCGGAAAGCGGCTGGGGCTGGGTTATTATCCTCGTTGGCGTCTTTGTACAAGTACTTTCTCACGGGATTCATGGAGCTGTTGGTTTGTTTATTCACCACGCGGCCAACCGTTTCGCTGTCCAGGCTTATCTTGACGCAGGTGAGTGCCATAAGCCATAATAAACAGGTCCTTCTACTAGTAGAAACTTTTTACTCCTTTGCGTCATCGGGGTCGGATATTTTTAGACTTTGGCTAACCAATTTTTTGACGCAAACTATTGGTTCTAATTTGAGCTTCTAACAATTTTAATCTACATAATTTAGAAAATAAGAAAAATATTTTCTGTGGTGTATTTATATGAAATATTTGTTAAGGAAATATGCTAAGAAATATTTGTTAAGGACTAAAAAATGATCTTTAATAAATGATTTGTTAAATATTAACGAATATTTTTAACTATAAACAAATCCTTCTATCAGTGTTTTAAATCATCTCTATCGTGATTAAAAAGATCCAAAATTCTCTTTTGCATAATTCGTAATTCTGTACAATTTAATAGTGACTAAAAATTTCTGGTAACAATAATTTTGAATTAATGATTAAGTTATTAGAAACTTGGACGAAATGTCAACAATAACTTGATAATTGTTTGCAATCGTGGATGAGAATACCATTAACAATTTTGAATTAAGCTGGGAGGCTCGCGAAATGAATTGATAACTTGAGCTAATGAAAAAAAAACAAGGTGAAATACAATAATAAATGTTTGAGGTTATTTTTAAGTTGAACTTGATTCTGTTGATAGAGATGATCGGAACGTGAGCGGCATCGACCTCAGACACTTAAATAGTATCGTGTCTTTAGTCCCCAGTTAAGTTAGTTTTATGTGTTTGAGTAAGTCTCGTACTCAGTAAGTTGTCAAACGGGGCAAGAAAATAACAAGCGATCAAATGATATAAGAATTGATGACGCAGCCTTTATATTCCGTTTGTTATCCTACTCCATTCACTGGCCGCTGTACATACCGCGTTACAGTAGTAAAGTACTTTCATCGTATAGTATGAGGAGAGTTAACTTCGTAAATCTTTAAGCGTACACTGCTCTCAGTCTCGGTCGCTTGGTGTCTCTTTATCTATATCTAAAGCCACGGATCTTCTAAGACCGCTTTATGTCGTCGACTCACTTTAACAATAATTCAGCTCTCGTCTTCCAGATGTAATGCCACATTACATTACATTACACTACCTTTCCTCGTCTCAGTCGCTCTGTTTACGTCTCTATCAAGTCCCTTTCTGACGTCTTTCTTATCTCGGCTACTTTGCCTTTTTATATTTTATTTTATTTCAACAAGTAAAGGCGAATCTGTTCTCCATCTTACAGCAATGTACGGCTGCTTAATTTCGAAACACAGTAACTGATAATTTTAAGATTTTTTTTTTAATTTTTCTTATTAAAAAAAAGTTTACATTATCAATATTTATCTTTGGCTAATAGATAAATAAAAGAATAGCTTTATTTAAATTAAGTAAAAATTATTTTAATCAATTTAACAATATTTTGAGCTATGAATATATATTCTTGAAATTTTTCAAGAACATAAATTCTTGTATTAAGAAAATTTTCTTTATAAAAGTATTTTTTTTTTCTCAGTGTAAGAAATGCAGCAATATTAAAAAAAATCAGGTATAAAAATTTTGCAGTTACTGTGTTTTAAAATTGGGCAGCCGAGTAATCTGTTGCTTTTTTATTAAGGTTTTATTTTGTGTAATTTTTAATTTTATATAATATAATTTAATAACTCTACGATCGATAAGCACCAGTTTTATTATGTTGTACCGCAATAATAATGGCAATAACGTCTGGTCTGGCGGTGTTAGTTCGTGCTGTTTAATATTTACGGAAATTTGTGAAAAAGTTTTTCGTCCGCAACGCGCCCTAGATAACGCTTCAACTGTAACTTCTCTGTATATACTCATTTTCGGGCACTACAGATCATCCTCTATTCCTTTTTTTCAGGCGTCCGATCGAACGGCTTCTACTTCTACTCCTACTGTTATATTATATCTCGCCGGGAAAAAACTACCGATACAGCATTGAACTTTCTGGGGATAAAAAAGTCATTGCTCCGGTACCGTTTAGAAATTTTTATACATTTATCCGCAATCAACCTTATTTATTTTCCTCATCTTCTTTTTAAGTTAAGTTACAGTTTAATTTTTTTAAAATATATATCTCAGGGAATTCGCGCAAAATTTTATGTTTTGCTATCCAAGAATTCAGCTATGAAAATATTAAGAGCAAATGAAAATTTTAAATGATATAAAGTGTGCAGGAAAAACTTGCATGTGTTTATCATAAATCTATTTATAATGTAAGTGTGAAATTTTCCATAAAACTGCAGACGTGAACTACTTAACACTACTATAACTTTTAGCAGGAAATTTTTTTAATAATTTGGAGATTGTAAAAAAGTAATTTGGGGGATTGATAAAATTATTGTGAATTTTAGTCGAAAGGAAAAATGTGTTATTATTTTAGCAAAACAACAGAATTTATTGTTAATAATCTTGTGTGTTGACGGGCATATTGATATCCTGTGTGACATAAGCACACACTGTTAACTCCGACGAATAGAATGTGTCATAGCCATACATGATATCCGTACAGCATAAAAATGTGTCGTAAATTAATGGGAAAATATCGTCGGCTAAAAATACTGGGGTTAAAATTTTTTTTTTAATTTTTTAATACTCGGAAAATTTTTTGAATGCCTTCATCATATTTCAATGGAATAAATTTTGGTAATTGTTTAAAAATATTTAATTAATTTTATTAATAATTAAAAAAATATATAAGACATTAAATAAAAAATAATACTTAGTTAAATGACGGTCAATTAAAATTTAACGAGCTTTTAAAAAGCAAAATATCAAAAACTGACTTTGATATAATTTTACAACCATACACTTATTTCTTAAGTATTTGAAACGAGCTATCGAGACACGCGAACCAGAAGCGCAGCAATAAAGAAGCATATTTTGGGAACTATTAAAAAAGCAACGAGTGCACATAACATTAGTTCGTCGCAAGAGCATCATAAAAAGAAAAAAAAAATAATAAAAATAAAATTAAAAGAAGTATAATATAAGGCAGTACTCACTCAGAGAGAGAAAAAGTGTCTTGAGTAGAAAAAGAGTCTCAAGCGAATTTGTTTGTTACATGTACCATGTAGGTGTGCAATAAAACTCATGACTGATGGGTTTATACGACTCTCATGTTTAAATTTACGACAGTAACAAAGTTATTTTTTTATGTCAGCGGACGCCGTTGCTCTTTTATTGAATTATCACATTACATTCTCTATCAAATTAAGTAATAAATCTATTTGCAGCCCGGATTTATTTTTGGGTAAGCATTTTACCCCATAACCGATAATAAATTCCGCTAATTGTTGTTATTAATTTTCGGCGCTACCCAAGATAAATAATGTGTTGATCCTAATGCAATTATTTAGCGGGGTAAGCTCTTTAAAAATAAATATTATTATTAATCATTGAATATTATTGTAGCCCAGGAAGAATTATTTATTGTACATAAAATGATAATGCCTAAATAAATGTCTCGTTAATCTCTCCCGCGAGCTGACCGCTGAATAATTTATTGAAATAAATCCTAAAAAAAAGTAATGCAATTCTTAAAGAATAAAATATAAGAATTTAATGTAATAAAATTCTTCATTGATCTTTTTGCGCTCTTCGATTTAATTTAATATATAGTTTTTTAATGAGTGAGAAATTGGCATTTATATTAAATTCTAAAGTGAATTACTTGTGAAATTTAATCCAAGTATTACTGAAAGTTTAATAGTTTAAGACCGGTTACTAAAGTTGTAACGAGTGTCATTATAGTTGCAATGGTTTTTTAAACTGAAAAATCACTAGCTGAATCAGGAAGTAATAACATTCATTATTGTAATTGAGATTTTAAATTGAAATTGTAATGGATAAAAAAGTAAATAGTTGATTCTAAATTACAGTTTGCTGGAAATGAAAATTTATTTGATAAGACGTTACTGGAGATTCATCTTAATTGTTTTTTAATTTCATAAATTAAAAATTTCAATTTTTTTTTTTTACTCTTGTCATTGAACTTTCGGTGGTAGACGGTACAGTGTAAGTTCACCGGAGAAAAAATCTATTTGCATACAAATTTTGTTTCTGAGAAAACTTTTGTCGCGAATATATTTTTTTTTTTTTCGTTGCACCCGCATCCTTCTAGGATTAATAATAATATCCAGACTATATGATATAAAAATCTAAATGTAGTTTATATCCTTGCAAAAATTAACCCCCTGAGGATAAACTTGATCACTTTATTTAAAGTCTCGCTTCTATTCATAATTGAGATTCCTAGGCAAGCTATTTATCTTCCAGCAATTTTATTTTATTTATTAAATTAATTTGATAAGTTTTTAAAACAAAAATCTTATCAATAAATTTGTTGTTTAAATGATCGAAAAATTATAAAGAAAAGTGTCTGATAAAAAAGCCGTAAAAACAATGTTATTTACTAGAAAATGGAAATAAAAAATTTAATGATAATCCAGTGTTTGGATACGAGGCCTAGAAATTTTTTACGACCCTTTTCGTCCCGAAAATATTACGACACCCTTTTGTCATACCTGCTGCCACTATTTCCATCAACATCACCATCACCATCACATTTTTCCTTACTCTGTCTTCTATTACTCACCTAAATGAAAGCTATTAAACGATATACGGTAAATAATATCTCGGATTATACATCATTAATTTGCCAACCACGAGTCGCGGTTTAATATATTGTATATTTTTTGTTTTATTTCCCATAAACATATTGGGGATACTTTAATATTATTATGCCTGGGTCTATCAAATAACTCAACAAGATCTGGATCTCTTGACTCGCTTCCAATAAATCATAATATCCCTAATCCTTTTTTATTTGTGGTCAAATAAACCCATTTTTTACCGAAAATAAATAGATACTTTTGTGGTTCTATAAAGATAAAATATTGAACCTTTTTCATAGAACAGAGCCTAAGTATTCTGGTCAAGTAAAAAAATTATACTCAGAAGAATTTTTCAATCAACTTTACTGTCCAGCTTTTAAAAAAATTTATCATATGATAAATTTGTATGATTGATTATAATAATAGCAATATTAATCCACGACCTTGATGAAAAATGAAATTATAAAATAAAAAAACGGAGTATATAAAATATAAATAAATATAAAATATAATAATTTTATTCCCTAAACCTACGGCAGAAAGATCCACGTGGTAAGCCCTGTGTTTTCATTGGTCAATTTATTATATTCCCCTCTTCATTCTTGAGCTTGCGGTTTACTTACTTTATCGTTGGGTTTAGTACATATTTGGACACCTTCTGACGCAGATCAAATTTAGCCCGTATACAGAGCACATATATCTGTTATTTTTATTTCTTATATTTCAATTATTATCGATTGATTGATTGATAGTAAAAATAATTGATTGACTGATCGAGTTTTAATTAATGTATTGGTGAACCTGAAAGATGGACGAAATAGAGCTGCATCCGGCTTACACCGACGACAGTGGGATTATTTCCGGTGATCTCGGCTCCGCTGACTACGAGCATGTAGTCAGTGAAGAACGTGATGATAAAAATAATAGAGATAATGCACGACCGAGGTACAACAAAAAAAGGTTACGGTTTTTACAGCATTTGATAAATAGTTGCCTGTTTTTCATAATCTTTAAATCTTCGTAGTAAAACTCAGTTTGTCATAAGACATTATTATCCAGAAGGTAATTGGGGATGGATTATAATTACCGTGAGTGTGTTAATTGGAATAATTGCGACGGGTGTTCATGGTGCCGCTGGAATATGGCTTATAGAGACTGTTAGAAATTATTCACAGAATTATTTAGATGTAGGTGCGTTGTATTTCTTTTTAAATAATTATAATTATTATTATTACTACCTCTTAGATAATTACAGAAATTAAAAATAATTTTTTAAAGTGACGCGCGGTTAATAATTTAAGGATTATAAAATAATTAAACAAAATTAGGGAAAAATTTAATTTATCTTCTTAAATATTCGGGAAAATATTTTCTATTGAAATAAAAATTCAACGGTTAGTATTTTTAATTTTTTTTTCAAGTATCTTTACATTACCTGTCAACTAAGAATTCTAAAATGATTGACACTTTTGCGTAATAAAATTAATGGTAGCTGTTACGCGATACTGTCGACTCATCATTGCATTAACTTTTAAATCTAGGGCAAAAAAATACTCTAGTAGTCAACTTTCCCTCTCTTTTACAAAGTTAAAGATAATATATGTATCAAAAAATAAAAAAATAGATTTTTTTTTAACTCAAAAAAAAATGTCAATAAAATAAAATTATTTTATAATAAAAAAAATTTTTTTTTTGATTACAGGATGGCTGGGAGCAATGTCAACGGGTGTCGCTTTATTAATTTCTCCTGTGACAATAGGGTTCTGCCGGAGAAAAAGCACTCGCGTGACAGCAGTACTTGGCGGTCTGGTGACAGCGTTAGGATGTTTGTTTACGTCATTCGCAACACAATTCCATCAGCTTTTTTTCAGCTATGGCGCGGTAGTAGGTAAGCCGAGATGTAATAATATAAAAATAAGGAAATAACGGAACCATCGTACACGTTTACACTTTATATTTATTCTTCATACCTTTTACCTTACCTTACACTACATAGTAATGTTGTATAATTTATTGCACACTTAAATAAATAAATATATAATATAATTTAGGCGTAGGAGTCGGTATAACACGAGATTGCAGTACCCTGATGGTAGCGCAATATTTCAAACGCAAACGAGAATTCGTTGAGATTTTTATCGTCTCAGGAAGTGGTTTGGGCATTGCTATCATGTCGGCGTTCATCAAAAGTATTATTGGGTAGTATAATATTTTAATAATAAAAATGACAAATAATAACATACTTTTTAATATAAAATGATAAATAATTGATATTTTTTATGTTATACGCTTTCAGGAAAATTGGCTGGCGCTTAGGGCTCCAGGCGGTCACAGTAACTGTCTTTTCGACATTTTTTTTGGGGACATTTTATCGCAGTGCTTCGCTTTATCACCCACAACGACGGGCTATTTTGCATTTAAAAAATCAAAAGCGAAAGATAAAAGAAAAAAATAAAGTCGACGATAGACCGCCCATTCTTGATTTTAGTACTTTGAAAAGCAAAACTGTAAGGATTTTATTGTTGTCTACTGGGATTTCTGCTTTTGGGATAAATACGCCTATTTTTTATCTGGTAAGCTATTTTACATTAAAAAAAAATTAGTTTTATTCAAGGGAAAAATTCTTGAGTCAAGAAAATTATTTTGAACCAACTTAATTTTTTCATGCAGACACAAACTACATCTGTTATGTTTAATAATTATAATTATTGCTAATTTTTATTTTTTTTTTTTTATTTAAGGCGCATCAAATAGAAGAGGAAGGACTAGGAGATACAGTGATTCTACTGCAAGCCTATTTAGGATTGGGCTGGACGGTAGGCTGCATAACCTTCGGACTTTTGGTGATAAGGCAGAATGTCGAGTGTCGAATTGCGCGGCAATATTTGGTCCAAACCGCGGTGTTTATCTGTGGAATTTGCATACTGGCGCTTACTATTGTTCAGGGCAATTACTACGGGTATGTAATATTTACCTGGATCTATGGAATCTTCTGCGGTGGATATCATTATAGTCTGAAAATGTACACGTATGAACGAGTACGAGCGAGAAATTTTGTACGCACTTGGGGGTTCGTTCAATGCTCACAAGCTATTCCTATTGCGATCGGCGTTCCTATTTCAGGTATGGTTTTATTATTATTTTTATTAAATTAATAGAAGAAAATGTTCAATTTTTTATAGATAATTTTTGTTGAAAGTTTTAATTATTTTTTTGTTAGAATTAATGACAAAAAAATGATAAGATTGAATTTTAGTTTTGATAAAAAATAAATTACTAAATTCTCAAGCTCTCAAAATAAAATTCAATTTTATTTTGGATAAAAAAGAAATTCAGTAAATGAAATAATAAATTCACAAGCTCCCTCACAAAAAGAATCTAACAGAATTTATCCTAACTAATAAAATGAATTACAGGGTACATAAACATCAGTTTTGGCAATAAAGCTGGTTATTATTTTAGTTCAACGTGCGTTTTAGTTGGTAGCTTTACATTATTTTTCATCGACTTACATAAACGGAACCTATCCAAACATCGAAGTGGAAAAACCAACGGCATTAAGCACACGTGTAATTCAAACTGCCCTAAAAAACGTGGGCTATCATTTAATCAAGAACCCGAAAACGATAACACACCCGGTGCCGGCGCTGTAGGCTTCAATACGAGCTCCGAGCATCCACCGGCTCTAGGTAATTATCCCTCTTCTCAATTATTAACCCAAATTTACCGACTCCTGTACTTCCATAAATAACTTAATTATTTTGCAGGTGAAAGCATAAATAAAATAAGCGTCGACAAGCCCGAGTTGACCTGTATTTCCGAAGAGGGTATCGCGGACATGGATTTACCCGACAATATCCTCGACGACATTGAGTATATCGGCGACTGTATAACCTCCTGCAATAAAGTCGAAAACTATTTGATGCTCTCCGAGTTCGAGAACAATCTTATTGCCGAGATGCCGATAATAATGGACCGCAAAGGACGGAAGTGGTCACTGGCTCGGTCAAAGAGTATCAAAGCTAATCAAAGCGCCGCGGGGCCCTCCACAAGTCAGAGTATCCTCGACGAAGATGACGTCAAGTCTAAATGGCTTTTGATGCCCGCTCCGATTAATAACCGAGCTATCACTGTTATCGAGGAAGCCAGCACGTGAGTAATTAGTACCTACGCTACAAACTAATTATTGTTACTAGCAACCTTGCAGTCACTATGTGACTTCCGTGACTTGTGAACTATAAATAAATAAAATTTTGTTTTATTAAATAATGACTTTTGTTAAAATGCACTGTACTTTCTTAAATATTGACGTTTTTAACGATATAAGATCATCCCGATGTTACACTCATCAAGAGCTTTCATTTGAGTACCCACAAGCATTTTCATATATTTTTCATATATACATAAATATAATATATATAAATATATGAAAAATTGATGTGGGTACTCAAATGAAAGGTCTTGATGAGTGTAATATCGGGATGAGCTTATATCTTTAAAAATGTCAATAGTTTACAAGATACAAGGTCATTTCTTAATTATTGACATTTTTAAAGATATAAGCTCATCGCGATGTCACACTCATCAAGAGCTTTCATTTGAGTACCCACATGCATTTTCATATATTTTTAATATATACATATATATATAATATATATAAATATATGAAAAATTGATGTAGGTACTCAAATGAAAGGTCTCGATGAGTGTAATGTCGAGGTGAGCTTATATCTTTAAAAATATCATTAGTTGACAAGATAGCAATGTCATTTCTTAATTATTAATATTTTTAAAGATACAAACTCATTCTGATGTTACACTCATCAAGAGCTTTCATTTGAGTACCCACATCAATTTTTCATATATTTATATATATTATATATATATGTATATATGAAAAATATATGAAAATGCATGTGGGTACTCAAATGAAAGGTCTTGATGAGTGTAACATCAGAATGAGCTTATATCTTTAAAAATGTCAATAGTTCACAAGATACAAGGTCATTTCTTAACTATGTGTCTAGAGATGAACATGAAACCTTGAAAAGGCACAAATTCAAGTCAAGACCTTTGCAATGACATTAAATTTCACTAAAAAAATTAATTTTCAATATTGATAAAAAAATTAGATAAATTATTAAGTGTGAAATTATTTTTAATTTTTAATAAAAATACATTTTTTTTCCAGGTCGCAAGTCGAGAGTTGAAAATTCGGAGTGTATATAAAATAATAAATTAAAATAATTATTATTAAAAAAAAAAAAAAAAAAAAAAAAAACATTATGGGGTAACCAAAAACCGAAATTGAACTTTATAGTTAATTATTATTATTATAAATTATTTGTGACAATAAATGTTCAATTAAAATCACCAAATAATGATAATGGAGATAAATTGATGACTGCCAGATGAACTTAACTGTAAAACACCAATTGTCCGTCCAGTCGTTGAGACATTATAAAAAATAATGTATAACATCATTGAGGTGTCTGATAGTAGACTTTATTATTTATCGCGCCCCGGTTACGATCATTCACAAGAGTATTAAACTAGTATAGTATGTTAGTGTATAAAGTAATAAATTTAACAGGACAATACTTTTATTAATGACAGACACTATTAATATTGTTTTCAATGATAAACCTCCGTTTTGTTTTATCTAGTCAATTCATTTATATTTATAAATACACTTTATTGTCATGTCAGTATTTAAGTCTATAAACAATAGAAGTATTTGTAAGAGTAAAATAAGTTTGTTTATTTATTTGTATTGTTATGGATATTAATATTAATATTAATAATGGTTGAAAATAAATCTCTGAGATTAAAAGTTATTTAATAAGTTGGTTGAATTATAGAAAATTAGGACAGAGTGTCTGTTTGAAGTTTTTATGTTTTTGGAGATTAATCTTAAGCCCAGAGGGTAATAATAAAAAATTTTAATAATTACTATCGTGACATAAATATTTATCTGTTTGTTAAAAATATTTTAGATGGAACATTTAGATTTGTTTGTTTTTCTACCGTCGAAGATCAATTTCAATGATTAATTCGGAACTGACCTACAAGTAAGTATATAAATACGAGTCGCTTGAGTTCGTCAGAACTTTTTGAGTGGATAATCAACGGAACAATGAGAGGAATCATGAAGACCAGTCTTGGGGTTCTCATAGTGGTCCTGATAATAAATTCAGGTGGACAAGTGTTGGCGAAAAAGTCCAACAAAGATAAATTTGATTTGTCGGCGATAGAAAGCCGGAAAATAGCAGTAAAAAGTGATCAACTTTGGAATCAAGGAATTATTCCCTACATAGTCAAGAAAGCTCTTGCTTGGAAACCTAGCTGGTTTGTTTCACGCGCGATTAAATTCTGGGAGAGCAAAACTTGTGTTAAATTTATTAACTATGATCAAGATCAACATCCAAATTATATGCTTTTTACTAAAACAGACAAGTAAATATTTAGCTTTTTTTTTATTATATTGTTATTTTTTTTTATTAAATTACTAATTATTTAATAATTAAAAAATTTAATAACAGCCACAACAGCAGATTGGGAAAATTTCAAAATGGAAAAAAATACTGTAAATATCAGTAGAAAGTTTGAATATGAAATTGTTGTCCGTGAAGTAGGCCACGCTATGGGTTTTGTTTTTGAAAACGAGCCGGAGTATGAAGAACTCAAAAACAAAACAGGTAAATTTAATTATTAAATAATTTTAAAATTCAAAAAATAATTAAATTGCCTGTTGAAATTTTTAGAAAATTCAGATATGGTTTACCAGTGTCCAAGTGAGTACAAATATTGTTAATTTTAACATTTTTTTAAAATAAATTGATACTTATATTATGAATTATTATTTATTATAGGTTGTGGAAAAACAATGCAAGACCCAACTGGAACTTTTGGGACACTTGTTGACACAAATAATTCCGTGATTGAAAAAAAATGGTACTGAAATATGTGAATGGAGAATATCTGGCGCTCGCAGTGATAAAATAGTTCTGAACATTGGAATCAATGAATATTTACAAGACTCCGAATTGTACGGTGGACTACATTGAAGTTAGGGATGGATACTGGAGTGGAAGTCCTCTGATAGGTATTTTATTTTAATTTTAAATTTTTTATATAGACTAGTATTTTGGTTGTGAATATTTTTTAATTTTTCAAAATTATTCAGACAGTTTAATGAATAAAAATTGTGTTTAAATTACTTCTAATTAATTAATTTTAAACTAACTTTTAAAATTTTCATTTCGAGATTTTTATTGAATTAAAATATTTAAACTAATTAATTAGAATATTTAAAACAACAATTTTTATTCATTTAACTGTCTGAATAATTTTTAATTTTTTATATGAACTAGTTCAATGAATAAAAATTATAGTTTATAATATTCCAATTAATTAATTTAAATATTTTAATGTAATAAAAATCTTGAAATGAAAATTTCAAAGATTAGTTTAAAATTTATGACATTTAATGAATTTGTGGAGGATAAAAAAATTCATAACCCAAAATAGAGGACCTACTTGAATAAAACAATAAAAAATTTGTAATAATAATAAATATTTAATTTTCCGTAGGTGGTTTTTGCGGGAATGAAATTATACTGCCTATAAAATCCCAGAGTGATCGTATGCTGGTGACATACGTAAAAACAAGCGATAAAAAAGATTATTACGGCTTCACGGCAAGTTATTACAAAACTTGTGGCGGCGACATTGAAATAAATAACAACTTCGTCTTTGTGGAGTCACCTAACTTCCCGGACAACTATCCGCCAAACTCCCAATGCACTTGGAACATCAGCTATCTGAAGAATAAAACACTTCGGATAATTAACTACTTCTTTAACACGAAAAAGTCCTCAGACTGTCAGAATGATTTTCTCGAAATACTCGGTGGTTTTGATTTTGACTCTTCTCTTATTGGACGATACTGCAAAACTCATATGTCTTCTAAGACAAACGCGACTGGAGGAAACGTACAGTTAAAATTTTCCGGTGAGACTCCTATTAAAGACTCGGGATTTAGTATCTTGGTTAGAGCCACCGATAATCGTGAAAAGAAAGTAGAATCGGAAACGGAGAAACCGATGCCTGGCTCGGCGAGTCATCAAGTTTTTAGCTTGAGCTTTATATTTTTAATTTCTTTGGTATCATTATTTAATTTTATTAATTAAATTGAAAATTTTTGTTGATTTGTCAAATTTTCAAGACTAAGTTTTCATTTCTCCGAAATTTTATTAAAATTCTGTGATTCAAAGTTAAGAAAAAAATTTTTTTTAAAGTTGCTTCTTTAAAAACCATTATTTTTAATAATATTAAAATCAACAGACATTTAAAAATTTTTTGGATTATAAAAAATAAACTGATTAAAAAATTTACACTTATAATTTTTCTTTTATATCTACATATAGAATTTTTTTTATAATAATTTGTCATTAAATTAAAATTCTACAAAACTATTAAATGTCTTGTAATTTCAATATTATTATTTTTATTATATTATTATAAGGAAAAAAAATTTTTTTTTTCAACTCAAATTTAAAACAATGTTGAATTTATAAAAAAAATAATTTTAAATATTGATAGATAATTTATTTAATATTAATAAAAATAAAAACTTACTTTTTCTGGCCTGCATGATGATTTCCACGAATTTTTTATCTGTAAAATAAATGAAATATTATTTAAGTACTTTGATTAAAAAAATGGTTTAATAAAAATATTTATACTCACTCTAATGATTAAAATTTAAATAATGATTGATAATTACTAAAAACAAACACTCACTACTTTATGATAATAAAATTAGCCGACATTTAAAAATTTTTTTTATTAAAAGTCATTACAAAAAAATTTTTTTCAAAATTTGAAAAACTGTAAGTGCAATTAAAAAAAATTTTTTTCAGTTTTAATTTAATAAAACTAAACAAAATCAAAAAATAAAAATTGTCGGCTAATTTTATTATTATCACTACTTTACACTCGAACAAAAAACTCTAATTAAAATATAAAGACTTAATAAACACAATAATATTAAATTAAAAAAAAATGTACTCAAAATGGCAGCGCATAATATTTAAATGTAAAATAAAAATTAAATGAGTTATAAAATAAAAATATTGACAATAATTGAAAGTACTGACTATAAAATAACGCAAAATTCAAGCACTTGTCATAACTCATGACCACGACAATTGAAAAATATCTCAATTTATCAGAATTAAAGTGTATAAATAATTATTACTGAATCTCAATTGAGAGCTGAGAAATTTATTTAAATATAAATCTTAATTATTAATAATACTAGTAAGCATTTTTAATTAATTTATTGTATTTAAACTAAAATTAAATTGCATTTAACTAAACTTTAAAATCTGCGCTGTCATTCTGAGTGCTTATGGCGGCAAAATGTACGCAGTACTCGGTCGCGGTGAGAGAGCTCTCGGTAACAGGCAGTGACGTCGCCAAATATGCGCAGTGGGATTTCTGCGCGAACTGCTGCGCACAAGACAGAAGTTTCTAGAGCCAGCAGTCAGTCAACTAGAGTCCTGCTTAATTCGCTGTTTGTCGGTTTTTATCACGTCAATGTTTATTATTAAATTCTTTTTACTGTTTTAACACGACAGTAGTCTTCAATAGTTTAATAAATATAAGTAATTAGCGTTTTTAGATATAATATAAAATTACGCGTGAATATAATTGTGAGTGTCGGATGTTCGAATTAATAAAGTTTCCGTGTCTTCGGTTGTTTGTGTGCGTTTCAACGGTGTCGGCTGTCAGTATTGTACATACATAAATGTGTATTTATAAATATAAATGTATAAATTTTATTGAAATAATTATTTTGACAGGTAAGAGATTTATAATTAATATCTTTGTGAATTATTCAGTTTTTAATGAGTAGATTTATTTTTAGGTGGGAAGAGAAAGGCGGGAAAAGTAAGTTTGTTTAAAAATTTTTTTAATTAATAAAAATTTTTTTTCTGGTCATTTTAATAATTAAAATTAGTAATTATTGATAATTATTTTTTATTGCAAATATTCGTCGCTAAAAGGTATTTTTTATTAATAATTATTTTATTGAAAATATTTTTACAAATTTGAGAATTTTCGAAAGATGGCGCTTTCGTCGAAGCGGGAATATTTATCAACAAAACTTGACAGGTTTATTTATTTTTAATTTCGGTAATAATTTACAAAAATTAGATTACAACAAGAATTTTAGTAAAGTTAAAAAATTGTTTAGGATTTTTACATTTTTTTTATAAATAAATTATTTTTATAAAGAACAATAAAAAAGAAATTACATTGATAAAATTAAAATTTTTTTTCTTGTCAATTTTAAAAATTTTTCTTTTTAACAATTCGAATAATTTATTTATCAGAAAAAAATTTTAAAAATTAATATTACAAAAAAAATTAAAATTTTTTTAATGCAATAATTTTCTATTGATTAACAAAAAGTAAGGGAAAATTTCTAATCAAGCATCTTGATATTTTAGGTAGGCTCCATAATTACAGCTCATTATATCATTAGGCGTAAGAGGGACCAAAAATCCAATTACTCGTATTATCGCGGCATTTTGACTCCAATTAACTTGAACAACCTGGAGGAAATGAAATCTAAAACCAAAAAAATCAATTAATTATTTCCTCAACTGTTTCTACTTGATCACTCGCGTTAATTTCTCATCAGACATTTCTGTTCCCGCATCTAAAAGTTTCCGACCTTTCGATCCTCAGAGCAGTAGATAATCTCCCAGCAAACAACTCTGAAAGTTTAACTTGTACAGATTTCATGAACAATTGTATACATTTAATTTAATCTGTCAGATAAATGAATTAATCTGTTTGCATATTACACATCCGAAATCTCTATTTAACATAACAATAATGGACGCACTTTACTCCAACAAACACATAGATAAATCCAGAACCCGGAATGATATTAAATTGCATTGAATTAAAATTAAAAAAAGAACACTTGCTTGCCAAGATTTTCCAAAATAATAATCCATTAGCTCATTTCCATTAAACTAACCTGCCGCAATATTTCATTCACCGTTCCGCCTCGTTGATTTTACAATTCGTAACTCTTGATCAAAATCCCATACAGACTTTAAATTAATTAAACTTGCGCTGTTATGTATACAATATACAAAGTACAATATAACATAAAACATATAATGTAATATATAATCTAGAATCTTGTACATCTGGTTGCTACCGAGATAAACTGAAACCACAAGAATATTCCCTTTTCTTGACCACCGCGTGTCGTATATATTATCCACGACCTGAATTAATTATACATACGTTTAAACAGATACAGCAAGACCACTGTTACTCACGTGTTAACTCTCAAAGCTATTAATTAATTTATATAATTCCATTCTTTTGGAATACTGAATTTATATGTCGAACGTTTCTATAAATATTTATAATTTAACTTTATAAAAAATTCATTCCCAAGCTTTAATCGGCAATAACATTTCTACTTTGATGAATTCGATGCAATTTAAAAAGCTCCAGATGGATTCAACCCGATTGATTAAATATTTAAATCTATAATCCTAGTGTTAGAGCTGTTATAAAATATTGGGAAATTTTTTATTCTGTTATTTTTTATTTTTATCCAAACAAGATTTTTACCAATACAAAGAGCTACTGATCAGCTATAAATTCGACTAATCCAAAATAAATGACTACTAAAAAATTCATTGGATTTTTTTTTTTTAATTTCTTTTTTTTTTTTTTATATTTTTGCTCTATTTGCTCTATTCAGGTCTAAATTCTTATATAATTAATATAATTAATTATTGTATTATTATATAATTATATAATTATTATTATATTATTAAGTAATTATATAATTATTATATTATAATTAATTTCAACGTTTCTTTATTTGATTTATAAATTTTATTTGTAAGGTAAAAGACCCAATTATTGACACTGGCCTAATTATTGACACTTGCAATTTTATTTTAATTAAAAAAAAAAAACAAATTAATTCTCATAAATAATAAATATAATTTTTGAATTATAAATTTTAAGAAAATTGGTTTTTTTGAGTTCATTTAATTTTTTTAATTAGAATAAAATGTCAAAAAACTAGACCAGTGCCAATAACTGGGTCTTTAACCATAATTTGTTTATTAAAAAAAAATTTCAAAAGTTCTCAGATTATTTTTCTAGGATTTATTGATAGAAAAAAAAAAAAAAAAAAAAACAAATAAGTATTTAAATAAATTATTTTTATCGGAACAATTCTAGTGACATTAAAAAATAAAAGTTTTCTTTGCAAATAAATGGCATGCCAAAAAAAGTCAGTCAACCGAAAAACGGAAGATTAATGACTGGCTTACTGCACACGATTAGCATTTATAATAAAATAATTTATAATATAATAAAATATGCAGGCTGCGGATTGAGTATGCCCCGAGTGTCGGCTTATTGTTCAATATAAATCGAGATCGTAGTTGACAGACATGAGTTAATGACCGTACTCTGGATTTGACGTGTGTATACGTACTTAGCCTGGTAGTTGAAGCAATCCTCTTGCATTGCATCCGCATCCACATCCACTGAGTGATGGATTCTCTAAATAGAAGAGTCGAAACCCTCAATCCCTATCCCCCGATCCCTCCACCGTCACCCGTCGAGCCCTCTGTCCTCTCGATACCCTCAGCCTCTAAATGAGTTCTGGCCTGAGTCCAGAAAACCTCAGCCTCAGCCCACAATTTATTAATGCAAAACCATTTTCATTTTCCTTCAACGATTGTCCTCATCGCACTGACAACACTTTTAAACGCCACCCAACACACAATAAAACCGCAATTTAAAATCCACCTGGCTCACAACCACTTCCCATCCCGTTACCATTCTCGTTCTCATTCCTATTTCTGTTCCTGTTCTATTTTCACTCTCACACTATACTACACCGTTGCTCACATCCCCCGACACCCCAAACCCAAAAGGCCTTTAAACCAACACTTTAAATTTAAACCCGATGAATCTAAAATCAATAGTTTAATGCAATTGTCAATGGCAGTGGCATTTAGCTCCAAGTCATTGCGGGAAATAAACGAGCCCGCCCTTGGGAATACTGTTTAATACTACGCGACCAAAATCCAAAGAGAAATAATTCCTAGTCAATGTGGATGCGAGTGCGACTCTCACTATTCTATCCATATTTATGTCCATTTACATCTACCTTTTATTTTGCTACACACATTAACTACTGTTTATACATTTATTATATCACTACTCGATGTACCTTTTTTTATTTTATGACATTTTGATATTTTTAACACCACTTGAGTGTCATTCAAATATTTTTATCATTATTACATACTTTTGTAAGCGTAAATTATTTTTAAAAATAAAAGTTTCATAGCTGGAATTTTTTCTATACTATCCCGAGTCAGAATAATGAACCTACGTAAGCCTACAGGACATTTTTTAATTGTTTAGATCGATATTTTTATCTTTAATTGATCAAATGTAACCTGACAAAATACACTCATACCAATATTCAAATATTAACTAAAAAATTATTGATAAATTTTTAAATTTAATTTTATTGCTATTAAATAGATAAATTAAATTTAAGAACATAAAAAAACTCTAATAAAAAATTGTAATAATTTAAATAATTATGTTTTAATTATAAATTAATTTAATTTGAAGCATTTTATTAAATAGATTTTATTTTTAATTATTTTATTACATAAATAAACTAAGGAGTTGAGTTTCAAAAGGGTCTTTTCATTTTTGATCAATCGAGATAAAAAACTGGTCAGATCGAAAATATTTTCGTGTAGAGACAACATATGGCAAGTAGCTCCATACAGCCAAAATAGAGCTACCCAATGTATCATCACACGCCTGAGGATTGGACATACAAATGTAACCCATAGCCACTTGATGGAGAAAAAACCCCAAAAACTGTGCCAATTTTGCTTATTACAACCAGCAACAATATATCACTGGATAATCGACTGCCAAGTATTGGAACATCAGCGAAGGACTCTCAACATCCCAGATACACTCCACGAAAGTCTAAATAATTTCGATCAAATATCTAAAATCATAGAATTCTTAAAGATAACAAAACTATTTAATTCCATTTAACTGATTATTATTATTAAATAAATAATGTAAAATTCAATGTAAAGTATTGCGGTCGCTAATGACCTCGAAGTTGAAGCGAGCTTAACTTTTAAATAAAAAAAAAAAAAAAAAACTATATAGTGTCTACGAGTGTACAAATTTTTACAAAAAAATGTTGTCATTATAACGATGCACATATTTTTAATTTTAATTTGAATAAATATAAGAGACGAGTGTTTATTATGATTGAAAAATGTGATATTTATTTTACAAAAAAAAAAAAAAAAACCGGTTATCTTCAATTATAAACATTTTTATTGAACTTTTTAAATTTAGCTATAAAGTTTTATCGATTATGAAGCTACAATTCGATTTTCATTTAGAAATATTTATAATTCTCAAAGTAATTAATAATATTTAAAAGTTTAAAAAACTGCTTTTTTAATATATGTATTAAGATATCCTTTTGAAAATCAGTTCCTCAACTATTAAAAATTGTTCTGTAGGCTCATGGAGGTTCATTATTCTGATTCGGGCTAGCTTGCAAAATATATTTTTCGAAAAAGAAAATAATCACAATTAAATTTTCGAAATTATTAATAAAATTGAAATCATTATCATTATTATTATGACTCTCTAAACAGATTAGTTTTACAAAAAGGTAGCTTTTGGCCATCACTATTATCCCTTGATCCGCGTAAGTACGTAATCTTGTTTGATTTCTTTTTGTTAGCTTATATTTACTTTTTTCCAGGCATCTTTCTCGGTATATTTTTTCACGAGCTTTTTTCGTCCCTTGAGGGGTTTTTTTTAACGTCATGGATTCCTTTAACTCGGTCTATATCGCGCTGGTAGAGTCTCCTTGCCCTTTAAAACCACCGAACGACCGGGATTACCGGGGTAAGTACTAGTGCAGGAAATTTGGCTTAAAGCCGATGAAGTCTTGAGGGTTTTACAGCACAAAAGTTCGAGTGGTAGCGCTAGATGAAGAGGAAGAGAAAGAGACCGAGTGAGGTAGGGTAGCTGAAGAGGTAGATTCAGAGTTGAACCTGACATAGGAAAACACGAATAGAAATAGGAAAGTAAGGAAAGACTAGCTTTTATATTTATCCATTACAGGACTAGACTGTGGCTTTTAAAACTGTATAAAAGTTTTATTTACTCACAAGAACAAGCTCGTGATTTTTCTACACCGCCATTCAAAAAATAATTGACTTAGATTGGTAAATTGTCTTGTACAAGTACTAATTTAATGGCATTGAAGCCGCCGGAAAAGTAATGAAAAGAAACGAGGATTTTTAACACTTTAGTTAACATTTTACGGTGTCAGATCTGCGGAGACTATTCACCCGTGAATAGACACTAATTTAAATTTTCTTTTGATACTCTTAAATCCTTTTCACGAAAATTGTAAATAGGAAGCTTGAGGGAAGAAAAAAAATTTATGAATCGAGCAAATGAGTCTTTTGTTAAGCATTCTGGGGCCTGAAGGGACGTTGTATCTAAGTAAACATAATTTAATTCCGGCGTTAATTATCTGGGTATGACCTCCGAGAACAATATGTATCTCTATGTGTATATCTATACGTATATGTATACGTTAATTAGTTGTGGTTAATCCTTTAGTCAATCTGTATTGCATTGACGCTTAATTATCTAGAATTGTTTGAATTGTTCGAATTAATTGAACGTATATCGCTACTGCCTGTCCTGATAGTCATTTGTTACTCGCTTGCGGTTTTAATTGGGACACTATTATTTTATAATAAACCATAGCTGTCCAACTTTTGCAATCTATTATTTTCGGTTGATCATAATTGATTATTGAAAATTTTTGGCCCAAGAAAATATAATATTGAAAATTAACACATTGAAAGATTAATTAGTTAGTTGAAGAATTAATTAATTAAAAAAGTTAACTTCACATTGATATTATGCTTAATTAAATGAAAACAAAACTTCAAAAGTTATGACATCAAAAGCTCACTAATTTAATAGATCATTATTTTCACATATTTCAAATGAATTTTTAATTAAAAGCCGGAGAAATCATTAAAAATAATACTTAAGAATAAAGTCAAGTCATAAAATCAGTAAATATTTCGCTTCAAAGTCGTATATAAATTGAAGAAAATTAAATAAATGATAGAGAGCTTCGTGTACAAAGAATTTGTTACCCAATTAATATTTACTAAGTAATTAGTTACAGCGTTGATAATCATTTAATTGCCTCGCAGTTGAAAGATGGCTCACAGAACAAAAACCGTAATAATGCAGATCGTTTGTTATAAACTCATTTAATTGAATCCATTATGTTGAAATTTAATTGTTTCGTGTTGAACCGCTGCGAACAAGGAACCAATCACCGTGGAGTCTCAGAAGGGATATAAGGAGATTATGGACCTTCAGAACAAGTGGTTCAGTTTTCATGTACCAATGAACTGGGAATATAACTTGGCATTCTAGTAATGCAATAACTTGGCATTCATTTGTTAAAGTTTATCCATAAATTACTGATATTGCGGTTGTTTTTAGTTATTTTCAGTAAACTTTTATTCCATTAGTGGTTTTTAATAGATAGATACAAAGTTTATTCTCAAAAAACCAAAATTCAATTATTTTTTTAAGTATTAATAAAATTTCAGTTTATTTTTTAAACCTGACATTATTTTTAAGCAATAAAAATTAAAAATTTTTTCACTCGCTAATTAGTAGCTCAGGGCAATTATTAAATTCTTTCGTTAAAATGGCATAAATATGTATACTGCTCGAAAAAACTTTCGACTAAAGAAAAAAAAAAAAGAAGATAATTTGCAAAGTAAATCTAATTTTCTCTCCGAATGATTCCACCACATAATTTGAGGATGACGCTTGCTTTAGTTTTCAGAGAGAGATGAAAAAAAAACGGAAATTATAAAAGTTTTCTTTATCTGGTTTTCTTTTTTTGATAGACTCTCCAAAGTCGAAAGATAAAATAATAATGATCGTAAAAAGAAATGGAATAGAAGGGCTGATTTGTTTTACGGTCTCAGTGACACGAGGTTACCGGAAAATGTCAAGGTTATATTATAGAGGAAAATTCAATCAATATAAACACACATTTTTTTATTATATGATATTTAAGAGGGACAGAATGGCCGGCGATGGCGACGGAGAGGACGGTGCCGTAAAAGAGAATCAATGGGAACAGCTCCAAAACGACAAGAGGCCTTAAGTATGAATAGTATTGATCGACGTCTTTTGTGGAGATCTCGGGACATAGGCACCGTCAGTACTCGGGAGCCAATAATGGAATGATAATACTCGACTTTTTTCCTTTGCCAAAGGATATAAAATCCACTCTTTCATATTATTTTCTTTTGCTATTTATCCTTTTATTACCTTTTTTTATTATTTTTCGCCGTTTCATTTTAGTTTGATTAATCATTTTATTTTTATATAATATCTATTTAATTACAGATACTCAAAAAATTCCGCAGTTCAATTTCATAAAAAGAAAAATTTTCCCTTCATAATTTATTCAATATAATCGCGTTTTATTTTTTAAATCAATATTATTTTCGATAATAAAAATTTCTTCATCTATTATAATGGGTAATTTGATTCTACCGTTGAAGTAAAATTTTTACTATCTTGAGAAGGGAGTTATCAATTAGACGCTGATTATTATAAGTGGAGTATAGAGATGAATACAAATTGGATACTCAATTTCAGAAGCTATGCACTTAATTTTACTACTCCCTCTGGGAAATTTCCCTGTTGAATACAGTCAATTTTCTTCCATTATCATACACAATATCATGCGTTAATAAACGTGTATGTCTTCACATGGATAAGGAAAGTATATCACGTTACTAATTTCCGGACTTGGTATATCGACGTTCTGTCAGTAGAGCTAGTTACGCCAAATCCGGTGAAATTGGCAACTTTATACTTGGGAAAAAAAATTCTTGAGCTAAGGAATTATTTTTAATATAAGAAAAATTTTTTGGATCAAGAATTTTTTCTCTTGACTCAAGATAATTATTTTTTTTTTAAATAAGACTTCTTCTCTTGAATCAAATTAACTTTTTTATCAGGTTATATAAACTGTCGCCTTAAAAATTTTTTTATATCTTTGCAACACCAATTATCGGGTGCTAAAGATCAAATATTTAGAATATTAGTTTCATAAGTGGTATAATGACAATCATAAGTGTTCACAAGTGATTCGACATCGGGGAAAAAAAGATAAGATACTACACTATACTGTAAAAAGTAATTGGTCTCTAGGGAAATGTGAGGGTTGGTATAAAAAATTTCAACACAGACAGTATGAGAGTGATACTAAACATCGTGTTGTTTTATTATCAACCTAATTAGTGAGAGCTAAAACCTCAAATTCTTTGGCTAAAATTTTGAAGATAAATAATAAGAAAAAATATTTATTGATAAAATTTAAAGCTAATTGATTATTTTTTATAACAATTTGATTTTTTTATTTTATAAAAAAATTATATCACACTTATAGAAGCGTACAAATAAAATCTATAAACTTTTCAAGTTAATAAATTATAAATTACAACAGAAAAAAAAAATAATAGTAACAAGAGATAAGTAAATCTTATTGTAAAAAAGTTATTCTGACGCAGAACTCGGGCTTGGACCCGAAGGTACTTTTCTTTTCCATCGGAGACTGAAGCGCGTTTTTTATCCACCCACACATGATATAAGAATAGTCTCAAGAGACTACTTTCGTCTACTCACAACGAATTTAAAACGAGAGGAAAAAATTAAAAAGAAAAAAAAATAAAATAAAAAAAGTTGGATTTGAAATTCCATTTATGCAGGGAAAAGTTGTTGAGGAAAATGCCCGGGTTACCCAAATGGATACTCGGCTCTTTACTTTAAACTCGAGTGTCGACACACTCCTTTCGCCCCTACCCTTCATATGCCGGTCGCATATATTATACTATAGAGCCATTGAGAATTATGGCGGTGATAATAAAAAAAGTATAACTCTATTCGATAGTCTTCGAGCCGCGGTGAGTGGAAAGTGGAAGGGCATTTGATTCCCAAGTTTAATAAGATTTATAATTTATGCAGGCTACTCAGCTCGGAAAAAAAGTTCTCCAGTTCTGCCCGGATTTCAATCATTTTTTTAACTTTACTCGTTCTTACGCTTTCATCATTTTCAGTTTTCCTCTCACTTTTTTAGTTTCAATTTATACAATTCATACAAAGAGATGAATAATTAGGGTAATCATTTCCTCCTGGAAAATTCACCACGTTCGGCAGCTACTTTCTCAAGGATTATTAGTTTTTCACTCGTATTAGTTTTTTTATTGCAATCAGATGCAGAGCCATTGAATATCTGTCGTAATCTTCTTATTAAATTCGCGGTTTCAGATTCCAATGGATCTTACTGAATAAATTATTGCAATTTTTTTTTAAACATTGCTATTATCAAAATTTCTCACATATATTATTTTCACTGGACAAATTTTGGAAAAAAATAAAATTATTGAACTGCGTAAGTGAGTAAAAATTAATTTAGCACAAGCTAAGAATTGCGAGGGTGAAGAAATGTTACGCCAGCTAAAGTTTAATTTTATGTCCTTTCAGTTATGATTTATTTTATTCCCTTTTAAATTTACTTTTATATCCCCTTAATATCTGGTAATTGAGTAACTTTACTCGTACAATTTATTTATTTATTTATTTACAAGTACTGCTGCAAACAAATTATAAGATTGGTTTTATATGGCCTTTGGCTTCGGCAAAGTCACTATTTAGCAAACTTTCAGACGAATAATCTACCGATTTCTCGAAATAAAACTCGTAAAATATAATATACTAGTGCAGCGGTTGGATGAAATTTCAAAGTCCAAAGAAAAGATATTCATACATGCGTTACTATACGTTCCAAGTTTTACGACAGGGAGTACGTGAAAAATACAAATTTATTGCTACAGGAAATTTTCAATCAAGTCTGTTTGAATTTTTGCTTGGGAAAGAATAATTTTCCCTCAGAAAATGAAACAGAGAACTGAAAGTCCCTTGTCTAATTTATTTTAAGGCTTCTAAGTGCTTATCGAGGCAGGATATCATTTGAATTTGACCTCTCAGGTCCCATATTTTTTTTAGCTTGCTACCAGTGAAGCTGTAATCCTTATAGTTGTGAGAAAATATGTAAACCTTAGAAACTAGAAGATTTTTGAATTCAACTTTGGTCGTTTGAGTGTTACCAAATGGTCCTGAAGTTCACTTTCAAACTTGTTGAAGGTTTCCCAAGTGATCAGATTTCCTTAATATCTCCCAAGTTTCTATTTTAGCATATTGAATTTTTTCTTTTTTTTTAGTAAAGTAGCATTGTCAAAATTTTTTATTTAAAATCCAAAAAGTTTGAGTGTTCACTGTGGATAATATACGGAGTGGCTGATATTGAATTGATTTAATCCCTCTGAAGTTAAATTTATTTCAAGAAGAATTCAATTTATATTTAATAAAAAATATCTCTCGAAGTGAATTTTAATTTTTTTTTTTAAATAAATTTTCTCTATAATAATTTATTTGTTAAAGAATCATAAAAATTTATTTCACTATTATTAAAATTATTAATTTAATTTATTTTCTTTCTAAATTACAAATTGATTTTTACTCTCAATTCCTGAGGAAGCTTATTATCAATTTACCCAAAAATAACTCCATCACTACGCTAAAACATTCATCATATTGATTTCCATCCACCCTTACTCGTTGTAAAATATCTCGGTTATCAATATAAAATTTTTCCACAAAAATTAACCAAATAAACATCCTCAACACATTTGTTTACATTAATCAAAATATAAAGCAGAAAAAAATAACTATTGTTGGAGAGAATCAATATCGAACACACTTTTTATTTATGTTATCATCATTCTACTTCAAGAGAATCAAGATCCGGCCTTCCATCAACAGCCACCCATAAAAAACATCTCGCATTACACAATAGAAAAAAGTATCGTCAGTTCCCAGAAGCGAGTGAGCACAAGTACCAGCATCAGCTATTACGAAAGTTATAAAAATACATATATAATCGTCAATTCAATTTTAACTTCAACGAATAATCGATAAGTGCCAGCATAGCAGAGCAGAGCTACTAAAGTGAACCGGGTCTTGTAATAACACACAAGTACTCTGACACCAACCGAACAAGAAGAGCGGAGATAGATCAAATAATAATATGGATGTTATCGGTAATAAAAAGTAGTTGATTATTTTATGTTGTTATCTGTACAGCAAACAAATTTTAATTTTCGGCTTAAAATTTTAAAATTTTTATGCAATTAGACAAAAAAAAAATTTAATTTTACAATCCGGAAATTTTTTACTAAATAATTATTTATTTTTTATGAGTTAATTTTATAAAAAAGAGTTTAGGGAAATTTTTTAATGTTTAACAATCGTTAACCAAGTCAATAATGATAACAAGCAGCCGAGGATCACGAACAGACAGAGTTTGGAGTGTAGAGGGCCTGTTTCCATCCGGTTTCGATCAGAAGCGACTAAACCGAAGACCGGAGACTTGAGAGCCAGTAATCATAAATATTTATCAAGTTCACTTACAATTTGTAATCGACTTGATCGACTTCTGCTATCTTATACTATACCTTGCGCCTGGAACTTCGAGTGGGAGCAAAAAACGTATCACTGGATTCTGGAGTCAGAGATAGAGATAGAGTAAGAGGAATGGCTCACATCTTAGATACCAAGAAACCAGCTCTGGTTCATGTTTAATTTATAGGCCTCTAAGTCTCCGAGCTCGCGTATAGTTCGCGAGAGTTTGCTTCCGTATAATTCTATTCGGTGATTTGTACTATCAGGCATTTGATTTGCCTTAACTTGACCAAGCATTCAGCGACAGATTTGCCGAGGAACTCTGGAAACTTGTTATATGGATTTAAAGATTTGAGCGAAAGTCGGAGACGGTGTTTAGTGGAAATTTTTTGCACTGAAAAATTTTATTTGATAGATAATGTAAAATATTTTTGTTTTAAAAGCTTAGTGAAAAAATAAAATGAATGAAAAATGCAAATGTCAATTAACAAATTAAATGCATTATTTACAACTTTAGTTTTAAAATTTAAAATCAAGCAAAGAACTTTTTAAATTAAGTAAAGTTTACTTTAAAAAAAAAAAATTAATCTTATTAAACTAATAGAAAAATCACTTGAAATTTTGAACCAAAAAATCATTTTGAAAAATTGTTTTTAATTTGAATAAATTTTATTGGATTAAAAAATTTTTCTTCTTTTAGTTCAACACTTTTGCTCTTATATCAAGTTAATATTTTAATCAGTGTCAAGAATTACTGCTTTTGAGGAGAAAAAAGGAACATTTATCGTATAAAAACAAATTTCTTTCTACATAAAACAGTAAAAAGACACATTATACTGCAGTAAATAGAGCCTGGTTGATCTAATTCTCCTTCCACTTTTTCAGCATCTCAATCTTGTTCATCTCTCCTTATTTTAATTCCTCTCCTTGTTTTCTTATTGGACTGGCGTTCAATTCAGATATTATACCGCTACGCGACGAATAATTCAAGCTCTTCACCACTTTTTCCGGTTATTTTTTAGTATGTTTTTTATCATCAGCCAGAAACAGCTGAGCACGAACTAAACAGAAGGAGGATAGAGCTGTAGAAAAGATTAAACGATAAAAATAATATAAATCTCGGTAGTGGTGTCACTGAACATCGTACGCGTACCATACACTAGCCATATACGTTCAAAGTCCAGCGACTGTTGCTAGTCGGCTTTTATGCCCTTTTCGCTTTAGTTTTAGAAATATATAAAAATGTTAGTGGCCATTCGCTCGCTACTAAATAGTGTCCACCAGACTCTCGTAAATTGACTCCTGACCAGTACGGGTCTTTTTCACCAGACGACACTGCCAACTTTTATTAACGCGAAATTCAGTTTCCGATACCGGTATGACGCTCCTGGTTCTCTTTGACGTTCGCCTCGAGCATACGTTAATTAAACGGTTTTGCTGCATTTGAGGTTTTACAGCCTGTTGACTTTTTTTTCCTCTAGTTTTTCCTCCAAACAGCCACCTGGTAATTAAGAAAGCATAATTTTGTGATGAAAGTATCATCATATTTATGATAAAATTTATAAATTACTTTTATACGGTTTTTTTGCTTAATAAGCTAATCATTTGTTTGGCTTAGGATGCTTGTAGAGAATGTAAAATTTTTTTGGACGATTAATTTATGTTTACACAGGGAAAAATTTATAGAAGTGATAACGATATATTTATATATATAAATTCGTGCTCTTCTATTAATCCGCTCCTTGTTGAATAAAAATTCCTAATAAAATTTTTCAAGTCATGAGTTTAATTAAAAAATTGAAGAATATTAAAATAATTCACGGAGAGTTTCATTATTAGCAGCATAATAAAACGTACGTTGTGAAAAGGACTCTCGTCTTTTGTTAATATTTTGGCACCGGTAACTGACAATTATTCAGTTGCAACATTTATAGAACTGGTTCGGTCATGAATGATTAATCACAGCGCTCATGAATATAAGATGCCGTGTTAGGTAATTTTATATGTAATTCTTCTTACATTATGGATTGCGGAAGGGTTTTACGACGACTATGGATTAAACTAAAAGTAAAGGCGGACAAGAGATCAATATTATGAATATTTCTGGCGAGAGAATAATTATTATTGAATTTTAATTGTCATTTTGATATTTGTTTTATGTGAAGTTGTCTAAATTTATTAAATTATCAAAAAAATAATTCCTGATTTGTTATTTGTTAAGATAAAAGTGGTTTATACTGCTTGCAATTTAAATTTCTAGAAATAATAATATTCAAACGATAAGTTATTTTAATTTGTCAATTTTACAAAGTGACTGAGTTCAATAATTTACAAAGCTTTTACAGTAAGGTCTGCGATAAAGTAAAGTGCTAGTAAATTCAAAATTTACGGCCTACATGTAAGCAAAGACAAATATTTTAAAAACTTTTTTTTGTGATTTATTTTTATTGTTATTATTATTATCATCCGTAAAGTTAAAAGACCGGAGATGTACATAAAACAAAGTTAATACTGTTTGATTGAAATAATGGCGTAATTGAAAGGGTAGTTGTATATTTGGACGAGTAAAGTTAAGCAGGAAAGTTGTTAAATTAGCGAATATCAAGAGGATATAAAAATAAAATTAGCTTGAAGATAAAATAAATCATAACTGGAAAGCTGTAAAATGAAAGTTCAGCTGTTAGTAGCAGTAACAAGAGTTAACAGCGCTCTTGTGTTCTCCATCGCGAATGGAAATGGAATAAAAGAAACAAGGTATCAATAACAGTTACAGAAATAGAATTTAAAAGTAGCTCGAGACTATGGGTACAAGAGCAATCTCATCAATTTTTTTTTCCACGGTAGCAACAAACAGACGCCAGTCGCAAATATCTACGTGTATTTTTGGCACACACATCGCGCGACAGAGCATTACACACACTGGGTATAATATACCGTATGCTCTATAGTATGTAGTAAATAACGCGGATAGTATGGATATATGTGTGCGTGTGTATGTGGAGGTTCTTTTCTCCTTGTATGTCGTATAACATTGCACCATGGAAATAGTTTCATCGGTCTTATTTACACCCAGCGAACGTACTCGAACGAATAGAACGAAACGTCTTACTGGTAATTGTATCGTGAAACAAGATTTTCAACGACGTCGCGCAAATTTACATCACTGCCAGATGCAATGCAAGAAACAACTCCAAATTGTACGCACTTCAAAAGAATTGAAAGAATGTTGCCTTTGATTCTACAAATATATATCTCATTCTATTATTTATGTGTTTTCATTACAAATAACAATAATTGTTTATATTCAAATTCAAAAACTTTTGAATCCATATCAATTATTGCATGCCTAAGCGCGAAGCGCGTAGGTGTGTTTTACTATCGCAAAAAAATAAAAACTCGTTGATTTCAGCCCTCAATTACTTTTTATATTAATTATATCCACTTGAATTCATACCGAAATTTTTTATTAAAAATTCATGAAATAAAACATTATTAAAATTCTCCATTCAAGCATGGTGTTGTTAACACAATAAAATTAATTGACCTGATTCTTTGTTTATTCGATTCGTATTTAAGTCAAAAATAAAAATTCTCACGGTTTTTTATATGAAATAAATAAAAATACTTTTAAAAAAAGTAACCCGTAGTTTCTATCCTCGCTATTTGACTGTTTGATTTCAACACCCGATATGTACGCAGACTCAATTATCTTCCACCAGATGATCATGTAGTACCTGACAAATTTCCAAATATGGCTGAAGTTTTTTACTAGTTTCCATTCCAGATCATCTAGACACCAATTAAACCTTCAGCTCCGCAGTTACAGATATTTATAACATACACACAATCCGGTTGATCTACTTAACCCACTAGGAGACAATATTTCTCAGTAATGCGACCAAGTATCTTCTTCAAGTCAAGATCCTCATTAAGCCGCACTCGATCTCAGAGTATTGCCTTTTTTTTTTTCTATCAACTAATAAAAATCGCCGGGTATTTAACAAGAATTATTGGCCGGACATTCGTATTCTTCACTTAAATTTAACCCACCATTCCGCATCCTAGACAATATCCTATAAGTCTAGACAATTCCGCTGTAAGCTTGAAAGTTCAATAAAAAATATATATCTTTTTAGCTTACATTGTCCGAAAGTTTACAATTTAACGCCAGCAATAAAGCTGCTCTATTTTCTTTAACCTCCTCCCTCTCTCTCTATCTTTCCAAATAGACAATGTAATTGAGTGTGTTAATGTTTACAACAGCGCTTCCCTCAAAGTGCCTGTTATTCCTAGCCCCTATAGCTCCTAACAAGCTGGTATTATGTCTAAATAAGCAAACAATAATCTGCTGCTCCAATTAAACCTCAAATCCACTGTCTCAACACGCCCATTACCCCTCAATCTTCTGCTGATCCTTAACCTCTCTAACTTCATAAATAATAAATTACGAATTACATGATTAACTCTAAAATAATAATCTTAAAAATATAAATAAATTTCTAGCACCCTTGTATTATGCGATTCCGCATTTAGGCTCATAAATATGTATACATTTTTCTCGTACAAAGTATATCTCTAATGACCACGCGTGTATAATTGTTCCATTTGTTATAATAACCATTATACATTCTCAAAGCGAAAAAAAGATTAGTTAATTCAAGTATTCATTTATATTCTTGCAATTATTTACACACAAAGCTCAGAAATTTAGTTATCACATTTTTTGGACTGTAAAAAATTATTTCAACATCATTTTTTCATCTAATATGGATTTATTTAGTCGTATATGTTCATATCAGGCTATACATAAGCATAAAAAATATTTTGTCATAATTTGTCAATTTTCTATTTTTTCTTTAATCAAAAAATAACTTCGTAATTGATTGAACTGAAAATCAATATCAAATAAGCACCAAAAGAGAGTTAAACATCAATTTTTATTCTATACTTTAACTTCTAAAACTAAACTCTCTTCTAAGGAGACGATTTAGCGACCATGCGCCACCTAGCGGATATTTTCGACACTATACTTGATCAAAAAATTAAATATACCTATCTAAGACCTAATTTAGACATAACAAGACTGATCAATACATATTTAAAATTCTATACGAATTTATCAAGCCTTATCAGAAAACTTTTTCCCAACCAGTTCTTTGAGAAAGCAATTGATGAATTTTATCGACTTTCCTCGATCGTATTTTAATCTACAATCGTATCTTTGAACTTTAAAGACTGCGTTAAAAATATCTGGTGGATACCCTTGGAGCCTCCCCTCGAAGAAATTTCCTTAGACACGTGCTAGCCATTTCTTGCTCCTCACCCGATATAGCAACGGTACTTACGATGTACGGATGCGAGGCGTATACGTACATACTAAACAACCAAACAAAGTGAACACAAGTCCAGCTCTCGACGCGTCTGTTGTTACGCTTGTCGCGTTCGCCACATACTCCAATACTTTCTCTGCCGGCTGGTATATACTGGGCTATACTCCTCATTCTGTCCCCCTTAACACACCACTCGGTGTAACGGCCCTCTACTCAATATACAACCAAACTAAACCCTGGGTACTCCATCTCTCGTTCTCGTTCCCGTTCCAGACCGTAAACACTGTCCTCGAAAACCCTCCTAACACACCGCCAAACACTCCATTATATACAAACAACACACAGGAGTCCTCCAAAACTTAACCGATAAATGACACACTATTGCTGAATCAACAGCCCCGCTCCGATTCCACCCGAGTCAAGCTCGTTGGTCATATCATCGTCTTTGCAATTTACATTTAATCTATTTTGAGTATGATCAGCTGCAGCGCAATTTGAGCACCAAAGGACCAAAATAATCAGACATCTTGTTAATGCAATGTAGTGTCTATAAAAACGTTACTTTTTGTTTTATATTCAACCGCTTTCGTCGTTACTGAGACTTAACTTCAACCCGAGTCAGTCTTTCAGTGTTGAAAGACGCTTAACGATTCCATACGCTTCCTTGTATAAATATACTTTTAGAAATATTTACTTTCGGGTTTACGATTTTTTTATTTCGGAGAACCGAACTTGAGATCTCTCAAAACTTTCCGCTTGAAGAATTGACGCTCTTTTTTTAAATAAATTGGTCTTAATTTTCAGAAAAGTTTTAGTTTGTTGGATTTTTTTTAGCGGATAGAGTCAATTGATGAAGAGAAAACGGGTAATTTAGATGTTTTTAAAGTTTTTCAAGTACTACTTCAGCAATAAAAGTCTAATATTGAAGTATAACATGCAAAACCTTAACCGAAAATGATCATATCAATATTTGCTGAGTATCTTTCCGTGAATAAACGGATATCGATTTTTGCTATTAGACGAAGATCAAAGAATTCTTCGTCTTAACTTGGTGACATGCATCAATTTTTTCAGTGATATTTTTTCGTATTTTTAGTCCTTACAAACAAGGATTTAAAGGTCTAAAAAACTGAATAAATGAAAATAACTCTGTTTTATTAAATGGTACTGTTTTTCTCAAGAATCTTTCCCTAAACATCTCATTGAGAATTCCAATTGATTTTGTACCTTGAACAAAGCATTTCTCTTGAAGAGCAAATAGAATGCTTTAGTCTTTCTCTGCTGAAACATAGCATATAAATAATCCTTTATACATCTTTCAGCACTTCAAAAACCTAGTAAGGTTCTTCTTCATTTCCTTGGAGATTCTCTTTGTCATTTCCGAGAACCATCTTTCCTACTGACAACCGTTTTTCAGTTTTGCTCTAAATCTAAACTTATAAAAAAGAGAAAAGCTCTTCCTAATTTTCTGACATTCGGATGAATCTTATAATTAGCCTGACACATTCAAAGGTTGTTGTAAAAAAAACTCTCGGTAGCTGTGACAGGATTTTTGCCCTAAATCGAGCAACCTAATTTCTGCGCACGTTCTTGAGCATATTTGTTATTATAATTATACTCAGAAGCTTTTAATACAGAGCCTTACAGAATAAACACTTAATGATACTCTCATAGTGGTAGTTATTGTGCCAATACATTAACATATCCATATACACGCATGGGGTTACACGTGATACGAATTAGCATAGTAAAGCTTCGGGTTTTAACGACAGTATAACGTTACTTAGTATTAGCGGTTTTATCACCAGCTTACCAAGTTTTCCTCACATTTCAATAAACCTCCAAGGATTGTTGTACCTTAAAGCTCCGCACTAAAAAATATTATTCACATTTAAGTCTTCATTTACCACGTAAATATTTAGTTTCAGAGCTTTATTGGGTAATAAATAAATAAATAGCTGTTTTCAAATTTTTTATGATTTAATTTAACGGGGATTCAAACAATTGCACTGTTTAAATCATCAAGCTCTCAAAAAAATGTTGTCAGGTCACTTTTAACCGCATTGTTTCCAACTTTACGTCAATCGGCTGTTGGTATTTAATTAACTCACCATGAAACGCCGGAAAAAGTCTTATTTGCTAAGCTGGCAGCCATGTGATGGATGAATAAAGCTTGGTGGGCTTGTAGGAGGACGAGCGCGAAAATTCACTTACACTTGAGAAAAAAAGATCGAGGTAATAGTATTTCTCACTAGATTGTCAAACATTCATTATTTGTCTTGAATTACTCTAGACTAGCAGAAGTGTTTTCCCTCTGGTAGATTGTACACACCCGCTTCCGGGTCTTTGTTCCGATAATTACTGTCCCGATGAACATCAGCGCATCGCATCACTTAAATTAAATTACCTGTATAACGCTATTATGCTTTTGAAAAAAAAAAATTTCATCAGTACACAGCAGTAGTGAGCTGTGAAAAATTTTCCATGCTACTTGTCAAAGTTTCAGTCAAACAATTTTTTAATCAAGTAAAATTTACTTAAACTAACAAACGTTTCTTAGTTTATGAATTTTTCTACTTAATTATTAAATTAAGAAGATGTTGTTCAAAATTATTTATTTGATTCAATTAATTTTTTTTTTCTGTGCATGAAAATTTACCAATATTTTAAAGGACATTAATAATCGGATAATGATTTATTATTTATTATTTTTTATTTACTTAGAATCTAAAAATCCCTCAATATTGTCCACACTAAGTGGAAATAAAACGCATTTTCAGAACAATAAAAACCGGTGTAGGTGTAATAAAAGCACACTGCATGAATGTGTATATCTATATAGATCTGCATGAATGCTAAACAAATAGAAAGAAAGGTAAAGGAGTGATAAAAAAAAAATAACAAAACTATTAGTAGCATTGGCACGTTTGCCCGGTACTACGTGTCTCGCTTAAATGTCCGGTACCCATTTTGATTGGATGAAAGTTTACCTTTTTCGTTTTCTAACTACCCAACACCTTTATACATTGATTAAAGTGAAGACAAAGCAACAAAGAGGTGCCCGGGGTGATTGTTAAATATGCGAAAAAAACTAAAAAAAAAGAGTAACCACTGAAAAAAAATTAAACTTTAAAAATAAAGTAAATATCGACAGCCGTTTTCGCGGTGACTATTTTGTTCCGCTTTGTTTATGCCAGCCTCAGTTTATTAAACGGTAAAAGTTATTTCTAAATAATGGCACTGCGAATGGGAGAAAAAGAGGCAGAGAAGAAGAAAGAAAGAATTGTATATATTTGGTAAAGTGTTTCACACGCCATTTAGTGTATTCGCAGAAAGTGAAAACGAAGATAAATATACAGAGTCATTTTAGCGATGTGCATACACAACTTAGAGCGCCTGGGGCGTTCAAACACGTGAGAGTCAATTTTCCCAAGACATATTGAAACAATCTGTATGAATTTTTCGTTAAATTGTACATAAGGGCAAAAAAAAAGTCCATTTTTTAAGGGACATTTTATTTTAAACAGATAAAATATGTAGCACAAGAATAAGAAATTGATATATGTAAATGGAGCTTAAAGTAGACACACGACACTAAGAGATATTCGACTAACGTACCACTTTGCAGCGACCCCTATTTGCTCTCTTCTCTATTTTTAAACATTTACTGTCGTGAAGAATATTTAAGAGCGCATAGAAACCACTAACTCATGGCATCTGCTCCTCTTTATTCTTTTTTTTCACATTAATCGAATGTTAACCCCTTATATCTCTCATATCCGATCTTTCATTTATATGTATACATCTATATCTCTACATACGAGAAACGATAAATATTTAACGCTTATAACTTTCTACTGTACCTTAATGCTCGGTTTTCCAACTATCAAGATCTAACGATAATATATCGAGCTTAATTTTTCACAAATTCGGTTTCAGAATTTAAAACTCTCCCTGATATATATATGAAAATATCGTCCAATTAAATTCGCAGGTATTTACGTGAAAGGTTTTTAATTTTGGATAGATGGGAGAAAATTTTTGCAAAATCCCGTGTAACAAAACAGGTAGTCAGGCTTTGTTTCCTAGGATTAAACTGTGATCGAAAAATAATTCTGACTGACATTTAATAGCAGAGGCTGTTCGTCAACAAAATTGTTCGCCTCGATGTAAACGATCCGGGAAATCGTGACTGTAAAATCGTTAAATTTTTCCTCGGGTCATCAACTTTTGATATTTATAATCGAATATTTACAGTTAGACTTTATACGTCAAAATATTGTCCAAAAAATAAGATAAATATACCGGGATTCCGGCTATATTTCAAGTGCGACTCGAATACGGATGTCGTAGAAATTTATGATGAAATTTTTTTTTTTTATACTGAAGAATACTCTGTGACATTTGAAATTTAATTTTCTCTTAATAAAATGAAATCGAATATACCGAGCATTGCAATATTAAAACATTCCTCTTAATATATATCCAATATTATTGTATTGTTCAATGTAAAATTCCTGTTTTTAAATTACAAAGAATTTTTATTACTCTAAATGAAAATTTTTTCGTGTTGTCTATTGTTACTGATTTAAAAAAGTAATATCACGCTTTATAGAAAGTGTAAAATAGAAGTAAAATTATTTTATTTAATAATTCCGTGAATATTTAAAAAATAATGAAAAAATTTTTATTCATGTTTATTCATTTTATAGTTTAAAAAAAAACATATTCAAGCTTTAAATCCCTATTAACTCGTCCCAAATAACAGAATGAAAGGATATGTTTGACGCAAAAACCTCATATAATATGTACATAAATAAAAGCGGTCCTCAAAAAACAAAGAGTAAGCCCCACTTGGGTATGTTTACCAAAAATAATTCATCGACCCCGAGAAAATTTGTATAGATTATTATTGAGCCATTATAATCCATTATTAAAACTATAATAAAGTGAGTTGCTCAATGGAGCATAGAATAATGATTTGAAAATGCAATCATTTAGTATATACAGATCCTTTAATGGCGTGTATACATTCAGAAAACAGAAGAGAGGAGATTATACTCATTGTCAAAATAATCAATAAGATTTATGGTCATTCCACAGCTGTGCCAGGAAGATGAATAGCTGTTGACGCCTCGTGTATACACACTTGTGTTGCACCCAGCGCATAACACGCTGAATAGCATATATACACAACACCGTTACACACAAATTAATAAGTCAATCATACATGTCGCCCCGGTCGCTGCACACGCACCAAACAATTTTAAATTACTGTCCTCTTTTTCTTCCACCGCTTATCATTTTTCTACCCTTTTTTTTTTATCACATATTTTGCGCTAGATATTTCAATGTGTGTAAGCTTTTGATTCCATGACGCGGCCTGGCTCTCGCGTCGATGAATGTAGGGTTGAAAAAATGTTAAATAGACCAACAGAAAAATAAAAACAAAAAAAAATAAAAGTGAAAGAGGGAATATTTTGTACACGTGCATTATTCACTGAAGCCTCGGGTAGCAGATTTTTTTTTATCAATGCCTGATTTTTCGTGTCGACGCTGCGCACGCGAGGTAAATACTATAGAATCTTCTATTATCTCCGAGTCGGAAGCTCATTTTTTTGCCTCCCCTTTTTTTTGCATGGAAAATGGTGATGATAATAATAATAAAAAAATATCTTTCGTAACTTAGCTGACTGCACATGATTCTCGCTCGTGCTCGGGGCTGAACTATGTATGATCTTCAACCTCTGCCGATGCTCTACATACTATTGTATATGAAAATATTTGTGTGACACCAAATAGTTCTGAAAAAAAATAATGAAAATACTAGCGGGATCTGGGATGTGTCAATAGCGAGATATTCAATGAAATTTTCTCTAAAGGTGAATGCATGGAAATTCTATGCAAACATTTCGGAAATATATGAACTTTTAAAAAGTTTAAAAATAACAAAGTTAAACACTCTTGTGGAAGAAGTTTTTTCATAAATGGCCATATTAAAATTTCTGATTTTTTATTACAATTTTTAACTTCCCGCTAAGAAAATTGCAAATTTTTTTTATATTTATCAAAAAAAAATAATATAAAATATTATGTATAGCTAAAATTATATAAAATTTAAGCATGATTTTTCTCTATTAAATTTTCCTTCAATTAAATTTACAAACATTTATGATCAATTTACATATCAGGCCAAATATGATCATATTAAGGTAGTACTACCGGTTTTAGAATTGACGGTCAGAATTTGATGAAACTTGGCATATAGGTACATAATAATATCTTAATTAACCACCTAAATTTTTGGAGGCCTACCGAGAACTGAAAAAAAGATATTAATATTTTCATATTTTTGCTTTCACTATTGATCCTTGTGGAAAATCACAGACTTTGTTTTATTTCACAAAACTGGACGTTCAGATTCTTATAAAAATTAAGACAACGAGAGAAAATAACATCTAGAACATATTTAAACAATCAGTATGGTTTCCGAGATTATGAGAATATTTGTTAATAAAAAACATTCAAAATTTATCTCTGTCTCTCTTTCTCCAACGCGATTTAGTCAAATAAAGTTAAGTTTTGGGGTTTGACTCTTGTGGTAACGGTAGTACTACCTTAAAAAAATGATAAATGTGCATATCGGCCGAAATAAAAAAATTTTTTGAAGAACTAGAAAAAGTTAAAAGCTCTTGGTTTCACAAAATGACTATTTTCAATTTAAGATCTTGCTAACAATCGTAGGTTTGGATTTTGCGGTGAGAGAAGTTTATCACCACTTAGATCCGGTTAGGATCCCAAACCAATCCAAGTTTACAGTTTCTTTGTTAAAATTTTGAAAACACTTGTTTGTTTCCTGGATGATATATATTCCAGATTGATTTATTTTTTATCAAAAATCTGAGGAACTTTATTTGATAAGAACAACAGAAACAAGTTAGATATCAAAAAATTTAGACCTTTTCCGGGAATTTACTAATATTTACGAGATAACTTTAAAAATAAATTTAAAAATGCAAATTTGTATTCAAATCTTTGGAAACATTTCTATTATATAGCTTACATATTTATCGTCGCATAAGTTTCCGAGATTTAACGCATAGCACGCGGATTTGAAAAATAGATAACAGAAAGAGTGTGAGTCCGCGAAAGATGTAATGCGCGGTTGTGGAAATCGCGTAAAAGCTACTATTCTGGTTAAGTTTTCTTGGTTGTGTTGCTCGATCCTCTGTACATAGCAGTACCATATCCATACATTCATACATAAATACATACATACACAGCTAACACATATTCATGGGTTCTATTCGTTAGAGCGCGCGCTGGTTCCCGTTCTCGATCGACGTGACGTCACGCGTTGCCAGGTTTGAAAGATCCGGCGCCCGAACTAGTCTCTCACCGACTGCTGCACGGTTCGGTCCATATTCCATCTTACAAATTTATCTCACAACATAAACAATCGTCGCTCCTGATAACTCACGTTTTTATCGCTACAAATTATCCATTTATTTTTTTTTTGCAAGGATTAATTTTCCCGCTCTGATTGCAGTGGAAAAAAAAATAATGATCGCAGTGGAAAAATATAAATTTATTGGATAATTATTATTTAAAACGATTGAGTGTTGTGAATGGTGTGCAAGTGAATTTTTTTTTGTTTGGAAAAAAATTAAATAAAATAAATTAAACTAACTAGTGACACTCGAGAGTGATTGGTGGGTTTATTTATTTTGTTTTATTTGTGCCAGTGATTTGAATTTATTTTTATTTTATATTTCTAATCAAAGTATCGAGGTAATTCCAAATATTTTGTTCATACAAAAAACTTTTTTTTATGGATAAAGTTATTCATGTACAGCGCCAAAATTCGGTGGTTTAGATTGATGGGATCCAGCTCGGTGTCGTGTACATGCATCAATAGCAAAAGTTGTTTGAATCGAGGGATCAAATATTAGAAATAAAATCTGATAAAAAAGTTTGAATAGAATTTTTTTTTTGACAAATAAAATATTGTCAAGGGTCATTGGTAATTATTTTTTTAAAATTGATAACTTTTTATGCTATGAATTGTTTTAAATCGGATGAATTTAATTTTGGACGATGGTATTATATTAATTATTAATGACTAATAAATATTGCTCTAAATTATAACGGGGCTTATACAATATATAATTCGATCAATTGAAATTGGTTGGTAATGATTATTTCATAATATACTAAATTTAATTGGTAATTCATTAATTTTGTAATTACTCGAATATTGAAACAGCGAGACATAATTTACAGTAATATTGTTCCATTGAAATTTTTATATATTTGTTGTTTTGAAACTTTGAACACGCTGAGATTTAGTGATATTAGATTTCATTGTACAGAATTCTTAAAAGTCTTTTGTATCAAATTTTTATCATTTCACATCAAGGGCTGGTTATATTCGCACAGTAATTGGTTCTTATTATTCGATAGTTTGAAAGAAAGTGAATGAAAAATTTTTCAGTAGTTATATTACAGTAAAATTTAACAATTTTAGTAGAAATATTAAATTATCTTAATGTAACAATAATTTAATCAGTTTTACATTTATTTTGACGGCGAAATATTAATTTTATTTCACTAATTTATATTTTATTAAAATTTAATTCCATACATTTATTAAATTTGAACAAAAAAAAATTTGTTTTAGCCAAAAAAATTAACGAGAAAGATCAAAACAATCTTGACCCGCCTAAAAAATTTTTTTGAATCAAGAAAATTTTATTCTTAGAAATAATTTGATTTTGCCGAAGATAATTATTCTCTTTAAAAATATTTTCTTGATTGAAGAAAATTTTATCTGTGTGCATGTAAAAAAAAGTATTATCTACGTCCAAAATTACATTCTTCAATTAAATTGAAAAATCCAAATTTATCAATAATAAAATGTCCCAAATTTCAAATACATCATTTACAGTTACGCATAAAATTTCTATAACTTTAAAAACTGATTAACGATCACAAAATTATAAATTAATCCGGTCACTACTCACTACCGATAAAACGACTGTCATCAACAACGCAGAACCCAAAACTTTTTTCTCAACTAGCCCATGAATTCGGACGGCAAACATCAGCTTTAAATGCCCTGAAAACGACTACCAAACTAACTAATCTTCCGTAATAATTTATATAACAACAATGCGCGTTAATAAACACCGATCAAATTATTCACCCAAGACTTACAACCTACTTCGACCAATCAAAACAACAGAAACATAAACAGCCAAATAAATTCAATATATCTCACGATATTACCGAATTATGAAATTGCAAACATCCACCGAATCGTAAGCAGCCCTTGTTGATTTTCCACTAGCATAAATACTGACATTGTCGGCGATAATAATTATCTCCAATTTATAAAGCTTTATAATCATAATTATAATTTTGACCAGGGGATAGATTGAAAAGCATACATCAATAATAACCAACACCGCAGTGTGTACAAAAGCTATCGCTATTGTTAGCAGTACTGATATTGTTGTTGTTATTCCCGGCGTAATAGGATAGATTAATTATTATTACAGCGATAATTATATCTCGATGCAAATTAATAAATTATCAAGCGAGTATCTAACAAAGTGTAACTTTTTCAGCATTCAGTTTGGAGTTTGGAGAAGGGCAGAGCGATGAATGGGACCCGTGGGTCCGGGTGATATTTTAAATTGGTGGAGCGGGCGACTCAGAGCGAATACCTTCAGTCAGGATCCAACCATGCCCGGAATACTTATCCTGTTCTCAATTTTTGGCCTCCAGCTGGCAGCTGCCTCCGCAGACAATTTGGGTAATTATTCCGCCTACATTACTTCTCATTACTATTTAATTACATTTATGTTAACGTAAACGTTGATGTAACATTACACTGCTCTTTTGTGAACCTCGGTCTAAGTCTACGTCTACATTATCCCGTTCATGCACAAATCTTGTGTTTAATACATTACATCTAGCTCGTAGGTTTAATTCATCACAATTAAGACGATGGAGGCTGAAATTCCTACCGGTGAAAAGTACAAATTAACGAATAGAACAACTAAATTTTCCTACCAATTACGGGGAATTAATTTCCCACCTGCAGAATCCTTTAATTAAGAAAAGAGAGTTCGCAATTCAGTATGAATAAATGTAAATAATTATTAGTTATGAATTGTGATGGACTGTTTCTTGAATATTCATGTCTACTGGAGTTTTCTTATGAAACTTGGATGTAAGTTTCTGAATCTCGAAAGAAATTCTACAGTATTTTGACTTTAAGTTCTCTAGAATAACATTCTACATGATTTAACGTGCCAAATTATTTTTTATCTGTTTAATTCTTGAGTATTTTGTTGTACAAACAACCGTGAAATTTATGGAAAACGAACGATAATAACTTATGTTTCAGTTGCATTTCATATTAAATAGAAAAGCGAATAATATTTATATAGTTTTGTTTGATATTTATATAAGCGAAGAAATACGCTACTTATTTATATTGGTAACTGTTTTTACAAACGACCTAAGTTTGTAAGAAAATAGAATTAATATTATAAAATTTTTCTCTTGAATCAAATTTTTTTTTTTAGTGAATTCATTAGAAATTATAATGAATTTTTTTAGTGCAAATTTTTCCCATGCAAATTTTCTTTTTGCATGATACCGACAAAGAATTAACAAAAAACTCCTTCAATTTTTAAGTTCAATAAATAAAAAAAATTCTCTTTCTGTTTCTCTGAAAAATTTGGGAAAAAAAATTTCTCAATCGACTAACTTTGAAAATATTTTCTAAAAAAATACAAGCGTTGTCGAAAAACCAACACAATTGTACTACAATGCACTGAAATAACTTTACGAAAATACGGTAACTGAACGTCAGGGAAATTTTATTGTCCCGATAGGAATAGTTTCTCTATTTGTAAACTAAAACATGATGCCTCATAAAAAGTGACTTACGCACTGGAATAACAAAATTCATATGGGATAAAATAAAAAAAAAAAACCACCGCGGTCATCATTCACCCTTCAACCGTCAACCCTTTCAAAGCCCGTCGGCCCATAATTTTCCCCAGAGGAGCTTGCAGCTTTAAAACAAATATCACTCATAATTCGAAGCGACATTTTTCACCGGATTTTACTCCCTCAACTCAGAGCCACTCTCAACTATTATATATCTTCGCAGACGGCTACGCGCTACCACTTTACTTATTTCACCTAATTTTTTTTCCTCTATACTTTAAACCCGGCCCAACCTTCGACCCCAGCCTTTCGTGGCACTTCCCACTCTGTTTTTACAGTCCTTTCGTTGATTCAAGCTCACGGAAAAGCAGATACTACATTATATACACTAATATGTACAATACTATATACTATATAAACTATAAAGTATATGCCGTTTCTTTTTCATCCGTGTTAGTATATAGATATAAATATAAATATAAATATAAATACATAGGTCGATACACAGAGATTCTCTGAATCACCGAATAGAAAAGAGTATGTACAGAATGTATGTTGTTAGTCGAACTGATATCTAAAGTTATATGTTATATAATATGTCATTGACACAAAGTTGGTACGCCTCGATCCCGACATAACCCAACTCGATATCAGAATCTCCCAATCATCATTTGCCACGTTCTATTCCTAAATTCACCCATCCGTATCCAGAGTATCGATCTATTTTATCGGAAATGTCTCATCAAAGATCTTTCAAAGCGATATAACAGTACCATCCAACAAATACAACCGTTGAGAAAGCTGCTGCAATACAAATACAAATTTAACAAAAAAAAAAGTTCAACTTCTTTTTATACTTTTGTACTTCTATTATTTGCCCTTCATTTCCCGGGGTTTAATTATTAAAGTAAATTTGATTGAGTTTATATACAGAGTACAGAATATATAAAATATATGAATTTATACAGTAAAAAATTTTTTGTGATTCCGTCAAAAAAATTGTGGGTGTAAATTTTTTGTGGATAATACATCAAAAGTTTACTTATAAACTACACAATAGTATATTACACTACGAGGGCAGAAAGTTTGAGATTCCTGCACTGCGTGCCATATGCCCGAGGCGAAGCCGAGGGCATCATGGCACGCAGTTCAGGGCTCTCAAATTTCTGCCCATGTAGTGTATACTAGTTTTCTTACTATGCGGTCGAAAGTACGTTAAAAATTGCGTTGAAAAAAATTGATGCCTGCCCCCGACATTTGCGCCACGAGCGAAGCGAGTGCTGCTATTTTTTTTCTAATTTTTTTTTTTGAACTAATTTATTTTTTTTTAAATTCTAAAATTTATTAAATATCTGCTACTTTAATTTTCATTAAAATAAATATTCATTTTCTGTAATTAACTCAGTTTCAACCTCAAATCATTGACACATAACAAGACAGATACATTCATAACAATCACAAGTAAGGTTAGGCTTGTAAACATAAGTAATAGAGTGAGCGCGACTACCGACTTTCGGACTTTCTGCCGCCTCGTGTCTCGTTGTCAGTGCATGAATACATTTTTTCGGCTCTCCGTCGTAAAGCGCATGCGCGACTCGACCACGGCATAAATGTCAGGCTTTCTGCAGTGAAATCGCAACAGAAACCCCGTACTTTCGACCAGCGTAGTAAGAAAAAATATTTAGTCGTCATTTATAGTTAAAATATAATAATAATAATAATAATAATAATAATAATAATAATAATGAAATGTTATTTTTAATTCAAAATTTCCTTGTTACTTCTATTGCTGAAAATGACGTCCGATCTATCAAAGAATTTTTCTTTCTCGGCTTCGCCTCGGGCATATGGCGCGCAGTGCAGGAATCTCAAACTTTCTGCCCTTGTAGTGTAATATACTATTCCGGGACAAAGGCACAAATTTACTCTACTATTTTTCCGGGCAAGTTAATTAAATTAACGTAGTGAGAAAATGTCATTTTCCAGTTAGCCTTTTTCTAACTTTCTCATTTTTGCGCCTTAACAACCCCGTTTTTAAACGAGGCGTCAAACGGTGTAAAGCCGTTGTGTTTGACAAAGGGATGAGTTTATCCTGGCAGACAGAGTGAGAAGGTAGGGACTCCATGCAATGGGCACACCTACCCGTTAATCCGACTAGGCATCTTTGCAGCTCGTCAGAATGATCAACTGCACCATTATATTATATGGTATCGTGCACTCACAAACTCGTTAACACCTTTAAGTACTTTGTAGTGTTGTGTTGTTGGTATATATACAAGCTAGGCGAGGCTGAAGAATTAAAAATTCGCTGTAAACAATAAAATAATAATAATTTATATTATTAAGAGAATAGAAAAATTTTGTGTCGTTGCAAAGGTCTTGATTAGAATTTGTGCCTTTTCAAGATTTCATATCATTCTCACCGATAGTCAATTTATTATGATAAGTATATTTAGGCTGCATTCGAAAATGCTCTGACTCTAGATACATAATTTAGAAATTACCTTGTATCTTGTGAACTATTGAAATTTTTAAAGATATAAGCTCACCCCGACATTATACTCATCGAGACCTTTCATTTGAGTACCCACATCAATTTTTTATATATTTCATATATATGTATATATGAAAAATATATCAAAATGCATGTGGGTACTCAAATGAAAGTTCTTGATGAGTGTAACATCGGGCTGAGCTTATTTCTTTAAAGACGCCAATAGTTAAGAAAGTATAGGGCATTTTAATAAATATCTTGTAAAATATTAACATTTCTAAAGATATAAGCTCATCCCGATGTTAGACTCATCGAGACCTTTCATTTGAGTACCCACATCAATTTTTTATATATTTATATATATCATATATATGTATATATAAAAAATGTATCAAAATGGATCTGGGTACTCAAATGAAAGCTCTTGATGAGTGTAACATCGGGATGAGCTTATATCTTTAAAAATGTCAATAGTTAAGAAAGTACAGTGCAATTTAACAAAATTCATTATTTAATAAAACAAAATTTTATTTATTTATAGTCCACAAGTCACTGCAATCACAAAGTGACTGCTATTATTATCATCATATATGAGATAAATAGAAAATATAGGACGTCTAACAACGGTCTTAAGTTATGAAGCTCTTTGGTACTTGGATATCGGGTTTGTGATCTATTTACTGATAAACAGTGGACTTCAAAGGCGGGTAGATACTTATTAGAAGTCCTTAGCAAACTATAAATTTGCTTATTAGTTATGCCATATATTATATTATAAATATTGATCGTTGAACCGGCGAGTGAGAGAGGCTAAGCGCGAATATTAGAGTCACATTATATGTAATATCAAAGTATTATTACTATATAATATATAGTAATAATAGTATAATATAGTATAATACTATATATAGTATTATACTATATATATGAAACTTAGCTGATGCACAAACTGAATCAACGGCCGACAAAGTTATCGGATAAAGTTACACCCCGGTTCTTTTGCGCCGTGGAAAGATTATCTGATGTATAATCCACTTTTATCGTTTGCTTCTTTGCTCTTATTTTTTTCCTTCCTTTTTTCTATTCTGCTCAAGCTCCAGTCGGTACATATCTATTATATCTATAAAAAGAGCTTTTTTGGTAATGGAAGGGGAAAAGAGCAGGTAATGGGCCAGATAACGGAGTTCACTGTCGGATCTATGGATCCGAATTAATTGTCGCTGAAAAAAATGGTCAGGCAGATAATCGTCGGTGGTTGGAGCGCGATTAAGAAAAAAATTGGGAGTTTATTTTGGCTTAGAAGTGACAGGCAGTTTTTTAAGGAACAAAAAATTAAAGAGAGTTGGAAAAAATTATTAATTTTATTTTATTAAAAAATTTTATTTGACTAAATTTAAAAAATTTTCAAAGCAATTGAATTTAGAAGAAGAAAGCTTCAATTTTTTCTAAACCAAGTCAAAAATATGAATTTTAATATATTTTTACGAACAGAAAAAATTTGAATTGAAAAAAAAAACAGTATATGAGATTTGCATTTTTCGGTCTGTAGATTCCGGCGAGACCAAAAAAATTTAAAGCTTCTGTTTCAATGAATAAAAACTCAAGTGAGTTAAGAACTCTCAAGATGGCCATATTTGGTTTAGAATTTCCAGTTATTTAAACTTCTGAGATGAGACCCTCCACTAAAATCCAACCATGGAGAATCTTATATCGACATTCGTCGAAAAACATTTAAAATTTTCTTCTGCCCACCGACTTCATTTCCGTTGGAACGATTTCCATCCGCTCCGTCCACTTCACAGACTGTTTTTTTACCCCAATAAATTTTTTGCTCTCCCACGAGTCTTCAATTTTTTATTGATTGAAAAAAATTAAAATTCTTCGTAAAAGTATATAAACGCCATAAACATTTTATTTAATATTTTCCCTCACAAAAGAGTTAGCAACTCGGGGGTTTTTCGCTCGGTAAATATTCACCCTTCAAAAAATTTAAAACGCGATTTCTCTTTCATATCTCGGAAAAAGATAATAATTCAAGCTGGTAATATTAAAAGTTATGTTGTATAACTTAGCCGTAAAATTTATACATATTTTCGTCCGTCTTACCCCAGAGGAAAGCAACCTGTTTATTAACAAAGAGCCTCGCTCTCGATACAAGCTAAGTCTTGGCTCATCCTTTTCCCGACAAAGCTTCACCTGAAATTTAAAAAAGTTCCTCGGCTGAAAGTTTATCTTTCAATGTTATGCATGATACTCCAGTCGGGCTTCTTAGAACTAAAAACTGGAGTCAGGTCGTCAAAACTTTTGAGATACATAATATGATATTATGTGATATAATAATAGTTAGCAAGGGAAATAATAATATATTATTATTTTCTTTCGTTTAACTTTGTTTCAAATGTTTAATTTACATTAAATTATACACTGAGGAAAGAAAATAGTATTATTTACAATTGTTAACTTGATTAATTTGTTTTCTGATGAACAATTAATATTATATTGCAATTAACTGGAGTGTAAATATCGCTATAATAATTTTTAGTTCTATCTTACAAAGATTTTACTACTATAAATAAATTAACTGGAATATAACCATAATATACGCTTAATATTTAATTTCTAATATTTCATGTTTAATATTTGACATTTAATTTGAATTATATAATATTTAATATTTAATACTTCAAATATGATAATTTAATATTAAAGATATACAATAAGTTCATTTAAAAAAAATTATCAACTTTACATTTAACAGATTTCTAATGATTTTCACTTTTTTATTTGATTTTTTAATTGATTGTGGAATTTTTTCACTTATCAATAATAAATTTACTCATTAAACATTAAAAATATAATAATAATTTTCTATCCTTTAAAAATTATAAAAAATAAATGATACTAAAATTAACCGACATTCAACAATTTTTTATTTATTTATCAATTAAATTACAAGTAAAAAAATAATTTAAAAAAATTGCACGTATAATTTTTCAAATTTTCTACATGTGAAATTTTTTATTTTAATTTTTTTGTAATAATTTTTTCAATAAAAAAAATTACAAAAATTGTTGAATGTCGGCTAATTTAATTTTCATAAAAATAAAATTTTTTTAATTTTTAAATATTGAAATAATACCGTAAAAAATTTATTTCAAGGATAAAAAATCTAAACTCCCCAAAAACAACTTTCTACTCATTACAATTAGCGTTAAAATAAGCACATTTTAATTTTTTAAAAGCGTAAAATCCCCGAGTAATTTAAAAAAAAATCTAAAAATCAACCGGTCCATAAAAGAACCATAGAATTTAGAGCGACCTCCGAGATAATTAAATACTAAGGACATAGTTACAATTTACACACCGCAGCAGAAGGTACGCACACATGTAGTATGTAAGCGTCTTGCTCAAGCTAGCCGGTATGCACGGCTTAACGCGAAACACATGTCGGCAGCGTTTCATAACAATCCGTGACCATGTTGTCCAGCTTCACTTGAGAGTCCCGGCCGACACTCAACTTCAAACCTAACTAGCATAGAGTTTATCCAGCCCGAGGTCCAGTCTCAAATTACCAGAGGGACGTAATAATAATAATAATAATAATAATAATAAGAATAAGTATGAGGACTTTTTCACCTCTTCCTCCTTATTCTACTTCTACTTCGTAACAACCCATGTAGAATAATATATTATATTCCTCACATAATAAAATGAAACTGTACCACGCTGTGAACCTTAAACCTGGACCATAAAGCTTTGCGTCGTTGCTCCTATTCAGCATTTAACATTCTTATTCAAGTACTTTTTCAAGCGTTCTGTCCTGTCTGCTACCACATGTTGAAAAAAATTAAAGATCTCCGGGTTTATAGTTACAGTCCTACCCGCGATGTGGACAAATTTATGACCCGGAAAGTTTTTAAATTTTCCACTTGATAAAACAAAAGTCGCTTTTATACGAAAATTAAGATTAAGATGAAAAGAAAAGTTTGTAAATCCAAATTTGAATATAGTATTAGCTGTCATTAATTTTGCTCAGAGGATAAAAAATTTTTTCAACTGTCAGCCGAAAAAAAATTAATTTTAATTAAACCAAACAATATTAAGCTATAATTTTCAATCCTGAACTTTTTATTAGCCTAATAAAGAGATTAAAAAATAGACTTAGTTGAGAAATTTATTTTTTCAAAAGTTATCGTGTTTGTCCCTCGAAAAAATTTACACACTTTTTTATGTAAAAATCGCAATTAATCGAGTTAAAAAATTTTTAATAAGTTCAGCGATCATTTTTCTTTTTAATCGTATACTTTAACACAGAGATTTTTTATATTTAATATTTATACTCGTCAGAGAAGATATTATATAATATTTACTTCTCAAGTTAATTACCGTCTGAAAATTGCTAGCAAAACTCATCGGTTTAATTCCCGCGGTCGCTGATCGCTGGATTATTTATGAGTTTGTTTATAATTAACTATTCAGTCATTCTGGACGTTGTTGAGTATAATCATTATTATTAAGGGGACTTTACAGATCTAATTTATGATTTATCACTTGTAAATATAAATCAACGTTGTTTGGAGACGTTTAAAATTTGTCACTGTTTAAATATTAGTACAAATCGGTTTTTAATGAGATACGCAAAGCTATTTCTTGTTAATAAAACTTCTTCGTTGGAAAATTTATTGATCAGATACTGAAATATTGACTGTTTACTAATGAACTGTAAATAAAAATACTCGGGTTTAATAATTCCGTTTTTAATAAATAAATAAATAAATAGAATGTTTTATTTCTAAAGAAAATTCTCAGTCTCGACTTGTTTAAACTTTAAAATTGTGAGTGGCTTTTTTTAGTAGATTTTAATTTATTGTGACAATAGTCTCACTGCGAGAATTTTTATTAAAATTTTTATTTGAAAATGTTGACACTAAAGAACATGAAAAATGAAAAGTGAGAAAATTTTTAACATTTTAAAGTCTAGAATGGAAATATAATGCTGAAAAATATTTATAGTCCCCAGAGTCAAGCCATAGATTTTTAGAAAAATTTTACCACACTAAATTTATAAGCAAAACTAAATTTTTAAAGCACCAGTTTGTCACTCGCGACGACCAAATTCCGTACAGTCGATTCGTAGCCCGCTGACCCTGTGAACTCCACGGGGACAGTGTATATTTTTACACTGAAATTCCCTGAAGTTTGGTTTCAGTATTAGCTAGTTCTTAAACTTTTTTACTCATTTAAAATTTACAATTTAGCTCTTTTAATTTATGAAAAGTATTTTATTAAAAGTTTTTAAAATTCGGTAAATATAAAAATTTTTTTTTTTTAAATTCATTGAAATTTTTTAAATCATAAAATTATGACTTTTATAATTTGTTTAGTATTTCATGTTTCTTAAAAATAATTTTTATGGTTTTCTACACCAATATTTCTCAAACATTAAGAAAAAAAAACAAAAACAAGATGAGTACGTAAATTTGTTACTTTAAAATTAAACTAATGTACAAAAAAATAATTTTTTAAATTTTATTTAATAAATGATTTTTTTAACAATTAATAAATCATCAAAAATTGAAAAATAATTTATTAAAAATAACTTTTCTCAAAAATCAGCCAAATTCCAAAGCTCCATCTAAAAATAGCCACTTGCCAACCAAAAATATACTAAATCCCCAGTCCTCAGTCATTAATCACTTATCACTCACTCTAACCCACCACTGACTACTCAGTTGCGTTGTTTACAATGTTTAAACAATATCCAAAAGCGTTTTTACTATCGAGAGTGGCGAAATGAAAAGCTCTGCTCGGTTTTCCTCTCAGCCACGTCATTTGAATATTGGATTGTTCAATAGCTAACAATAGTTCGTCTAACTGTCGGACTTGAATTTTCACCGAGCGGTTCCGCTCACCAATACCCTGACGAGCTCTTGTTGTGTTCTGTTCCACCCAAATCAAACTAAAAAACCGAATAAATAATAAAAAAAATACATGTAGTTTTATTGCGACCATGTGCAAACGTCTCCCGTACATACGTCTCTTGTATACAAGCTGACTGTAGCTGGACAATATAAAATGCGTGTGTACATACAAAACTACGCGGAAATCACTGATCAACAAATTGCATTCATGTTTCGGTCAGAGGCCACGCACACACTCACGCATGAACAAGAAACAGCCAAAGTGAATCATGAGGACCGTTTGGCTCGAGCCGTCGATAGAATTTATCATTCAAAAATAGTCCGTACAAAGAACTGGAGCTTTTTTTTTATCGGAAAGTAAACTAACTTGTAGAAGTAAATAACGCGTACGTGTAGTATCAACTCCATCAAGTTTGATGTAATTGAGTAATGTCTGTGTGCTAGTACAGTATAGACAAGTTTCCTACTAGTCCACATATGTACATGTGGCTATACATATATAGTTTCGCAGCAGAGTTGAATCGCAAGCTAGACTTGGTACAACTGCTTGGTAATTCATAGGGCGTAGTGCCATTACTACACATGTACACTTTAATATTTCATGTATGAAGTACAATGTAAACTATTATTTTGAATTAAAGTAGGAAAAAAAGGAAGGCAAGAAAAAAAGGGAAGTGGATTTGTCGGAGCCATTTATAGCCAAAGCTTTCATTTGCTGCAATTTATTTTCTTTTATAATAGTATTTTTTTGGTTTAGCAGTCTCATTTCCTGAGTAGTGCTCTGTCTGGTGAAGAGATATCCCAGGATATCAAAGTGAACTGAACCTACGGGAAATTTATTTGCAGTTTTGTTAGTAAGGGCTTTTTACGGAATATTGTGTTTATCTAAGCGGAATAATTAATGAGAACTCTGGAAAAACGCTTTGTCTATTTTAGCTGTAAATCTTTGCGAAATCGTACTTTATTGTCGGCAATGTATTTTCACACTTTTTTTTTTTTTTTTTTTTTTTTTTTAATTACTCTTCATCGCAGTTAAATGTTTATTTTCTTAGGGTGCAGTAAATTTTTTATTGCGACTTCTGTGACGTGACAAAGCCCGCGATTGTCAACTGAAAATTAATGTCCTGATTTTTAACGCGCTTGAGTTTAATTTCAAGCGTTAAAATTCATTTAAAGTGTTGGGTAAAAACCAAAAAATTTAGTGGCGATTGTCGGCTCTAGAAAAATAATAAAGGTTGAAATGTGATACGACAGTAAATTTTTAAAGAACTTTGAATATATAAAGACCACCGTAGCTGTGAGTTATTATACTACGAAGATATTGTTTTTCGAAGAATGAAAGCTACCGTTTTTGTTTACGGCTTTTTACGCTGATTCTCTTCAATTATACGTACTGCCCATTTATGACTAATAAATGGTAATTGTTATTTTTTTTTTTTTACTCTAAAATTTTTATTTTTGCTCTCGCATTCAATATAGAGGCGTTGAAAAATAAAAAAAAAGTGAAAAAATATTGGTATGATTTCTAATTGAACGAATACGGAAAAAATAATTGACTTTAAAAATTAATAAAACTTTCACGCGATTGTCAATTTATCAGCGAGTGAGCAATGCTCAGTGACATGAATTTCACGAACTTTATTTTATTGAGAATATTAAAAGCTTTTTTTATGATAAATCGTTAAAATTTAACTTTATTAAAAGGAATTTCAAGCGCACAAAGAAAATTAATATTACCTTTATAATTTTAAGCTTAAACGTAATGAAAATTAGTTATTGTTTTCTTAAAATATCTACACAAATATTTATTATTATTAATAATAATCCGTTAAAATAAAATGAATCGTTTTACGATAATACAATGACGAGATCGCGATTGTAATAAAACTTTGCAATTAAAACGTTTAATTATATAACATTGAGTTTGTTATTCAAAATATAAACAATGCATTATAAACAATGCATTGCTTTAAATAATTGACTTTATCCAGCGCTCTTTCCGACGAATCATTTTAATATTTACTTTCATTCACAAGATGATTATTAAAAACTGTCTTTTATAAATGAATTTGAAAAAAGACTTGGTACTGAAATTGAAAAAAGTAAGATTTTAAATACGAAGAATACAATGGACAAGAATTTCAAGAGAATTAATAAAAAAATATCTGGAACAATTCATTAAGCCCCACCTACTGGTAAGCGGACATAAATATAATTTTGTTCAAAGGAACGTTAAATTACACTGTCCATACAGCCTCGCCTCGTTCGGTAGAAAAATTTTCTTTAAAACATCACCAGCAATTTCCTTTAGGGTTTATGGTCACACACCCTTTCATCAACTAATTAACGACTTGCCCTTTGTCGATATTACTTCTAACAGAATAGTGGTCACGAACCACTGAACATATCCGACTGTCGGATTCGCAGTCAGTAACCACAATTTAAGCTTACCATCCTTGTTTCTCATACCCTAGAAGCCTTAATAATACTCATACTTATAAAATAATAATAATAATAATAATAATCTATATTATATAGAGAATAAACAAAATTTAGTGGCCAGTGTATTTATATGATAAAATAGATTTTTATGGTTAAATTTGGCATCGTTGGAAAAGTCTTGACCTGGAGTTGTGCCTTTTCATGGTTTCATATCATTCTCACATAATAGTCAATTTATGATGATAAGTATATAGGCTGCATTCGAAAATACTCCATCTCTAGATTAAGATACATAATTAAGAAATGACCTTGTATCTCGTGAACTATTGACATTTTTGAAGATATAAGCTCATCCCGATATTACACTCATCAAGACCTTTCATTTGAGTATCCACATCAATTTTTCATAATTTTTCATCAAAGCTCTTGATGAGTGTAACATCGAGATGATCTTATATCTTTAAAAACGTCAATAGTTAAGAAAGTACAGTGCAGTTTAACAAAAGTCATTATTTAATAAAGCAAAATTTTATTTATTTATAGTTAACAGGTCACGGCAGTCACGTAGTGACTGCAAGGTTGCTAGTAATAGTTAAAACGTTATGACGCTAAATTAATAATCCATAAAATAGAAATGAATAACGAAATTTCTCGATAGCAGCATCAAACAGAAATAGAGTTATGAATAATTAATAATTAGAGGGAGCATTTGAGTGATGTTGCCTTCGGAAAGAACGTCACTATTTTAATTGTTTCTGAAGGATTGAAAAGACAGTCTCAGAGTAGAGTTTTGATAAAAGAACAAAAAAAGTGCCAAGCGATCACTTATTCTTGGTTATATTCTCAGCCAACGAAATGTCATTCCAGCAAAAAACCAACTCCTTTTATTTCAATAATAATTTTTTTCCTCTTATTAACCTTTTTGTTTTTGTTCATATTCTGGGAGTTTCAGAAACTCCCGTTCGGGTTGCTTATTCTTTTAAGTGTCACCGAACTTTAGCGAAATAATGGGCGCTGTGACAGGTCGAATCTAATCAATTTACCAAATCCTATTTTCAGTTCGTTGATTCGCTCATCATGGGATATTCCAGTGTGGGTGAAGGTGTGTGTATAAATGGTGGGTGGTCGGGTGAGTAGGCGGGTTCAAAAGTGTCGGTGGTGGATAGGAATATGATGGAGATAGGGACAGAGACAGATATGGCATTACATAGCCGTGATGGTTTCAGCACAATGAGTTTGCAGCAGAATATTTCATCGCATCTCTTCATCAGAATTTACGTCGTAAATGCCATTTTCTCTACTCTATACACGCTTAACTCGACTACAATATATACGAATCAGCATTCATGGAATTGTGTGTACCACTTGCATATGTAATTGCTCTATATGACGATACTAAGTGGTTTGCTGCGATTTAACAAGTGATTATTTACGAACAAATTCAAAAGGATATTGTTCCAACCTAGCAAAGCTATTTACGTTACTAATCAGCCCTTTATATCGCGTGACGATAGCAAAGATAATACTAATAATACCGTAGAATTATAAATTTACTGTCTAATTAAATTGGGTTGATATTTGCACACATCGCACCTCAAAATTAATCAGAATATTCGTTTAATCAAAGATCTAGATATGGTATTAAAATTGAATTTATCACCAATTACATAAATGTAAATAATAATTGTGCACGGAGAGAAAAATATGGAAATCATTCCTATATTTTTAATGAAATATTTTCCTATACCATTTTAGGAGCGATTACTTAAATTATGGGAATTATACCCATAATTTTTAGGAAACGTTACTATAATTATAGGAATGGTTCCTATAATTATAGGAACGATACCTATAATTATAACTGTAATATCGGCATGATTCCCATAATATATAGGAATGGTTTCCATAATATTATAGGAATAATGCCAATAATATTGGAGTAATTTTTTTTCACACAACTGTAGTATTTAATTAATTACTTTTCACTAAATTTATTTTTTTTTTTGATTAAGTGATTTTTTTTTATAATATATAAATTGATAAAAAAAGTTATCAGTAATAATATTTATTATTATTATCATTATGAAATTAATCAGTTGCAGCAGTTGATATTTTTTTAATCTTGAATGGTATACATGCTTGTAAATTAAAATAAGATTAATTGCTACAATATTTTTCAATATTATTTAACACAATAATAACTAAGCTGGAATAAATAATTCAAGATTGAGTACACACGTGAATAAAAATTATGAAAAAGAAATTTTTTCACTCTAGTGAAAGATCAATTTTTATTTACAAAAAAAAATTTATTAGCAAAAAAATACATAATAATTACTTTATATTTTTGAAGTGATTGCTTCATTATTAAGAAAATAAACTTTTTTCTATTATTATGTGCGTCATTCCCATAATATTATATAGGAATGGTTCCTATAATATTATAGAAACCATTCCCATAATATATTGAAGCTATTCCATTATTGTATAGGAACGTTTCCAATAAATTATGGGTATGGTTCCCATAATGAATATAGGATGAATGCCTATAATGATAATTTTATTATAGGATCCATTCCCACAATTGTTGGAAAGATTCCTATAAATTTCTCTCCGTGTGATAATTACAAAAACGTTTAACTTTTAGTGGACAATTTAGTAAGAATTAAAATTGACGTTAAATTACCAACTGTGGTTTTAAATTAATATACGGGCATTTATTTGAAATTAAATAACTGCTGCTGCGTAATTATTTTTTAATTCATTTAATATTTGCGGTTGAAGTATGCCGGGAGAATTTTACGACAATAATTATAATCATCATTCTGTATTAAAAATAGAGCTGCCCGGAACGATCGATGTTATGAATATTACCAAGCGTATTTATGATGATGATAATAATGATGAATTTTACATAAAATCATGTCGGTCTATTCATTGCTATTCAAAAATATTATTGCGTTCCACGGAAATTTAATGATTGCTCTCATTGATATTCATATTTTTAATGATCATCATACACGGGAAAACGCTAATGATTTCAAGTACCGTTAAATGTTATCAGCTATTTCATGTTTTTGCACTGATTTTCATTATTATAAATGATAATACATTTTGTCGTTATCAGAATATGAATTTTAATGTAAAAAAAATCCAAATTAAAACCTTTTAAAATATCAAATTTAATTAAATATTGTTCAACAGAATTTGACAATACATTACTGATAAATTGATATTGTCACGTTTCATGACATTATTACAACCATCACACTGTCTGGATTTATGAATAGGATACCACAGATTATTGTGTAGATTTGTAAGCCACGCAAATAACAATTTATGTGTAACCTGATAATTTGAACCTCAAATGTATTGAGCTTCAGAAAAAGAAAAAAAAACATTAATACTGTTAAAGCTGTTTCCCGTCAGAACAAAAAAAAAACTAAAGCCCTCCTATTTATAACTCATTAAAAAAAATTTCAATCCTCCAAACGTAGATAATATTCCGGATGAGTTAATATTAATAATGATACGAAACAGAGAATATTAAAAACGATCGATCAGATAAAATCCATCCCATCTTTCTCGTCCATAAAAAAGGCTAATCCGGCTTAATTCCGTTTTCCGTGAATAAGCAGAAATGATATCTAATATAAAAATTTTCTCATATGAATAGCGTTTTCATGAGCGACAGCTGTTGGTGGTTCTTCACTCTTGCTCCAGGAGGACTAGAGATAGGTCGAACAAATGTTCTAAAGTAATACCTCAGAATAAAGCTTGACGATCTCGACTCATTCCATTTCCGAGGGTAATCTCTCCCTCGTCAAAACTTTCGGATAGTTAGTATGGGCTCCATCCGGGATTTCACCGTCTGCTGGAAAACCCTGACACTTTTAATTACGCTATTATTAACTAAAATATCTTGTACCTTTCCAACATTTCCGTCACATACAAAGTCCACACATACATATAAGGACTCATATGCAGTATAAAACTTTCTCGGATCTTATATCTTAGACTTATATTATTCTGACACGCATCATCCATTAAGTGCATTATCAAATTACACTCGCGCATTGTTTCTGTTTCTTAATTAAACGCTGGTTAAAATCCACTTTGATCCAAGAAATCTGGCCCCCAGCAAAATTATAAACTTTGAATACGTAATATATATTGTATAGTGCTTTAATATTACTTAACAGTAAGAGAGTTTTGCGTGCAGAACAATGAAACTATGCATAAGTATATCACGCCGATTACGTGATATAATTTCGATAAGAGTTTGAGTGGTGATTCTCCTCATTATCAACCAGAATTATGCATTCTATTCTGAACAAGGATCTCTCCAGAGTCACGACTTTTTTATTCAACTCGTAACTTTTTCATACTTCACTCCCCCGACTAGAAGATCTCGAGAAGAAAATAAAACTGTCTGACATGAACAGAAAAGAGGAAGAATCCTATCATTTCAACAACAACAACAACAACTAAATTTATTATCATTGTTATAGTTATTGTTGTCGCAAGAAAAAAATAATTACATTCAGCTGACATCAGCTGATTATTTTTTTCCACCACTTGATCTTTAATCCAAATCCTTCCTTGGACGATAATTCTTCTGAAAAATAGAAAAGAAAGGAATTTCATCATAATGACAACTTGAAAGCATACTCAGAATGCAAAGAGTCGTTAAAAATTCCGGAGATGAAATCGGGAGATTATTTCTTTATTTTTGGTGGAAACATGCGAGGAGATATTCCGAATTTATAATGGATGGAAGAATGAGCAGATAGCTTACAGATGATAGAAGATAGATGATGGATGGATGCATCTCATCGGCCATACCAGTTTGTCAGATATCGCGATAGCCTGTGTCGATTATCGAATCGAAGCGAAAAGTATTTCCAATGACAAATGGCAGTCTAGCCTAGCATGCGCATTTGGGGCGAGGAAATCCGCAAACAATTCGGTTCACTCGATTTAACCTGGCCGCTATCAATGCTAGGGACGACTACTTACAATCAGAGTTTCTTTCAGCTTAAAGGCTGGCTTGATGACAGATTTTATTTATAGGTGCTTTTATTTCCCCCATTCACGCCCGGAACCTAGAAAGATAACGCGGTGTAGTAATTGAATTACATTCAGCTGAATTCAGTATTCTGTGGACGGGAATAACAATTGTAATTCATTTTCTAGTGATATCGCCGGAGTATTGTTTGTTTTTTCGAGTTCACTTCGTTAAAATTTGGCATGTATCACTATTTTTGATACAGTTCAATCAATTATTGTAATAGTGATGAAAAAGAATTCGTGAGAGTGAAAAATTTTCAAGTTCAAAAATTGTTAATAGTCGCCGTTTTGAAACTAATCGATCGATTTGGTTCATATTCGAACTCAATCACCGGAACAACCCCAAAAGGAAGTCTCTTCAGTTCCATTGAGCTCCCTTTAAAATTGTGGGTGTCATAAAGCGCGTTTCATCTCAAATCAGATGACATGTGCTAGAAAAGCGTATTCTTGTGAAAGGTAGCGTTGAAAAGGCACACAATTTGCCCGATTTACTGCTTTCCCTTCCATTTCTCTTCCATTATTTACGACAAAACTAATTCAATCCCAAACTAGCGTAATAATGAGAAAATATTTGCATTTTATTAGTGTTACAATTTATTTTGTAGTTGGCAGTATCAAATTATCAGATTTAGTTTGGAAAATATTTAATTTTAAATTACGCTCGGGTGAACTTGGTAAAAAAATCCGAAGTATGTACTTTGTAAACAGAATTTACGAGGAGTTTAAATTGAAATGAACGAGAAGAAAAGCCTTTGAAGGCCGCTTATAAAAATGTATTTCATTTTTAAATTAGAGGGGTTTTTACATTATATTTAGCTCTTTGTAATGTTCTTCAATTTCCAACAGATTATAAATTGAATAAATTTATAAACTTATTATTTCACTTTGTGCTTCATGACGATTGAATTAACTTGTTAGCTGGTAATTTAGCCGTCATTTTACGTAAATTAATAATTCACCCAGAATCAAAAATATCTTTGTTGTCATAATAATAGCGAAAAAAATTTATTTCAGTGCTCATTAAGGGCTTGTTAATCAGTGCAGAACCATAAAAACCGATTGGACTTCTGCCAAAAATAATCCAATTGTAACGATTGATATTATGTCATCTTTCGAAACAAAACAAATAGAACGGATCGATTTCATTCGTTTCTTTACTTACTTACAGATAAAAGTTCATACCTAAGGTAGCTAGAACTTTAAAGAATTTGGCAAGGAATAGTGCAAGTGAAGACTAAGTACATTTCTTCTCTTTAAACTTAAAAAAAAAAAAAATTAAAAAGAAACGGAGAAAACTATTAAAAGTAAAGTTTAGAAATGCAATCAATCAACACTTTAATTTTCAGTTCTTGCGTTATCAAATTATTTTAAACGATTATTAATTAATGTAAGTGAAGAAAAAGAAAAAATAATGTTTTTTTTTCTGAAACAAAAAAAAAAATAAATTGAATGAAAGCTTCTCCGGGGATATCAATAACTTTAAATAATCGTCAAATTGTGTTTACTCTAGAGATAAATTATAATAATAAAACACGATGTAGCTTTGTGTAATGTTGTCATACATAACGAGTATCGTTAGTTAGCATAAAATTTAAGCTCACAGAGAAAAATCCCCTTGGGATATAAAATAAAAATAAATGAAATAAATATAACGTCACTACTGAGCGAACTAATATGTGTTATTTTCCAACGAGTGTAAATAAAAAAAAACCGCGAATGTATATTTACCGAGTAAACATTAAAAGTTACACATGAATGTTTTTACATGCAATCCAAAATCACGTTTTAACTTTTTCGAATAAGAAGAAATATTTTAAAACGCTATTTGTAAATGCAACTGGCATACACCTGGTAAACATACGGTATCCATGTGTCTGTGTCTCTACAGCGACACATATGCTCCCAACGATACTCCAACACAACTAAAACACCGATACGAAAAACTAAAGGTATAAGACTTTGTCTTTTATAAAATTCGATTCCCTGCTGAGAGTACTGTTATATGCACTACACGACTACCTAGTTTGCCACGTGAAAAAATTCACTGGACCATATGTGATCCTCAGTAAAAACTTTTTTTGTTTTTTTTATTTATTGTTCGAATAAATCCCAGTTTGTATTTACAGTGACCTTTAAACTTTTAGTTTATCAAATTGATTACTTTTAAAAATTTCCATGGATTATTTGCCGTCCTTGTTCGCCAATTCAATACACCAACAAATTTACGCGAATGGGTAAATGTAAATGTAAATGTAAACTTGGGATGTAATCAACTAGAGTAGATGAGCAAAGAAAATCAACTTTTCATTATTATATTGTATACTCACGTTTACGGTCTTTTGTACTTTAGATTGTCGCTAAAATCAATATCTTTTATTGCGGGGTAAAATAATTCCGCAGCACTGTTGAAAGGAAGATCAATTGTTGGAATAAATGTATAAGAAAATTTATTTACATACAGCTTTTCCTTTCCGAGATACACATTGTGTGTTATGTGATTGTAAACCGGTCAAAAGTTGATGAATGCTTTTGATTAAATTTAAATCTCTATAAATCCATATATATATATATTTTTTTTTTTTTTGTAATTTCAACAATTCTTATGCAATATTTTGCTAGAAAAATAAAATTTTTTATTTTTCTTTCAAACTTTTCTTTATTAAAAAATTTTTCATATTGATTCAAGAAATTAAATCCTTCAAAATAACTTTTTTTTTTTTATTTTTTTTTTTTTTTTTTTCATATAAGCAAAATAAAAAAACGAAATTTGTTGAGAACAAAATTTCCCCTCAATTCTAAACGTATTTTTTCGTAAATCGAAGTTCTACAAATATACATCATAGACTTGCTATCTACTATTCGAAATCATATTAAAAATCTCAATTCATCGTCTAAAAATAAATTTCAATGTTGCGTAGATTAGGGTGTAACGTTACTTCCCTTCAACCGCATCCCACCCAAAATAACGGTAAAAACCATTTTTCTTGATGGAAAAAAAGATTTGAAGATTACAGTAAGCTCTTATTTTTTTTCTCGCCTCTTTAAAAAACTAGCAAAGTAAACTCTATAATTTTAAAATTACTTTTTGAAAATGTTCCTTGGTATATTGGTAGAAAAAATTTCTTTGGTACAAAAAAAAAAATTCTTGAATTAAAAAATAAGTGATGGTTAATTTGTAGTAAATAAACGAGAACAATTTGTATCAGAGACTAAAAGTCAACTTAGATAATTAATGACTTCCCGGTGGCGGGGTCTCGCGGAAATTCCGTGTGACATATTGACGTTTTTCTCCGAGTCAGCTGGAGTCTTCTTTAAACCTTGATCATAATATTAAATGGACTAAGAGTCAAAACAAACAATTCTTGACTGAACTTCCATAATAATAAACAGTTGCTATAAAATAACACTGGCAAAGTTAAGTATGTAATTCTCTTTTCCGGGCCGAAAGATCACGTACACCTCGTAATATAAGCGCATTAAAAATAAGTAACTATTCTGTGAATAAGTAAGTCGGGGCTCGAACCCACGACACTGCCAACCGGAAGATAATAAAGCAACAATATACCGTATAAAATGTATCTAAAATAAAATACAATAAATCGGTTTTCATTTTTCCGAGGCAGCTTGAAGCTTTTTTGTGTTTAAACTGAGCTAAAAAAAAAATCCCAGCAGCTTTTATGCGAAGAAAATAAATAATCTTCCAACAAGTACAGTGCAGCTAAATAAAATTCTGAAGTTAAGAATAAAAGTCCAAGTACGAGTACAAGCACTAAGAGATATTATTTAAACACTTAATCTGAGTTTTCGTAGCGTTTTCTGGAGGATCGAGAAATGTATGCCAAAAAAGTGGACTGTTAAGTAAAAAAACAAGTCAGAAATAACTTGAAAGTTATATTTAAAGTAGGCAATTGGTAAGTTTAAAAAGATATTTATAAATATCTACACAGATATACAAAAAACAGCGACTGAAAGTATCGTGTGTTTGTAGCACGTGAAACATCTGCCCCTGGAGAAGCGATCGCTTAGCCGGTCTCTAGTTTGCTACTTGAGTTGAGTCACGGCTGAGAAGTAAGAGGAAGAAATGTCGGGAAATAAAATAAAAGTTTTATTTTTAAGACAAGAGGCTGCAGCAAGAAAATGCCAGCCAGCTACCAGCTCCATTGATCCGATATGACTGCTCGTTTGTTCAACGTCTCGGCTATCAGAGACAATTGAACGGCTGTCAGAAATCTTCCCTATTTTATCACTCACGATTAATTGAGACTCGATAAAGTTGAAGTAATCCAACGATATGAGATTATTTAATTAGTTAATTGAATTAAGGTGATTCTTAGATTCAGGATGATTATTAGACGGCAGGCCTGCTCTGGAAATTATTACCCCGACTTCCGCTGAATTGGCCACTAGATACATATCCAGTGTTATTTAAGTGTTTTATAAACCATTTGGAGCTTAATTGTTTCACCAAACTCGGAGCTATTCAACCGCAGCTGGCTTATAGAAGGTATGGACGCCCATATGCGCCCTCACGGTCCTATACCTACTTATGTTATTATTACTATACGTTGAGTAGTGCTACAAAGTCACCGTAACCGGGCGAGACTCGGTGTTACCCGAACGGTAAGCCACTTTACTTGGTTAAGACTTTACTGGTTTAAACTTGCTGTCGTCTCTGTACACGTGGTATTACTTGAGGGTGATAATGGTCTGGTAATATTGTTTCGTGGGGAAAATATCTTGTATTTTTCTTTGAAGTATGGTTGACAGAAAGGCGAATCTAAATACTTAATATCTTTAGAAATAAATATTCAATAGCGAGAAAAATTACGCCAATTCGCCATCTAGCGGCGAAATCAGAAAGTTTATTTATATTAAAAATAATGAACCGTAAAGAAATAGTCTGATATGACTTAATATACCTAAATATAATTTTTTGATCGATAGTTTTGAAAATATCCGATAGGTGGCACATGTTCGCTAAATTTTCTCCTTTTTAGAGAGTTCAGTTTTAAGTATTTACTTCTAAAAGAAAAATATTTTTTTTACTAATTTAATTGACGAGTGAGTCTGAATACTTAAATTCTTTGAAGATAAAAATTCAATAGCGAGATGAATCACGCCAATTCGCCATCTAGTGGCGAATTCAGAAAGTTTTTTTCTATATTAGAGATAATCCGTGAAGAAATAGTCTGACATGACTTAAATTGCCTAAATATAATTTTTTGATTGATAGTGTTATAAATCTCCAATAGATGGCGCATGGTCGCTAAATTTTCTCCATTTTAGAGAGTTAAATTTAAAGTATTTACTTCTAGAATAAAAATCTTTTTTTTTAAATCTTCTAAAACGCTATTTGTCCAGGTTTTTTTTTAACTTGATTGACTTTGAAACTTTTTTTTAATATAAAATGATAAGAGACATATAAATTTTCTAGAAAATATAAAAAAATTAGCTATCTTAGGAAATTCTTTTCTTAAGTAGCGAGAAAAATTGCGACAATTTGCCACCTAGCGGTAAACTCAGCAAGTTTTTTGAGCAAAGCGTAATAATTGATGATGATAAATTAAAATAAACTTCTTTAATATTGTTCGAAGTTTTTCTGAAGTTAAAAACAAATTATTTACTTGAGAAAATTATACTTCAGAAATTAAAAACCTTCTACAAAGTTTTGCTCATTAATTTATCTTCTTTAATGTTTCAAGGTCTAGTTATCTTGAAGTTTCCTTGACTTTCCCGATCGGAAGTTAACTTCCGATGATTTATTATTGACAACAGTCAATCACGGTTGCTAGAATAAAATATTAATCAGGTTTTGAACGAAAATAATTTATTAAAAGGCATTGGGGTGAAATTAACCGGGGACACGGTCGATACTTTTTATATACTTTGTTGGAATAACGAATAAGAAGCAGCAAGTCGGAAATTTTTCGTGATTTATATTCGTAGCTGAGTCAAACGGTCTAGGCGAGGCAACAAAGTTTGTCTTCCACTCGAGACTCCTGAATATACTTTATGGACAAAAGCATTTATTTAAACTATAAGGACTGTATTTAAATCACAAAAGAAATGGCAAATGGTTATTTTATAAAAAAAAAAAAAAAAAAAAACAGTGCATTGACAACAGCAATAACAACAAATACTGTAGAATCAAATCAACGAGACATAAATTAAAAGTTACGTTCTTTAATTTAACGATCAATTTTCCTATTCAAGCGAATGCCATTGTTCAAATTCAAACATCAAAAGCGTTTCAAGTTCAATAAACGGACACTATTTCAGCGACAATTCCTTTGATAGTTTTATTTTCTCTACAATCAAAGAATAAATTCTACTTTTATCAGCACGGCTATTTCTTCTTTTAAATGAAATCAAGTCTCGTAATTAGAAAAAAAAATTCCAGTGAAAAAAATTTAACGCTGTCTCTGAAACAATTATCTATTCTCGTTCGTAATACTTCAAAATAAAACTACTCTTTAATAATCTAAAACTTGGGAGCTACAATTTTTCAAAAGTCGCCAATTTTAGATAACAACAGACAAATTTATTTTCTAGCTGGTAAATGTCATAAATTTTTTTCGTAAACTTGGGAAAAATATCAGATAACCCTTTATTTATTATAAAATTTATCTCAATGATTTAATGTCAATTTTTCTTGCAAATAACTATTTTTTATGAACTTGTCCTGTAACATTTCAAAACACAGTAATTGCAAAATTTCTAGTTCCTTTTTCATTTTTATTTTGTAGTAGTATTTTTCCATATACGTTAATCAACCAAACTTTTTTTTTTCTTATTAAAATTTTTTCATTAATTCAGTGTGAATTTTTTTCCTCTAAAGCGAATTTGAATAAACCCAAAAATCGTTAAAAATTAACATAGTTTTCATTGAAAAATAATTCTTTTGTTAGTTATATTGTTACAGAGTTACTTTAATTCAATTTTGAGTTCGAAAAGCGACATAAAAGTATACATACGTTATTCATGAGGTTAAATACACAATGTAAATCGATATTTTTAAAAAGCAACTCGCCCACAGAACATCAAACTTTCAATGGGGTTAATTGTACTAAAAATTTCTAGTCTTTCGGAACCATTTGATGTTCTCTAGTCCAAATTTCCATATTTATTAGTTCAAATGATGAAAAAAAAAACCTAAAATTTAAAAAAAGTTACAACTAAATTACTAAAAAAAAAAATTCAATTTGATTAAAAAAAAAAAAGATCTTGAACCAAAAACATTATTTTAAAGAGTTTGAACTTACAAATAATTCTTGCTTCAAATGAATTATACTTTTAAATTTCGTTATTAATGTAGCAATTAGTCTTTCACAATCAATCTTTATCAACTTTAATGCAAAAAAAAGACTCAAGAGCTCAAAAATTCAAAAATTGACATTAAAAAAAAACTAACATGTAATCTTCCATTAAAGATTTGTTCCGGGCCATTTGCCGCGTCAAACAATGTTCCCTCCAGCGAAAAAGAAAGGTTATCACAGAAAGCAGCCTCCAAAGGCCGTACTGCAAAATCAGGCATCATAAATACTGGAGATAAATCTTATAACCGATAGTTTTTAATGTAACATAATGACATCGTGATAACGTAAGTAATGCGAGCATCCGGGCGCACTAATCCGGCTTATACTCTACTCCCGAGTTATATCTCTCGATTTCTCCATATATACACACTTATAAACATTTATAATGGTAAACTGCGTAGAATGTACGACATACGGCTTGCATGCCGCTAATTAATAGCTCAAAAGTTAATACAAGTACTTGCTATTATTTCCGAGACAAAGTCAGCTGAATTGAGTGAATTCGATATTAAAAGACCATTCGGCAGTCGAAATGGAAGTAGATTTCATCATAAATAGAAAAAAATAATGGATTTTTAGTAAACCGGCGATTAAAAGCTTATTTCACCCTAACTCCGTTATTTGTTTACTTACTGCTGGTGTACAGTAAAGAAAAAAACAAAAAAAACGACTGCAATAGCAAATTTCATAATTGGCATAGCGGAATAGGACATAATTTTGGGACTACACATATGATATGGTACTCAAATTGAAGCTTATTTAAAGAGCTTTCATATGCAATTTACAGAAATTCGATAAATTATCCCATTCAAAAGTTATTTAAGTACGAAAATGAAGAAATGGAAATTTTTATGATTTTTCATGATGTTGAAAATTTTGAAATCATGGCATTTCTAAATTACTTGACCGATTAAGCTCATCTTCGAACTTGACCTCGGTATCTATCTGTGGAATAAGTATGTTGAGTTTGATAAAGATCCATAGTAAATTGGCGACGCTATCGTGGTGACAAGCCGCGTTATATCGTATATATATATATATATATATATATATA
>CAJNRD030001120.1:17986604-18001061 GCA_905319865.3 Cotesia congregata
TATTCTTAATTTAAATTTATTTTCTATTTTTTAGTTTGGTTTTCTATAAAAAGCGTTTTTTAGTTTTTTTAAACTATTATTTATTAAAGATATAAGCTCATCCCGATGTTACACTCATGAAGAGCTGTCATTTGAGTACCCACATGGATTTTGATATATTTTTCATATATACATATATATAATATATATAAATATATGAAAAATTGATGTGGGTACTTAAATGAAAGGTCTTGATGAATGTAACATCGGGATGAGCTTATATCTTTAAAAATGTCATTTACTTAAAAAAATAATTAATTTACAGTAAATAAGATTTATTAAATATAACCAAATCCTTCTATATCATAACACTTGATTATAAACTAACATAGTAGCGAACCTTCTTAAAAGCATCCTGCTCGCTTCCCACCCTAGCTTGTTAACTTTTATGTGCTCTCGCGAGTAAATTAACACCCGGGAAGTAAGTAAAAAGTTAGTGCTTCTTGATACAGTTACTTGACCGCATTTTATCAGCGCAACAAATCAGCCCAAGTATCTCATAAAAATATCAGTAGCTATAAAAAAAAATCCGAATGAAATAAAACGATAAATTTCCTTGATTCCCTCTCGAGCAAAAGCCAAGCAAACAAAACATACAATAGATCGCAGGTGTTGAATTTTCTTTCATCGGATTACCGTGGAAAAGGTTAAGATAAAATAAAATAAAATAAAATACCCGAGATTGTTATTTGGACATCGGTATTTTTTTCGCTATTTGCCAGCGATCAATAAATCGCCCAGAAATTTATGGACAGAGTTCTCAACTGAGGGTGTAGGTATAGTAGTGGTATCACGGTGTGGTAGCCCACGGAGACTAGACTAGATACTTTTAACTGGCGCATGCGCGTCATTATCCTAAAAGATTTATTCTTAAGTTGCGAGGGATGTATGTGCCGTAAGAGGACACGCTGGAATGGGACGAGAGATAAGGAGGACAGACTTGTATTATTATATATGGAATAGAATGAAATAGAAGACAAGATGAGAAGAGTTGAGGGTTGCGGTCTGGTACCAGTGGAACTAGACAGCACTTTCTTACCGCGGCTCCGCTGCTATGGGTGAAGAAAACTCCCAGGGTGTAGTGAGAAAAAAAGGAACTGGGGAGAAAAGCTTATACATATACATGAAAGTAAGAAATGAGATTTTGCGGCGAAATAAAAATAATAACTCTCGTGAAATTAGTTGGTAATATGCTCGAGTGAAATGTTGGAATTAGAGGAAATTATGCATGGGAAATATTATAAAATGGAAATAAAAAATTATGGTAATAACAACAGGAGCATAACAGAGTTATTATATTAAAAAAAAAAAAAAAAAAAAAAAAAAAAATTGTAGGGGTGAAAAGAAAAAAATGATGAATAGAGAGCCAGGTGAGAAGAAGCTTTTTTTGCGTAATAGCTCGCAACACAACCACCGATACGACAAGCATCAAAATTCCTATTGAATTCGAGCATTAAAGTGCGCTCTTGCGATAAATTCCCTCACGTTCATGAGGAAATTGAATTCTTTAGCGCTCCTCATTTTGTTTAGAACACGATGACGCGCTGTCTTCTAACTGTTTTTACCGCGTTAAATTCAAACAATATGCCTGGCGTACTGTGAAAATTCATCGGGGTTGTTTTTGGGTGAATTATCTTTTGAAAACGCCGATACTAGCTTGAGAAATTTGATGTGTTGTCTAAGAAGCCGAGATAAACAGACGCGGAGATAATTAAGTTGTCTAAAATTTCTATTCGGTTGTTCGAGTTCGGTTGAGTGAGTTAATACAAGTAGAGCGATTGAGATGGGCTTCTAACTAGGAGGAAGTTTGCTTTTTTTCTTTTTTTGGACTTGAGCTGTTGAGTGTAAACTGTCTATTCGAGGGCCAGTTTTTCCGGGAAACTTCGGGAAATTTAATTTCCTCTCGGCGGTCAGTGGTTTGCTGCAAATATTTACCTCGATTGCTCATTAACGCCGACTGAAAAAAACATTCTTGCTTTCTTTTTTTAGTGAAATTAATTGATAATAATTACGAATCGTAAAGAAATTTTTTTTTTTATTTTTTAAGGATATAGTATCAATTATTTAGCACTTGATATTTAGAAATTTTTTTGATTAATTAATTTTTTTTAATCAAATAAAAAATATAGAACTTAGTATATTTAAAAATTTTTTAATTTTTTCTATATAAGAAAAATTTGTTGATCCAAAAATATTATTAAATTTTAATTATTTTTTTCTAATTAATTTTTTTTAATTAATTTTAAAGAGTTTATCGTCGTTCTTTAAGTAGAAAAATTAACTCGATTTTTTTTTTGGGTTCAAAAAATTTTATTTAATTCAAAAATATTTCTTTTAAATTAAATTAATTTTTTTTTCAATATATTAATTGCATTAAATTATTCAAATTAAATGTTAATTCATTTTTCAGATTACTTAAAATTTATTGATTCAAAAAAATATTAATAAAAATAAAAATTCTCTTGAATTGAACTTTTATTCATCGAAAAAAAAATTTCTTGACCCAAATAAATTTTTTCTTGCACAAAAATAAATAAATTACTCTTGACCCAATCTTATACCATAATTATTTTCGAAAAATTAATTTTTATAATGCACAAGAGTTCATAAAAACTTCAAAATAAATAAAAGAAGAAATCTTTTGATTCAATCGTTAATTAATGCAATTAATTACACTCTTATTTTTTGCTTCTGCTTTTTGATATTCATATTTTTCAATGATAAAAAGGATAATTATGCTTCACAAAAAGGTATTTTATTAAAAAGTTATCCGGATAATGGTTTATTCCCAGTGAATGCACTCGGTTAATCCATCAGCATATTTCGCTTTAAGCCACGTGGCAAAGGGTTGGCTCTCTTTTATCACTTTGCGTCTATGAAAAAATAATAATTATAATAATGTCTGAAGTAGATACTGGGAGCTAGCAACGTGTACGCATATTTTTCTATACTGAATGATGATGTGGTCAGCGTGAACTTTTTCAGGGCTGATCAAAGCGAATCTACTTTACTGGGGTTTTATTTATCCCCAGGTCTCGCTAATGGGCATAATGAGTCGACGCGAGGTACGTGTAAGGGATAACGAGCGCAATGGAGAATGTAACTTTCTACCCGAGTGCAATGATACATACCGCTACTATATACTAATAAATGTCTATATATATCCAAGTATAGGGTGATGACCTCGTTATTTTTATAATCTATGGAATAATTATCTTCCAGGCTTTTTATTTTTATTTTTTTTCAGTGAACTGCTTTAGGCGCGTTACTCGTTATAATTATAAATTATTAATTAATTAAACACTTCATAATTATAAAATTAGAAATTATTTTTATTTTTGGAGCAAAAGCTCATATTTTAAAGAAAAAAATTTATTAATAATGTAAATTTTTTTACTGTAAATAAAAATAGAATTTCTTAGAATGTATAGAGAAAAATCATATGTGGACAGTTTATGAAATAAAAGAAGTTTGTAAGAAAGTTATGAAATACGAACTGATGCCAAGATGTCCATAGGTCACCTCATAAATAATTTAATAGTATATTGCGCCTAGGGAAAAAAGTAGAGGGAGCATTCATCGCGTATAAGATTGCATATGAGCCGAAGGCAACAACTCGTTGCTTTTTTTTTTTTTATAGTATAGGATGCATACTATTACTAGTTTTTTACAATATACAACTGGAAATTTAAATTCTTGCCATATTTTTACGAAAGATTCTTCGAATATTGTTTCAAAGTTTGCCTATTATTAGTAACAATAATAATAATAATAATAATAATAATAATATGAAATAAAAATTTATATACAAACACTTTCATTATTTTAATCATTTTTATAGAAAATTTAAAACTATGTATATTTTTTGAAATTTTTAATTCATTTGTTTATTGATAAAAAAATTTATTAATCTATATTATTAAGAGAATAAGCAAAATTTTGTGGCCAGTGTATTTATATCATTCTCACCAATAGTCAATTTATGATGATAAGTATTTAGGCTGCATTCGAAAATACTCTATCTCTAGATATATAATTAAAAAATGACCTTGTATCTCGTGAACTATTGAAATTTTTAAAGATATAAGCTCATCCTGATGTTACACTCATCAAGACCTTTCATTTGAGTACCAACATCAATTTTTCATATATTTATATGTATTATATATATATATATATGTATCGGGATGAGCTTACATCTTTAAAATTATTAATAATTAAGAAATTACCTTGTATCTCGTGAACTATTGACATTTTTAAAGATATAAGCTCATCCTGATGTTACACTAATCGAGACCTTTCATTTGAGTACCCACATCAATTTTTCATATATTTATATATATTAAATATATATTACATATATTATATAAATGTATATATGAAAAATATATCAAAATGCATGTGGGTATTCAAATGAAAGCTCTTTATGAGTGTAACATCGGGATAAGCTTATATCTTTATAAATGTCAATAGTTAAGAAAGTACAGTGCAATTTAACAAAAGTCATTATTTAATAAAGCAAAATTTTATTTATTCATAGTTCACGAGTCACAGCACTCACATAGTGACTGCAAGGTTGCTAGTTTTAATTAATTTTTTTGTTTTGCTAAATAAGAAACATAAAATTTCTGAAACAAAAAAATTTTTCTGCGTTTAAGTAAATTTTTATTATAAAAAATAATTTTATTTTTTCTCTTAAATTAAATTAATTTGTTTTTGCCAAAATAAATGAATAAAAAAAAAGAAATACTCGATTAAAAATGAGAATTCTTTCTCTTTAAATGAAGATCATCAAAGTATTAAAAATGAACTATTAAAAATATTAGATAATTCAATCAAACTGATGGAAGATGAGATTAATCGATTATTCATGCGACTTATCACAAATGCGTGGTGCAAAGTCAATAATTATGATATGTGTTGTGGAATCTCGAGTGGGAATTGGGAATGGTGGATGAATTTAGGCAGAGTAAATGCCCACGTGACATATCGAATAGGAACTGGAGCCTCGTTAGTGTGTTATGGTCGCGTGCGCTAGGACCCTCAAACCTAATCCTGTATCCTACATCCTACTTTAGGAAGGAGGTAGTTTGCCAGCCAGGAATTCACTCTTGCCAGTTGGCACCAGCGAACGCATGCATCAGCTTGCTGATGTCCGATAGTTTGCTGGGCTGTGCTTCTATTCCAGTTTCTTCCTCCCTCGATCCATCTCTGTCCTGGCGCACTCGAACTAGTTCGATGATACTACTGTATGCCTACTGCCATTCCGTTCTATTCTGTAGCATGCTACTATTACTATCACTGTATGTAATATCGCCTCTAGACACTTATGCATTCATCACTTTGAGCATGATAATAACGAGCCACAGACGCAATTTGCCCTCACTTGCTTGCGTCGACGAGATACGTTTGTCACGTAAAATTGTACTCCGCCTCTGCCGACTAAACTTCCCAACATACCTCCGTATTTTCCCAAATAGATATTCTATTCTGTACATCAATAATATTTCACTCCCTTGAGGATAAAAATGTCCTTAATTTTTCATCCTAGATATTTATTTATTTACTTCAATTATTTGTTTAAATTATTTTTAATGCTTCGAATATAAATTAATTTAAATATCCCCAGCAGATTTTAGGTTTACGCTCGTTAAAATCGACTAGCGATATATACCATGCGTATGTTTGCAGTTATTATATAAAAAAAAACAAACAAGTATACATTCGCCGAATCATACAAAATTTATATAAAAATATAATGTTTAAAAATAAATATTTGGTACCGCTATTCGATGTATTTAAACTGTAAATAAATATTTACTTTTTGTCGATGATGTAAAAAAAAATTTTTTTTTTTTTGAGGTTGACGTGAATTGTTGTCAAGAATATAAAAATTAATTTTATTTTAATAGGGATAAAATTGAGAATTTGAAGACCAAAATAAACATAAATTATTGTAATTAATCCAATATTTATGTATTTACTGTGCTTGCTTTTTAATGATGTTTGCTATTTATTATATATTTATATTATTTAATTACATGTTCTTCTATTTGATTCAAAAATTTTTTAAAAATCATTTTTAATAAAATTTATTTTTTTATTAATTCATTATTATTTTGATCTTTAAATTATAATTATTTTTAAACTTAATTGCAATAAATCATTACAAATATCAACTAAAAATGAATTAATTTTAATAACAATTATTATATTAAAATATTCTAAAAAAAGTTTCATATTTTTAAATTGAAAAATAAATTAAAGCTCAATTTTTTTGCTCTTATTCTTCAATTAATATGCAATATATATATATGCCATATACTATTTCAATAAGCATAAAAACAGGTTCTGATATTCGCTATTAAAATCTCATTAATATTCTGATAAATAAAAATTTTATTTTTAAAAACAAAAAGTAATAATTAAAAATTAATTCAATTTTTTTCCAAGTTATCAAAAAATTTTTTAAATAATAATTATTATTTATTATTAATCAGATGAATAAAATACAACTGGAGACTCAAACTTATTATGATTGATGTACCTGTCATGGAATACAGTATAAAATTTAAATGTACAAGTCGAAACACGTCTATCATTATGTACCCTTATGATTTTCGGGATCATACGGGCGTACAAAAGAATTTCTATTTCTTTTTTCCCAACGAAGAGTACAAACTGATACTCTTTACTCGTCGACATTTATAAACGAACAAAAAGAATTATCAATTGAATTTTTTCTGTCTTTATATATATACACGTCTCCTGAAAACAATTGATGGATTTTATTTTCTGAAACAAAAACTCTGACCAGTAAAAAATGTACACGCCCTTATGGCATCTGCGGAGCGATACTCTTGCAAGTTATCACATAGAAGAATTTTTTATCATTTTTTCTCGACAATTTGTTTCATTGTTTCCGATAATAGAACTGAAATGAAATAAAAGAAAAAATCAATTTTAAAATCAATACCTTTCTCTGATATAAATTTTTATTTTTTTACTTTAAGATACAATTACGGCGATTATTAAAAAAAATAAATTTGATTTTTGAGAATAAATTTTAAACCAAAAAAATCATTTTTAAAAGCTTTATTGTCTCAATTTAATAAAAAAAATTCTTGAATTAAATAAAAATTGTTTAAGCCAAGAAAAAATTTCCAGTTCAATTTTTTTTAAACTCAAAGCAGACAATTAAGCTTTTTAAAATAATTTTTTTGGCTCAAGAATGAACTTAATTTCTTTTAAAAGTTTAATTGTCAATTTTAAGTCAAAATAAAAAACTTCAAAGGAAAATTTTATTTTATAATTTACTATGTAAAAAGAAAAACTCAATTATGAACCGGAAACTCCGTTAAACTGTTTTATTTATAAGAACTTTTGAGTCAACTAATTAACTCATCGAAATACAAGGTCCGGAGTCTTGCAAAGACCAGAATAAATTACGGGAATAATTTTTTTTTTATTTCTTGCAATTGCTAAGAAAAAACAAAAAAATAGTTTTATAAATAAGATTATAAGTTAAGTCAATAAAAGTTTTAAAAAAAGTTTGTTAATTAGAGATAATTTATTATTGAAAAAGCAAAACTGATTACCGGTGTTTATCTTAAAGATTTAAATAACGAATCCGAGCTCATAAATTATTCCTCCAACCAGAAATCAAGTCAATGGAGTTTGTATTTTTATGCAATATTGGTTGATATTTTTTTTTTGTTTTATAAATAATAATTTGCAGGAAATATTGAGAGCGAAAAGAGCAAGAGCTGTGGACTCAGTAACAACCGAGCAAATAATTACGATGAGAAAAAATGAAAGAGATTGAAGAAGAATAATAATGAAAGCTAGAATGAAATATTAAACATTAAATCTTAAATAACAAACAATTATTCTTTGTGATGCAGTGCCCCGAGGAGTGTTGCAAGAGCAATTTGTCGGAGACATCGAGTCGGACGAGGTGGATCTTGTGCCGGAGTTTGATGAGGGCTTCGACCGGACTGACTTCAAGACCGAGTTCAGCCCAAGCCCAAATTTAGAAAATCCAGAACCGCCGCTCAGAAATAATAATGAAACGATTGATGCGACTACTGTCGACTCTACTTTGCCCCGTGCAAGGACAAACAATGACAGTAAGTTTTGATATTTTATGTAATTAAGGTTTTGTTCCATTGCTTGCTGTTGGATGGGTTGTTTAATTAGTTTTTTTTTTTTTTTTATTTTGTTGCATGGGTTGACAATTTTTTTATTTATTTTAGTACTTAAAGGGAAAATTTACGGGGTAAATTTGGAAATTTGAACTTTGATAATTTGAAGTTTTTAATTTTGACTTAGTAATTTTATTTGAACCAAAATTATTCTGATTTTTCAACAAAAAAATTTTTTTTTGAGTCAAAAAAATTATTTTACAAAAGAAAATTGTTTTCTGTCTGCGAGATTGTTAGTACAAAAAATATCGCATTTTTATTGACAGTTAAAAATGTATAAAATTACCCGAATCAAGAAATTTAATTTTAATAATTTAAAAAAAATTTTTGGTAATTGTTAGAAAAATTATCATTTTTTTCTCTTACAAATTATTATATTTCACAGCTTCTTAGCTGTAATAATTATAAAAATTCAATAAAAAAAATTTTTAGTTAATTTTAAAACTTTCTAGCAATTTTTTAATATTCTACGGAAAAAAAAGTTTTTTCGAATGTATAGATTTTTTATAATTAAAAAACAAATTATTGTAACTAAAATTTTTAGAAATAATTATTTTGCGATTAATTATTGGCTATTGTCTGACTTTAATTAAGCAGGTAATAATAATTACGGGATTTTCCAACTAAATTATTTGTTAGAACGTACCTAAAGTGCTGATAATAATTACGATAAAACTCGGTGATCTAAAAAACTATTATTAAAAAACAAAATCGTAAATTTACTGGACTGACGTCATCATCCCTTCTTTCGATCCCTCGTAAAATTATCAACCGTATAAAAATCCGGCAAATCCTCCCTCGATATCAGTATCAAAAATTCTTCTCAAGATGAAGCTGACCTCCGCGTTTCTGGTAAGTGTCAATCATAATTGAAAATTTCCCTGGGAAATTATCCAAGCTATACGGTTAAAATTTTCCCAGATTTCAGCGGTGGTACTCGCGGTTTTATTTGTCGTAAAGCCCGCGGATTCTTGTCCACCTCCTCGACGTCGAGAGATTGAACCGACTGTGAAGATACACGGTGAAATACACTACAAAAATGAACCTTACGAGGATGAAACCTGGAAAATGCGACGGAAAAGCTACAGTAAGAAGGAACATACTCATAAGCAGCTCAGCAGTCAGCATATTGTGATAACAGATCTTGAGGAACATGCTGTTGATGATTATCGCATTAATAAACCGAGGAGGGAGTCTCACCGCTATGTATATCATAATGAAAGCAGCGTTACTCACGAATATAAACAAACTTGGGAACCTACATTTTAATCGGAAAGAAATAATGCCGAAAAGTGAAAAAAACAAGAAAGAAAACAAATTAATTTTTTGACTCAAAACATTAAATAGAGAAATGAAAATTATTTTGGTTCAAATAATTTTTTTAGTATTCAAAAATTTACAGTTTAAAATCAAATTTTTATGAATAAAAATCGATATATAGATTTTTTACAGTTTTGAAATTTTATCTTTACGATAAAATTTTAAAATTCATGTAAAACATTTCAATAAAATCTTATTTCTACTAAAATGCTTAATTTTTTGTTTAAATTTTAAATTAACAAGCTTAAATTATTATCAGTTCAAATTTCCAAAAACTAAAGTCAAAATGTCATTAAAATAAATAACAAAAACATTTTGTCATTCCACTTTTTTAATATACTAGAATTTAAATTTACGCGCGCAAGCGCGCGCCTTGACTATAGAGTTTGCATATATTTTCATGCTTATGATATATTTGACCAATCACGTTACGAATAGTTTGATGCCACATACATTTCATCTCAATTTTATATTAAGATTTTTACATTAATTTAATTAAAAAAAATTTTTATCGGTACTCCAATAGTAACTGTTAATTTAAACGCACTTACAATAAATTATTTCAAATTTGGAATCAAATATTATTTTCCCAATAAACTAAATCGCCAATCAAAGTTCCATCTTTCAATTTCCTTCATTAATTAATTCTTATAATAATTATTACCAATAATATTACAAAAAATTTTTAATAAAATTAAAAAATCAATCCCTATAATATCGTAAATTAATTGGCTTTGAAATCCATTATTCCAGCCACGCTCCCTAAAAACGAATCAAAAATTAAAACACCGCGAAACTCGAATATTTGGCTCTTGATTAAAAAATTAAATTATTGGCAATTAATATCTTCGATACGCGGTACGTTGTGTGTTTTTTGACCCCCAATTAAAACAAAGCAAAATTAAAATCTGTTCGCTGGTTCCCGTCCGATCAAATCATCAATTTAACAATTAAAATAAAAATTTAAATGGCCATTAATTAACCCAGTATCGAATATACAAAACTTAATAAGTTAAAAAAAAAAATCCCACGAGGATGCGGATTAAATTGGATTAAAAAGTTGTAATTTTCCCAAGTCAGCCATCGAGATGACCCAAATTTTTTCTCTTAATTTTACCGCTTGATCGGTCACATTTGTCATATCACTAGTAAGTACTTCTACGCTGTTCGTAGTAATACATATATTACATATAGTACTTGCATCTTTATCTGGTTGGGGGTGTAGATAGGGGAATGAGGAATGAACTCAACCTGCATGGTATATTTAACTCGGTCGGTAGGTAAAGAGCTTAACAGCCTTCTTGTCAACGGAAGTTAAACAACCTTTAAACTGTTATTAATGTTACTGATAATCGATAAATAATAAATGATAAATGATAAATGATAATTTGCACTGAGATAGCACTTTCAAAAAATTAAAACCGTGTAATTAACTTTTAAAAAAAATATAAGAAGGAAAAAAAAATACAAGAAGATATCTTGGTAGTTGCAGAAGAGGATCTTGCGATGGTTGGCTATCTCAATGAATGGATTAATGCATACTCATTTATCACAAGTAAGTTGTTTATATAGATAACTAAGTTGCCAGATACATCAATGTGTCTGTATCAATATATTTAGTATATCTGTCTGTGTTGTATCTATATCTATACATATACATATATATATAAATATAAGTATAGAATATAGATGGAACATACATTATTGATCGAGGAGTATTTTCGTATTTAAACGTTATCACCCGGACACATTTTAGTTATCTGTAAAATTGTTATCGACAGTATTTGTACGATTTATATTTGTGTAGTAGAACAGTATATCATAATTTATTAACTAAAAATATACCGGATGATATATTGATTAATGAATATGATGTTTATTGCTTGTGATTGCGTGCATGCTGTTTTTATTTGTAAACATTTGTTTTTGATATATGATCAATTTATTTTTGTTTTAATTTCTTTTTTCACTTATGTTTTTGCAAACTCACTTTGTATAATTACTTTTTACTTTTTTTTTTTTAGTACGTATGAATATGGTAGTTTAATTTAATTGTTTTTCGATAGAAATTTTATTGAAATCTGTTTTTTTTTTTTTTTTTTTTTTAATTTAGTTTGACGTAATTGATTTTCAAAACTTATTTTTTTACAAAACTATTATTATCACTGAGTTAAAATTTTCTATTAATAATAATAATAATAATTTCTAAACTCAACAAAAAATTTTTTTTTTTTTTTTTTTTTTTTTAATTTAGTTTGACGTAATTGATTTTCAAAACTTATTTTTTTACAAAACTATTATTATCACTGAGTTAAAATTTTCTATTAATAATAATAATAATAATTTCTAAACTCAACAAAAAAATTAATTTGCCTTTTTTGCATGCCTTAAGCGCAAAGCGCGCAGGTATGCTCTACTCTCGCCTAAAAATCGTGATTTCGATTAAAACGTGATTTTCATAATTTAAACGAAAAAAATTATGGATAAAAAGCATATTGAAATAAATAATAGTAACTATAGAAGACGTTAAAAAAATTTTCTTATCGATTAAATAAGATTTCTCAGAAAAAACTCGTATTTCTGATGAATTAAATGGATAATGAGCGTGGTATTCACGGGAGCTATGAGCTTGACAACACCACAACTTTGTCAAAAATCACTTTCACGATTTAATTTTTTTTTTTTGTTTTATTCCTGAGGAAGTTTATCAAAACCCTTGTGAAAATTGCGTGTCAAAATAATTCCGTTTCGATACAGTTAATTTTTTTCAATTGTCAGTTCGGTGACTTTTTCTGCGATTTCGACAGCCATATGTATTATTTTTCATAAACAGAATTGAAATAACTATAAACAAGCAGAAACTATACATACATGATGGTATAATTACTAACTGTTTTATCATCTGTTAAAATTTTTCTTTAGTTCGACCTACAGAGAGGATAATACTACTCGCGGGAAAATTCAAATCAAAAACGAATAATTTTTGTTACGATCTAAATAATTTATGTATGACATGAGCGCTTAAGGCATGCTCATTTGGATTTTCCAAACTTTTTATTGTTTATTTTTAATCTTTATGGGTATCAAAATAATTTTACATGATTAATAATTTTATCGTAAGAATAAAATAAAATTTCAAAACTAAAAAATCAATATTACAATTTTTATTCATAAAAATTTTATTTGAAACTGTAATTTTAGACTTTTTTGTTTGAAACTCTATTTATTACAAAAACTTCAATTTTTACTAAAAAAATTATTTGGACCAAAATAATTTTTATTTTCTTAATTAATGTTTTGAGTCAAAAAATTAATTTGTTTTCTTTTTTTTTTTTTTCACTTTTCGGCATTATTTCTTTCTGATTAAAATGCAGGTTCCCAAGTTTGTTTATATTCGTGAGTAACAGTGTTTTCATTATGATCTACCCAGCGGTGAGACTCTCTCCTCGGTTTATTAATGCGATAATCATCAACATCATGTTCCTCATGATCTGTTATCACATGATGCTGACGGCTGAGATCTTTATAAATGTGTTCTTTTTTATCGTAGCTTTTCCGTAGCATTTTCCAGGTTTCATCTTCATAAGGTTCATTTTTGTAGTGTACTTCACGGTGTATGGTGAAAGTCGGTCGAAACTGTCGACGTGGAGGTGGACAAGAATCCGCGGGCTTTACGACAAATAAAAACGCGAGTATCACCGCTGAAATCTGGGGAAATTTTAACCGTATAACTTGGATAATTTCCCAGGGAAATTTCCAATTATGATTGACACTTACCAGAAACGCGGAGGTCAGCTTCATCTTGAGAACAATTTTTGATACTGATATCGAGGGAGAATTCACCGGATTTGTATACTGTTGATAATCTTAATGGGATCGCGATGTCAGTCCAATAAATTTACGATTTCGTTTTTCAATAATAGTTTTTTAGATCACCTGTGTCAGACTGGGTTTTATCGAAATTATTATCAGCACTTTACATACGTTCTAACAAAGAATTTAGTTGTAAAATCCAGTAATTATTGGTATCTGCTCAATTAAAGTCAGACAATAGCCAGTAATTAGTCGAAAAATAATTATTTCCAGAAATTTTAAGTACAGTAATTTGTTTTTTATTGATAAAAAATCGACATTTTCGAAAAAGCTTTTTTTTCCGTGGGGTATTAAAAAATTATAAAAATTGCTAGAAAGCTTTAAAATAAAATAAAAATTTTATTTTTTTGAATTTTTATAATTATTGCAGCTGAAAAGCTGTGAAATCTAATTTGTAAGAAAAAAATATGTTATTTTTTTTTTATTACAAAAACTTCAATTTTTACGAAAAAAAAATAATTTTCATTTTCTTAATTAATGTTTTGAGTCAAAGAATTAATGTGTTTCTTTTTTTTTTCACTTTTCGACATTATTTCCCTCGATTAAAATGCAGGTACCCAAGTTTTTTTAAAATCGTGAGTAACAGTCTTTTCATCAGTATTTACATAACGGTGAGACTCCTTCCCCGGTTTATTAATGCGGTAATCTTCAACACGATTTTTCTCGTGATCTATTATCCTATGATGCCCACTGTTGAGAGGCTGATAAGTTTTCTCCTGTCTGCGGTAGCTTGACCGTTGCATTTTCCAGGTGTTGTCTTCGTAAGGTTCATCTGTGTTTGTTACTACACAGAAAAAAAAGTCATCTTGACTCAAGAAAATTATTTTCTTCAAAATTTACTTCTTGTTTCAAGTTATTGTTTATTCTTGAACTAATAATGTCATATACTTATCCCAAGTAAATCTTTCTCTTGGTTTGGAAAGTAGCGCCAACGTTGGCGACGTGATTTTTTGGAACTAAACCGAGATTTTTTTAATAAAGAATTAAATTAAAAAAAATAACCTTATGCATGATTTTTATT